>CAJQZJ010000594.1:720115-769709 GCA_907164525.1 Lophiomys imhausi
TTTAGTAATAAATAAGTGTTAAATAATAACTAAAAAGTTCGATTTCACGCATGTCTGTTTTATGCCAACAATATGCTGTTTTTATGAAATCGGGGGTGGTAAGCAGTTTTTGTTGTTGTTGTTGTTCAGGATTGTTTTGGCTATCCTGGTTTGTGTGTGTGTGTTTCCAAATGAAATATCAGGTTATTTTCTGTTTCTGTGGCAAATTGAGTTTGTATTTTGATGGGAGTTGCATTAATTCTATAAATTTATTTTGATAGGTTGACTATTTTCACAATATTAATCCTACTGATGTATGAGCATGGGAGATCTTTTCATCTTCTGGTATCTCATTCAGTTTCTTTTTCTCTTTCTTTTGTGTGTGTGTGTGTGTGTGTGTGTGTGTGTGTGTGTGTGTGTGTGTATGTGTTAAATCTTTTACAATATAAACCTTTCACTTCCTTAGTTAGAGTTATTCCGAAATATTTTTAAAACTATTGTGAATGGGATTGATTTCCTGATTTCTTTCTAGTTATGGCTGTCATTTGTATATGTTAATGCTGTTGATTTTTGTGTTAATTTTGTATCCTGCTCTATTGTTATATGTATTTAACAGCTTTATGAATTTTCTGGTGAAGTTTTTGGGGTCATTTATGTACAAAATCATATCATTTGCAATAAGGATACTTTGACTTCTTCTTTTCCCATTTGTATCTCCTTTATCTCTTTCCCTTGTCCTATTTCGAAGATTTCAGGCACTATATTGAATAGAAATGGAGGTGGGAGATCTTGATTTTAGTGGAAATCTTTGAGATTTTTCTTATTTTAACATGATGCTGGCTGTGGGCTTGTTATATACTGCTTTTGTTAATTTGAGACATGCTCCCTGCATCCCTAGTTTCTCCAGGAAGGAATGTTGAATTTTGCCAAAAAGCTTTTTCCATATCTAATACTTTCTGTCCTAGAGTCTGTTTATATGGTGGATTACACTTACTGATTCATATATGTTGAACTATCCCTGTATTTCCAAGATGAAGCCAGCTTGTTCACGGTGGCTGATCTTTTGGCTGTGGTCTGGAATTTAGTTTGCAAACACTTTACTGAGAATTTTTCATCCATGTTCATTAAAGGGATTGACCTATATTCTTTTTTATTGCTTTTTTTGTTTGTTTGTTTGCCCTTTGTCAGGTTTTGGTATCAGATAACCGCCTCTTTATAAAAAGAATTTGGAAGTGTTCCTTCCTTTTCTATTTTAATAATTTGAGTACTATTTGAAAATGTTGAGACTGTGAAATGGAGACTTTTGAAGTTGAACTGAATGCATTTTACATTGCAATACAGTGACAAGCCTTTGTGGGGGCAGGGAATAGAATGGGGTGGTTTGAATGAGAATGCCCCCCCCATAAACTCATATTTTTGAATTCTTGGCCCCCAGTTACTGGAACTGTTTGGTAAGGATTAGAAGACATGGCATTGTTAGAGTAAATGGGGCCTTATTGGAGAAATGGGTCACTGGGAGGGGGGCGCTGAAGTTTTAAAACCTTGTGCCTGACCCAGTCTCTCTCAGCTTTCTGCCATGATAGTCATGAGCTGACCCTCTGAAACTGTGAGCAAGTCTCCAATTAAATGATTATTTTTTAAGAGTTGCCTTTGTCATGTTGTCTCAGCACAGAAATAACAGTAAGACAGGAAGTCTTTTTTCCTGTCTGTATGTTGTTCCAACATTTCAACATCTTTTGTATCGTAATAGGCATCTTTTTTCTTTGATTTGGGAAGTTTTCTTCTATGATTAAAAAAAAAAAAAAAAACCTCTGTGCCTTTGACCTGGATTTCTTTATCTTCTTCTATACCTGTGATTTCTATGTTTGTTCTTTTTATGGTTTTCCAGGTTCCTGGCAGGCTCCATTCATATATTTAACATTTGTTTCTACTAAGTGATCCATTTCCTTTACTGTACTTTTGAGACCTGATTTCCTCTCTTCTACTTAATCTAATCTGTTGGTGATACTCTCCTCAGAGCTCTTTGTTTGACTTCCTGAGTTTTTCATTTCATTTTGGATATTCTTTAGAGACTCTGCCTCTTTACTAAAGAGACATTTTCATATCTTGAATTCCTTTCATTATTTCATTCAATTGTGTTTTCATTGTTCTTATCTTCCTTGAATTCGTTGAACATATTTATAATTGTTGTTTTGAAATTACTATCCTGAAGCCTGGCATGGTGGTAATGCCTTGAATCCCAGAACTCAAGAGGTAGAGGCAGGCAGATCTCTGTGAGTTCAAGGCCAGCCTAGTCTACATAGCAAGTTTCAGGAGAGCCAAGACTACATAAAGAGACCCCATGTCAAAAAAAAAAAAGTAAGTAAATAAATAAATGAAAAGAAAAAAATTACTATCTTGTACCTAAGCTAGATGTTTCTTTGAGAGAATGATATAGTTGGAGGGTAATTTCCAGAGAAGATATTGTATTTGTTATTTATATTTGTTGGGATTTTTTGTGTGTATGATTTAACCTAGCCATCTGGGATTATATCTTTTGTAGTGTATCTTGGTGTGGTTAACTGGTATTCATTGTGTTGAATGGCTCCTTCTTTGCTGTTACCTCAACTTGGTAGGTTGTGAACCAACTAAATGGTGTCCATTTCTTGAACAACAAGTACCAAGCAGTGAGAGAAGTAGGAAGAAGGAAAGGTATTCTTATTCTCCAAGCCTGTCTAAGTTACAAACTTAGTCCAGATGGTCAAACCTCCTGAAACTCCCCAAATATTCCCACCAACTGGGAGCCAAGTGTTCAAATACATGAGCCTGTGGGAACTTCTTCATTCAAACTGCTACATCATACAGCCAGCTCAGAAAAGGAGCCACTCTGCAGCAGCACCTTGTGGTATTTTCATAAAACAACTACTTAAGGTTGCCTTCCCTCTCTATCCATACACCTATACATCAATCTATAATCTGTCTACCTACTTACTTGTACTAGCCAGTTGTCTCCTTACTGTGACAACACACCTAACAGAAACAAGCTAAGGATGGATTTATTTCTGCCAGTGGTTTTAAAGCATGCTAGTATGAATAGCATTGTAGAAGTTGTGGCAATAGGAATGTGTGCATCAAAAAGCAAGAACAGGACAAAGCAGGACCAGGCTATAAACCTCAAGGCCTGCTCAGTGCCCAACATTACCATTCTGTGTCTTAAACATTTCATAACCTCCCAACACTATACTGTCACGTAGGGACCAAGCATTCAAAAACATGAGTCAATAACTATCCTGCATTTGGGGAATAAAAGAAGATCAGTGCCTTAGGCTGCAGTTCTGTAAACATACTTTAGTATAAAATAAAACCTGAGAAGATTCCTTTGTGTTCTGGTGATTGATCTGACAAAATGACCAAATAGTCAAAAGATGCTGCTTACTACAGTGTTCAGGCAAGCCTTCATTTGACCTCTTCTATTTGCCACAGCTGTGTCTCAGGCCGACTGACACACTGAGGTCAACTGAAGAATCCACTGTAGGACTTGCAGTTCCTATATTCTGTTTTCTTGTGACATTCAGGTGTCAGAAGCCAATGTACTACTTAGAGGACTTGACTTACTCCATTTTAGATAAAGCCTCTATCTTGGGGGGGAAAAGGAGGGGACCCTAAAAGGTAATCCTTCCTCCTTCAAGATCAAGGCCAATCAGAATTATATAGGTTATACAGGTATCTCACTCTGTAGACACCAGCCAATCCCAACGAGGGTCACATAGTCACAATTATACAGGTACTTCTTGCCATGGACACCAGCCAATCCCAACGAGGGTCATGTAGCCACAACTAGAATTCCCCTTAGTGCCTTAAAAGGAGCCTGTGAGCTTCTCTAGGGGTCATCACCATTTTGTATGAATGCAGAACATCCCAGCATGCTGATTGTTTCTGCAGAATAAATGTTCTTTGCTTTTGCATGTTATTTGAGTCTGGGTTCTTCATTCAGTGACTCTTGGTCCCTTACATTACTTGAGTTAGAGGATATCAAAGGTTTGTTGCTTCCTAGTCATTCCTTAGTGTAACAAAAAGAGGACAATTATGAGGATTAAACTGTAGACCAGGTCTGATATTTGCATACAGCAAAAATAGACTTGCATGATGCTGATTTCCTTTGTCAGTCCTATTCAAGGACATCTCATAGTCCATTAGTAAACACCATCAGCTGAAACAGAAATATCTAGCTGAGTTGGAAATGGGATACTAAATTACTGAAAATATGATCAATTATTCAACTTTTTCAAAGTTTACTGGAAATAAAAACTCTGTGTATGTGTGTTTCTCTCTCTCTCTCTCTCTCTCTGTGTGTGTGTGTGTGTGTGTGTGTGTGTGTGTGTGTGGTGCTGGGGACCACACAAGGCTCTCTGTATGCAGCAGGCAATTACTCTATCACTAACATTGAGACTTATGCATATCCCAACCACTCTTATTTCTTACAGTGATTCTTCAAGTAAGAAGAAATTGACATGACAACATTTAGCAGAAATATGTCCCTGCCTAAGATAAACTGACTTAATTTTATGCTTCTGGTGGTTAAGTTTAGGTATACAATGTACACATGAACAAAACACATTTTAAAATATTAACTTATAGCAAAGTCTTAAAAAGGTTCTTTTGTATCAGATGAAGACTAAAAGCATATTTTATTGTTGAGGGATGGTTTTATGCACTGTGTATTCAGAAGCAATTTCTGTGCCCAGAGATCTGGTTGCAGTCCTTACGTAGGCATTGTCATTACTACTGAAGCATCTCCTGTCTAAATGTTTTTCTCCATCATTGCTGATTGGTTAATAAAGATCTGAACAGCCAATAGCTGGGCAAGAGAGTTAAATCAAGGTGGGACTTCTGATCCCAGTTAAAGGGTCCCAGAAAGAGCAAGAGGAGAGAGAGAGGGAGGGTTGCCATGAGGACAGCCATGAAAAGATTGCCATGAGGGAGTTGCCACAAGATGAATGAAGCTGGGGCACACAAGGCAAGACCAAGATGTCAGGTAATGGGACATATAGCTCAGAAGTAGACCACAGCCAGCATACTTAGGTTAGAATAGCTGAATATCTGCCCAGGTATAGTGCTTAAAGATTATTAATAAATTTAATAGGTCTCTATGTCTTATTTGGGAGCTAGAGCCAGTATTACATAGCCCCTCACTTTTATTTTACAATGTGAATATATTCTGAAGCCATGGGACTTCACATTGGATTTTACACTTTCAATATCAAATATGTTTTATGTACTTATTATAAGTTAGAAAGCAGTTTTCATTCACTGTCCAGTGTGCTTTTAAATTTAATATCAGCAAATTCTTTGGGACAGTTTTTAGGTGTGTGAAACATGATCAAACTGTGTGGATGCATCCGGAGAGAAATAAGCAATCACATAACAAGTTACCAGAAAGCACATATGCTGGCCGTGCTTCATAGGCAAAGCACTGTTGTAGGTAATGTTCTAAATTTGTACTTTTTCTGATGCATTAATGGACAAATACTTATGGATGAATGAAAGAGTGTAGAAAAGGTGTTTGGTTACATCTTAAATCTTGAACAAGTTATAGATAAAGTTTTAAACTCAGCACTTTTTCTGCTTTGTGGCTTTGTTTAAAGGGACATAGAACAGCATGCAAGAATAGATAATATAGTTAGTTGATGAATATGAAGGCTAACTCAACTGCTACAATAAAACCTGTGTATATAAAAAGAATGAAGAACAAACAACACAAAGATGGCAAAGTTCAGGCACTGCCTCAGTCTTTCCATATGACATAGAGCTGAATGGTGCTGTCAGAACAGAATGGTACAACACCAAAAAAAAGTGCATAACACTTCTTCAGGATGACTTCGTGTGTTTTCTTTTCCTTTGACATAGTTGTAGGTAGCTAAAAGATAACAGAAAACTGCCTATCTTTCTGGAAAGTCTTGCTACTTATTCTTAGTAGTGTTAAGCTATGCTTTCATATGGTATATTATTTCTACATGATTTGTATTAATTATAATTATATGGGTTGCATTGCAATTTGGCTATAAGAATTAATACATAGTATGAAACATGATAACCTGGACAGTTTTATGTCAACTTGACACAAGTTAAGGTCATCTGAGAGGAGGGACCTCAATTAAGGAACTGTGACCACAAGATCCAGCTGTACACAGCCTGCAGGGCATTTTCTTAATTAGCGATTGATGGGGGTGGGGCTATCCCTGGGCTGGTAGTTCTGATATCTATTAAGAAAGCAGGCTGAGCAAGCCATGAGGAGAAAGACAGTAAGCAGCGTCCCTCCATGGGCTGTGCATAAACTCCTGCCTCCAGGTTCCTGTCCTGTTTGCGTTACTGTTCTGATTCCCTTCAGTGATGAACTCTCATGTGGAACTGGAAGCCAAGTAGACCCTTTCTTCCTGAACTTGCTTTCTGGTCACGGTGTTTCGCCCCAGCAATAGGAACCCTAAGACCTATGGAAACTCTAAATCTTCAACAGGTTACCATATGTCTGAAGATAAAATCTCTTAAAAGAAGAAAATGGCTTTCTGAAAGTCAGAACTGTAGTGTTTCATTCCCACCATCCTCACATCCACTGTGAGTAATGTCAGAGTATCTGGGTGTTGCCAGCTCATGGTTTTGGTGAACATCTTCTGTTCTAGATTTTCAAACAGTACTACAAATTCCATCTTCAGTCATGAAGCCTTATCAGTGTTCACAAATACGATCATTATTTCCTACCTACTAAACTCTTCATAAATTGCAGATATTTGAATCTGGCTATCAAGTTTTTGTTTTTGTTTTTAATATTTGGCGACTTTGGATAAAGAATGAAATTTTCAGTCCTGCCTCTATGCTTCTCTTGAAATGTTAGAAATGCCTTCTCTATTGCTAATAAAATAGCTTGACATGCAGAGTATGGGTCTCAAAAACATTCAAAGAAGATAAAAATTTACACAATGACCTTTAAAAGCTCCCATCTGCACTGCGTATGCATGACATGCTGGTCTTTGGAATAGTGCTGACTTCTGCAGACTCCATTACAGCTCACTGCATGAGGGCTGTCTGCTTGTCCTTAAGCATCAACATTTCTCAGTGAATTATATTTTTTGCTTTGGTGGAGTAATACTTGTAGAAAGGACAGTCTATTTCCATTTTAAGTAATAACAAAAATTTGTTTATCTTCAAGAAAACAGTAATAGATCTGTTTAAACTTTTCCTTCCTGGAAAATATTGAAGTCATCCACTTGAGTGCCAAAGACAAGGTATACCTACTGAGCAAATACCAGGAAAGTAATAAAGAACACAACAGTGAAGCCAACTAAGCCTCCGGCACACAAGGACATAATTGTGGAGAACTGTTTCATTCTCCTCCAAAAATTATGAATTTGAAGAACTGAAAAAAGAGAAGAAGACATGACAAGTGAATGGATAAGTATAATGTGTCATATACATTTGACCAAATATTATCTGGTCATGAAAGTAATGTTTGTTACATGCTATGACAAGAACTTGAAAACATCATGCCAAGTGAAATAAGCCAAATTAGCCAAATAAGAACTTAGAGTAGTCAGGTTAATAGATAGTAGAGTAGAAGTCACTGGGGTCTGGGAGAAGGAAAATAGGAAGTTAGTGCTAATCAGTGCAGTGTGTCAATTTTGTTTACAGAAACTTGGCAATGGCAGTGATGGTTTCACAGTACTGTAAGTATGCTTCATATCACTGGACTGCATGCTTGAAAAGGATAAAATGGTAGATTCCATGCTATAAATATTTACCTCAGTACGGGGCAGGGGGAGGAGGCTGGAAATGTTGGATCTAAGAGCATGTCATTCCCCAGCATTATTTACATGGGGTATGATGACATACTCCTATAATCCCTCTGCTCAAGAGGTAGATGCAAGAGGATCTGGAGTTCAAGGTCATTCTCAGCTACCTAGAAAGTTGAAGTCCAACCAGGAATACAAGAGACCCTATCTCAAAAACAAACAAACAATACAAAAATGCCAGAGAAAAGAAAGTGAGAGGAAAGACATGTATTGATTTTCTTTATTTCAAACCCAGGGACTTCTGTCCTCTCATTCGAAAAGAGTTCATTGAATGACCATTAAGAATAAAGCAGTATTTCTGATTAGCTTAGAAAATAACTATAATAGGCTGTCATAGTACCTAACAGAATGAGAAGCTTGCATAACCATTAGTTTGCATTTCTTTTTTTTAAATACTTTATTTTTTTCTTCAAGTTACATCTCAGTCACAAACCCTTCCCTATTCCCCCTTCCTATCCCGCCCTTCCACCCTCTTCCCCCCAGCAGCTTCCCCTTTCAGTCCAACAGATGGTTCCTTCTCTTATAACAGTAAATACTATACAAAACAACAGATATAAATATGCCACATTTATGAGAGTTAAATGGCCCAGTATACCTTCCCAATGTCCAGTTTATACATATTTGGCCCCTGACTTTAACATTCTACTATCTAACCATCTCCATGAGTTTAAAGGTCTATATCTGACTCAACATTCATACTAACTTGCAACACAATTTTAAGAGTATCTTCTTAGATCTATAACACCCTCTTGATTCCTAAACAACTCAAAATTTAACTATGAGACTCTAGCTGTCTATTCTTCAACCACCTCAGAGACCTGAGAGGGATAAATATATCTGCTTATATAGGAAGTGCAGGGCCTGCAGCTTCCAAAACTAAGAAATGACATACCAGTGACAGCCTGGACAGTTCCCATTTTCTCTCCATACATTCCTGCATCAGTCTTCAGCCTTTGGGTCCTGTTTCTCTGACAGACATTTGTTGTAGAGCAGGGATTATGAAGGACTTACCTACCCTGTCTTGGCAGAGCTAGGCTGTCAACTTCCCTGCTACCAAGTTAATCAGAAATAAAGCTGCTAAGAGACAAGCAACATCTGCTTACCCTAATATAAAAGATAGATACAGCCTCTTCAAAAACCTCAAGAGATCTGCAGAATATGGCATTCAAAGATGTTCTCGTAACTTTAGATTTTCTTTTATATCAAGACATATCAACTCCTGACAGCACCCCCTATTCTCCTCCAAGTAGAAGATGAGCATTGAAGAATCTCCAGTGGGAGATGATTGAATTAGTCGCAAGCCTATCTCTTGGTAGGAAAAGCCCCTTGCTCCAACTGTAGACAGAATGCTGTCCAACAAGGACAAAACCTGGAAGCAGGTAAGTCGACAGCCTAGCTCTGCCAAGACAGGGTAGGCAAGTCCTTCATAACCCCTGCTCTACAATCAATGTCTGTCAGAGAAACGGTGCCAAACAACTGAAGATTGATGCTGTAATGTATGGAGAGAAAATGGGAACTGTCCAGGCAGCCACTGGTATGTCATTTCTTAGTTTGAGAAGCTGCAGGCCCTGTACTTCCTATAAAATCAGCTATATTTATCCCTCTCAGGTCTCTGAGGTGGTTGAAGAATAGATAGCTAGAGTCTCATAATTAAATTTTGAGTTGTTTAGGAGTCAAGAGAGTGTTATAGATCTAAGAAGATACTTTTAAAATTGTGTTGCAAGTTAGTATGAATGTTGAGTCAGATATAGAACTTTAAACTCATGGAGATGGTTAGATAGTAGAATGTTAAAGTCAGGTACCAAATACATATGGACTGGACATTGGGAATGTACGCTAAGCCATATAACCCTCATAACTGTGGCCTAATTACCTCTATTGTTTTGTATTGTATTTATTATTATAAGAGAAAGAGCCATTTGTTGGACTGAAAGGGAAAACTGTAGGGGGAAATAAGATATACCTTAAACTTAAAAAAAAGGGAAGAGGATGGGGGATGAGGGTGGGAGGGTGGGACTGGAGGGGGGAATAGGGAGGGGACTGCAATTGAGATGTAACTTGAAGAAATAAAAAATTAAGAAAAAAAAGAATAAAGCAGTAAATACAACAAAGCCTCTACCTCAGATAGGTTACATTTTGTCCTGATAATTGAACGGAGTGTACTCAGGCTTAAGTATAAATAGATATCTGGTGACATCCCTCTCAGATGTACTAGTATATAGGAGACAAAAATCCTAACAAAAACCAAAGTAATTTCAGGAAATATCTATTGTGTATTACTAATGCCATTTATGAATCCAAAACATGTAAGTGCAGCTTTGGTCCCTGCCTGAATCTTCATAACCACTAAAATACTTGTATTCTATGCCAGAAGTTAGGCTGGAAGCTCACAGTTGAGCACAGCTGTGTATAAGAGCCACCATGGATGGCTGCCCAGACTGGGGCAGGCACTGGCCAGGAGACAGGACCTTCACAGCTCTGAGTAGAATCCCACCTGGTTTATTCATAATAGTCAGAAACTGGAAACAACCCAGATGTCCTTTAACCAAAGAATGGATTTAAAAACTGTGGTAAATTTACACAATAATACTACTCAGCTATTAAAAACAAGGAAATCATGCAATTCACAGCCAAATGGATGGAGCTAGAAAAGCTCATCCTGAGTGAGCTAACCCAGACCCAGAAAGATACATGATATGTACTCTCTTATAAGTGGATATTAACCATATAGCACAGGACAACCATCCTACAACCCACAGACCTAAACAGACAGGAACCTAGCATATCTATCCTAGGAAAAACTCCAGCCAGCAGTGAGTCATGGACCCTGTTGTTGCTTGTTAGTGGAACACCTAACCCTAGATGGGCTGCCATATCAAGCCCCAGTACAAGAGGAAGCTCTTAGCCCTCGTGTGACTGATGAACTGAGGAGGGTTTGATTAGTGGGGCTCCCCTCAACTGAGGAGAAGGAGAGGAAGGAGATGAGGAAGAGGGACGGAGGAACCAGGAGGGGAGGAGGGAAGGGACTGTGATTGAAATGTAGCTTGAAAAAATTAATTAATTAAAAAAATAGTTAACTAAGCATAAAATTATAAGACAATTAAAAATAATATTTTCAAATGATAAAAAAAGAATCCCAGCTGGAAGAGAATGTAAGAGGTAGTAAAAGTGAAGGAAGGTTCAAGAGAGCATGCCCATTAAGTTTACAAAAAGTAAAGTGATTAATAAAGACAACACCCCAAGGTACTGGTTAGAAAGAAATGTATAGCATTTTATTTCTCTGTCTTACAGATTGTTATTGTCCACAGTAAACTTGTTTTGAAGCCGATGATAAAGAAATATTACTTACAGCTCTATTTACTTTCTAATTGTTTTCATAATTTTATTTTATCACTTTTAAATGTAAAACAAAGAGTTGCTGCATTTATTACAAAGTTCAGGCTTAGAAATGATATAAGGGTGAAGCCTGTGAAAATTAGAGTGACAGTGAGAATCAGTCATCTTTTTATTTTCCCAAATTTATTAAGGAACTGTAATCATGACTTCATTATTTAACATATGATACAAAGAAAGTATTCATTAGAAGGCTTTTGTATGTAGTAAATTTAAAATTCTTTAGGAATTAGTGCTATAATTTAAATTTTTCCTTTCTGAGAAAGTTCAGAATCTCTTTCTATTTTTCTTTTATTTATGAGATATTAATATAATTAATCATTTTTACTGTTTTGTGATAAGGTTTCGTGCTCTTCCGATGGCTTCTCTTTGATCAAGTCTGCATATAAATAAACACCACAAGGTGCAAGGTGTTGTCTGTGCTCTGTGGATCATCTCAGGATCTCTAGAAATAAACAGTTCAGGAAACATGTAGCCATTCGCAAATGTAGTCTATAACAACAATTCCAGTCACCTTTCTGTGACAGTGAAATTCCTTTGTTGTCTCTGTCCTCTGATGCAGAAGACACATAGACCATTAAAATGCAGCTAATGGGACTGAAGAATTGAATCTTCCATTATTTTTCAGTTTTATTCAAATATAAATGTGCACATCACATGTGACCAACAACAATCAGCACCTGAACTGGTGAGAGGTTGGTGGCTGCCTCAGAATGGCTGGATTTCCTGCTTCTCCAGAATGGCAGCTCCCAGTCTGTGAGACTACCCTGTTCTTTTCCACACCAGAAATTGCACAGCAAACTTTAGGACAAGAAGAAATCAAATGGGTAAGGATGACTCAAAGGTTGTTGATGCAATCTCAGTTCTGGGTAGTACTTCCTCTGGTCTCCTAGAAAGATGAGATCTTTTCCAATGAGTGTTCCTGGTGTAGCACCAATCTTCTCTTCCTTAGAGCTCCTTTTCTTCATCTGGTCACCTCATGTCAGGTGAAAATGGAACTTGGCCTAGAACTGGACTAGGGGACTTACTGAGAAGGTTTCTTATTTTGTTTTCAAGATTGTGGACAGCAGGAGAAGCAGCAGTATACACCAGGAGGGGAGAATTCAGGTAAACTACACTCCTTCCCTTAAGATCAATCACAGAACAGCTTCAGCTGGCCACTTGAATTTGGCCATGAAGGAAAGTCCTCTAATGGTGTGTATGACTTGTGTTAACAAAAAGTAAGAAAAAAATTATTAAAACCCAGAAAGAGTCATTGTATAAACCAACTTAATCCGGATAAAAGCACCATGATCAACTGAGCTGCTCAACTGTATTTGCCAATGTGCCAAATGCTCCAAGTTCAAGCAATGACTTAGACCTTCTAGAACATGTAGTAGCCTTCCACACCTGCCATAGATTGCAGACCTGTTAGGTACTGTCCTCTCTTTCTCCCAGTTAGAAACAAAACTTTCCTCATGTCACCAAATGCACACTATCTACATACACAGAACTACTGGGAATAAACAGAAGTAAATTTTAGGATACCCTTTGCCCTTAAGAAACTCGTACTCTGGTTCAAAAATCACACAAGGATAAATACCAAAAAACCTAACTAAGGAGTAGTAGCACCATACAAGATAATGTGAGGGGTGAAACCAGGTACATTAAAAGGGAATACTTATAAAAGGAAACGAAAGAATGAGCAAAGTCTTAAATGTTGGTGTTGTGGTGGCACAAACAAGCAATCATTAATCTAAAGAAAATAAGATAGGGCCATGGAAAGTTCACAAAAACAATGTGAGAGCCAAGCATTTCCCAGATGTTCATTTCTGGTTTCTGAATCTTAAACTTGTGAAGAAATACTTTTCATTTCTGACTTGAGTTTGGGAAAGCCAATCAGATATCTTGGCACCTGTCACCACTGGGTCCATGTGAGTATGTGGAAACTTTGCCCTCACATGAGTCTACAGTAAATGGATTATGGCAGGTGGTGACTGGTCTGCTCTCTATTTTCTGTCTTCTTATGGATGATGATCACAGATGCCTTCATTGTCCCCTCCTGATAGAGCTGTTTACACCTAGCCCAGGAAAATATCACACCACAAACCTGTCTTTCTGTTGATGAGAGCTAAAAAGTCAAACTCGCTCTCTTTTGTTTTTTATTAATATAGGAAGACTTTTCAGAGCCAATCTTCTGTTTTGTGCTGGTGATGGGAATATTTTCTTTGCGTTTTCTGTAATACATCTTCTGAAAGACATCTTACATGGATTCAGCTATGGGACAAAGACGCTGGGTTGATTGAGCAAATCCAATTCCAGTGAGTTATATAGTTTGCCAAACAGGCCACATGCTACCTCTGCATAGGACAAATGTTCACAAAAGTAATGCAATTGGTGGTCATTTATTTAATGTTGATAACATATTAGTACATTATATTTTCTCTAAATGGGAAGTAACAGAAAAGAGACAAGAGATTTGCAAGTATGTGTTTATCCATCACTTCTGATTGTCTTTAGGATTCTAATCCCTAACAAGAGTGGTTTTTCTCTCCAAACCAGAACATAATAAGCTGCAGTAGGGTACAGGTTTTGTTTATTTAGTTTACTCCTATATCTGGGTTGTTCAGAGCCATGTTAAATACAGAGTACTCGGGAAGTATTTGTTGAATAAATTTCATTCAGCAAAACCAAGATATCAACATTATTTGACTCAAACTTTAAAATCATCTTGTTTCTGCTAGTTTTGAAAAAGTACAAATGGCTAACTGGCATTCAGAATATTTTCTGAAGAAAAGCAGAGAAAACAGTTTCACTTTGATTTCAAAATGGGATATTCAGGGTATAATTTTTTTCAGGTTTCAGGAAGACTCAGACTTCAACTAGATAAAACAAGCCTTAGGTTTGTTTCTTTTTTGTTTTTCAGAACTTAATGTCTGATGGACAGGAGGGCACTTTAGTGTAAGCAGCAAGCACACCCTTACTTGCACTTTATTAATGTGTCAAAGGAGATGAGGATGTAGGGGTGCTCCTCAGATTTCTGTGGAAGAACACTCAGAATTGTGTCTCCTTAGCATAGCATTAAACCAAAATAAAAAGCTAAGGGAAGCAAGCTTTCAATGAAATGTTTGCAAAGGATGCCATGGCTGCTGAGCCAAAGGGTCTAGGCCTATCCTCTGTGACACATCAGCTATCTCCCACAGTTGTCCTAAGTCAGTGTAGGCCATTCAGTAATGCATGAGAAGTAAGCTTGGAGTCTTGGAGTCAGATGGCTACAGAGTTTTAGGATTCTGTTTATATTAAAATTTAGCCTCTTTAAAAACCTGTGTATGTGTATGCTTTTACAGACATACCTGTTATGCTAACATATAGCCACCTTGAGAGTTATGGTTAGTTTGGTTAGTGATTGATTAGTTTGGGTGAACAAAAATTCATATTAATTCTCTCAGCTTTTCTTTTTCATCCTTCCTATGAGGTATCCTGATCACTATGTCATATAAAAAGAAATACATTAAGGTTGACTTATTCAAGACACAATTGTCTCACTATTGACCATCAGCATGCCAAATGAATTTCATGGTCTACTTCCTGGATCAAGTCTTGTAGTCTTATGAGGCTGATGTGCACACAACTCAACAACAACAAAAAATATTGTCCATGGTGCTCACCTTTCTACAGTGACACTGGTGGGTTGTCCCTGGCTTCACTGATGGAATCTTCATTCTTCTCAGCCCTGTTTGATCCCGAAAGCTGACTTGTATTGTAGAGGAATTTTAATTCAACAACATGGCTGCTCTGGCAAGGGATCACATCCAAAGACCTAGGGGCCTATGTGATCTGGCTGGAATACAGACACACCCTTAATACACACCTTTAATCCCTCTAACTGAAATTTAGTACAAACCTTTAACCTCAAACAATGATGTCTAAATGAGGGGCAGACAAAGTGATAAATCAGAGAAAGATTTGACAGAATGAGTCAGGAATAGGATATGCCCAACTTGAGAACTGAGTTCTACTGAATAGTAGCACAAAGAGAGTAGGGAGGGGGAGAGTAGAGTACAGGAATACAGTAGAGTTAATGCACAATAGAGTTCAGTTAAGTTTGGTTGAGTTCACTGCAGCCAGTTTGGTACAGTTCAGTTTGTGGAGTTCAGAGGAAGTTTTTCCAAGCAGTGCAATTCAATGAGATGACCAAAGAAGTCAATTTGTATCAGTCAGCTTGGAGAGGAGTTTTGAGCCAGAATAGTTGAGTTGAGCCTGCAGCCAGAGCTCAGAAAGAACTGGAAAGGTTGAGTATACTCAGCAGTTAAGTCTCAGAGGCTGAATACATTCTAGGGCTAGCTTAGCAGATGGAGGCTAGAAGCTTCTAGACCTAAGGATATTTACATAGAAATGCTCTGGGCTCAGGCCAAGCCATGTATTACTACAGTTTAGGTATGGCTCTCATCTCATCCTCTCATCTGAGGAAATAAAAGCATTTACATTTTACAGGCTCTACATCCTGAGATCCTTGCTCTTTTGAGCACAAGATCTGGCTTATGCCCTTCATCCACAGGGTCCATCCTCTCACACTCTAAATACAAATTACAAGCTGGCCACAATAGCTGGGAGGATTTCCTTTCCTGTAACTACACTAGGTTTCCACCATGTTCTCCCTTCTCCTGGTCCTCAAACTCTGGTGGTAGTAACCCTCCCCCAGATGACTTACCTACTCTACAGGTTCCTCAGCCTGCCACATCCATGCAAACAATTCCGTAATTTAGCTTGGTTCATTATCTCCTTCCCATCAGAAGACCAATGGCTATCTGCCTCCCACTTGCCAACTAATCCTATGTGGATCCCTCTAACCCAAGATTTTCACCTGCCATGAACATTCACTGATAATACTAAGTATTTTAGGAAGGAGGAGAATAAATTTAAAGATCAGTGTCTCACTGTTGGTCATGCTTCTTGCTTCCTGTATGACCTAAGTGGGATACGCTCTGTGAGTTTCAGTTTACTCTTCTGTAAGGTAGGATAATTAGTTAGCCTACAGGACTATTCTTTTCATCCTTAGATAAATATAAAATTTATCCTATTCAGGTAAAGACAGTTAAATATTCTCTCAGGGCTGGAGAGATGACAAAGCAGTGAAGAGTACTTACTACTCTTGTAGAGGACCTGGGTTCAGTTCCCAGCACCCACATGGTGACTCAGAGCCATCTGTAACTCTAATTCTAAGGGATCAAATGCTTCTTCTGACCTCTACAGGCACTATGTTACATATGTATAAAACAAAATAAAATTAAAAAAAATTCACCAGAGATGCTCTTCTTCCCTGACTGACATAGCAGATCTGTGACATACCACTCTTGCCATACTTAACTGATTAGAAGCTGTACAAGGAATGGGTATATTTTATGTCACTCTTTTTTCTGCAGAACTGGGAATAGAACCAGTTCTTTCAAGGTGTGAACACAGGGCTTCACACCTTGAACATTCTAGGCAAGTGTTCCCCAGGAAGCTACATAGTGATATTTATAGCTTATATTTCTTTTGAACATAGTTCAGTGTATATTGTACATGTTAACATTTGCCTGTTTCAGGGGCTGGAGTGATGGCTCAGTGGTGAAGAGGGCTGACTGCTCTTCCAAAGGACCCGAGTTCAAATCCCAAAACCCACATGGCAGTTCACAGCTGCCTGTAATTGAGAGGCGTGGTCACACATGCCTTTAATCCTTCACTCAAGGAGGCAGAGGCAGCCAGATCTCTGTGAGTTTAAGGCCAGCTTGGCCCAGGACAGTCAAGGACACACAGAGAAACCCTGAATCGAAAAACCAAAAAAAAATAAATAAAAACATTAACCAAACAAACAAACAAAACAAAACAAAAATTTGCCTGTTTCTATCATAGCCTCAACTGTCATAAAATATACATTAGTCGGTATTGAATTACTTATGAATTAAGTACTATTTTGCAAGACTGCTCCCCTTATACAGACCTTTCAATGTCATAGAAGATAAATTTAAGGATGTTAAAGGGAAGAAGTAAATAGGAATTTATCTCAAGCAGTCAGTTAAGCAATACACATATACTTAGTATCCACAACTTGGGTAATGTATCAAGAGGGGTATGTGTAACTTCTACTCATCTGACATTCTGTCACTCAAAGTGGTTAGGCTCCAGCTTCCATGGCTGCCAACTACTGCCTTCAGTCTGCTATCATGGACTTTAAATCTCTGAAAACATAAACCAAATATACCTTTTTCTTTTCTAAGTTTCTTTGGTCATGGTGTTTCATCACAGCAATAGAAAAGTAAGTAACATAGGTGAACACAAGTAAAAAGCCTTCCATAGAGAACTTTTGTGGAGCTAGAGTCAATATGGCAGACAAAACTTACATGGAAAACTAAGGAGTGAAGTGTGCTCTATGCCAAACGACATGCTTAAGTTGATTGTTTCAAACTACAGTGAAATCAGGATGGCTTTTGAGTAGAGTAATTAATAAAGATCATTTCAAATGTTTCTTGTTGTTGTTTATTGTTGAAAGAAATGGAGATAAATTATTTGAAAATTTGACTTCTCGATGTATAAATATATAGATATTTTAGTCCTCCGATATAAAAAACAAAATGTGTGTGTCTTTGACAAGGAATGGTGTTGCATACCTGCAATTCCAGCACTTGGGTGGAGACATGAGAATTGCGAGGTCTAGGATTGCCTGGGTTAGGGTTTGGGGGAAGAATATTCTTCATTTTCTTGTGCTTTAAGAATAGGTGCTGGCTTCTGCTGTTGAAAATCTTATGGTATGTTCTGGTGTTCACTGTTCTCTGCAAATGCAAGCAACAGATTCTTTTTGTTGTGCAGCACACTCTGCTGGACAGTGAAGGAAACACTGCCTCGAGCTTTCAAGGATGATCATTTGTAAGGAACTTTAGATCAGCCAGCACGAATTCAGTCCTTTGCCTGAGCCAAGGCCTGGCTACCCCATTTACCAATGAGTTCAGCTCTCCACATACCAGGAGTCTCTGCCCAGCAGCCTGTGCAGGTGGCAGGCAGGGCAGCTTAGTGTCCATGATCTGAGTCTGAGTTCTCACTGCTCTATCACAAACCCTGGAAACAGAGTAAGGATGGACATTGTACATCTTAGGATACTGGACAACTACTATTAAATCTCCCTGGGATTGAAGTTTATTATTTGAAAGTGAGAAAGACAGCACCTTGAGCTTATTTGAAGATGTTTGCACATTATAAAATGCCACGAAAACACGACCAGCTTATCACTTGTCTGATGGAGAAAGGCCACTTGAAGGAAGGTAGTTTGCCTGCTCTTGAAACAAATGATAAATACAAAGCACAAATGTGTAACAGAGCCATAACTGAGGACCAGAAAGCAGTGAGGAATAATGACCTGTATTCAGCGTGCACGTACAACTTCTGCTATTTAGCTTTTATCTTAAATCCCATTTCTATTTTTGAAATAAAATAAAATACATTAAAACCATAAGTAGCAAGAAAACTAATAAAACCTACCTCCAAAACATGGACTATCATTTCAAAAAAAGTTAATGCATACTATTTAATTCTTGGTATTAATGAAAAATATAGATTTAATTATGAAAAGTGCATACAGTACATTATGGAAGCATATTTGTTGTACAAATTCTAATCACTAGGATAAAAAAATAAAGTAAGCCATCTTTGACTCAACAAAATAGAAAAAAATAATGCAATAGAAATTTTTTTAATGGGAGAAAAAAAATCGAATCTTTAAAAAAACATTAATTTTGAATGGGTTAAACTCTTACTAGATAACAGGATTTTAAATAAGTGGATAAAAGGAAAAAAAATCTTTAAAATACAAGAAACCTACTCACTAAGAGGAGAAAATGCATGAGAGACAAAACATTTTAGAAAACGTAGCAAGTGGTGTTATACTCATTACCAAGGCTAGATGTGGGTCCAGTGAAAATGTTATTGAGAAAGGATACTATGTGCAATTATTTCCTCTGAATTCTGTATAATAAATAGCCTATGAGCCAGTTCAACAGAGCATCCAAATATAAACCACAACCGGGCATAGTGGCGCATACTTTTAATCCCAGCACTCAGAAGGTAGAGGCAGACTGCTCTCTGTGAGTTTGAGGTCAGCCTGATCGGGTCTACAAAGTGAGTCCAGGACAGCCAAGGCTCTGTTTCACAGAGAAACCCTGTCTCGAAAAACAACAAACAAACAAATATATATATATATATATATATATATATATATATATATATATGTGTGTGTGTAACAGTTAATAAGAAGAGAATTAGCAACATTGAAAATGAAACTCTATTGGTGATTTTCTTCACTCAACCTGAATTTTGGATTTTCGTGTCTCTTTTGATTCTTTGCTTTTTTGTCTTCTTGCTCCATCTAGTGTTCGATGAGTGCCACTGTGTCTACAGAGGGTGTTTCCTAAAGAGCCATTAGATTCTATGGACCCAACAAGATCAACAAAAAATTAAGGGACTTCGGCTCATGTCACCATAGAACAGAAGCATTGGTTTTAGAACTTTAGTAACTCATGTCGTTGGAAAAGACTGAAGTCCACAATGTAAACAATTTCTAGGGCTTGTGTTGTCTTCTCTGTTCCTGCAATAATAGAAGGTGGAACTAAGCCACCATCATTACTTAACCCAGTAAAGAGAAGACATACATTCCTAGGAGAGTATTGGCGATTATTTTACTCAGATTTACCCCATCAAGAATATGCAAATGTTCTGGTGTTTGCTGATATTCTTTCAGGATTCACAGAGGCCTATGCCATCCTGACTGAAAGTTCAAAAGGAGTAAAACGTCTCCTCTCCGAGACCGGGCAGCCTTTGGAGTATTCAAGTAGAGGTCATTTACAGCTGTAAACTGTTCCAAGACTTTGATGTTCTCTCCAAACAAGGGAAACCTGCTCCATATGTCTTAACACATAAAAATAAGCTCCTTTCTAAATCTAACAGTAGTGTGAAGGCCTTCACTGCTTTACTTTCAGTCACTGTAAGTGTAACCATACAAAATATTTTAAAAGTCTAATTTAGGGACACTTTGAAGCTATTTACAACTCTCATATTATGGTTAATATTGTTATCTTATCTTACAGTTGATATTTATTTGTATTCTCATCTGATTTCAAACAAGAGATAAATAATGTAAAAGATAACCAATAGCTCAAAGACATTAAATTTGAGAATATAACAAAAAACTCATACAAATTCTAGCATAATTTTGGTTTGAGGTTCCTTTCTACTTCATTTCTAGAAAAGTTCACATCACAAAGATAGTTGAAATAAAATACTTTCTGGAAAAAAAAAAGATATGTTTAGCACTCAGGAGGTATGTCCATGTAGAAAGGAATGACCTAACTTTTTTTCATAGAAAATGACAGCAGTGTACTGGGCATGCTGATGATCTAGTCTTAGGCCTTCAGAGGCCATAGTGGGTGTTGAAGGGTCTTCTGGTTGATACAGAGAAGCAATGTTCTGAAGAACAATCTGTATTGACTAATCTTCATTATCAACCTGACTGAATTCAGTATACGGCCATATGCAGGCAAATTTCTCTCCTTGTACCTTCAGATGAGGACAGTAGTTGATGCGTGGACAGCTGCATAGGTGGTGCTTTTCAGTACATGCCTTATTTTTATAGGCGTAATTGCAATAAATTTCATTATACTCATTTACCCACAATATCCGGAACTCTACAGTAAATTTGTTAGGTAAGAAAGTTGTGTTTCTAAGTTAATTTCTCATTGTTAAGTGTATTATCAAATTTATGTGGCGAATGACTGCCTTCTTTGGTAAAGAGTGTACTCTTCATCAAATGTATATGAAATTATGAGTATAAAATGATCTGTGTCAAAATGTTCCATTTATCCATTGTAGCCAAAGATTGACACAGTTAGTTATCCTTGTCATAATTTCTCTTGTCAATTTTGGGTAGCCATGTAACTAATTTAAAAATTACTTCTGTGTATTGAATTCTAATCCTTTAAAGTAAATTTCAGTCTAGATTTATAAGAGACTCTAAGAAGGGATCAATCAAGAGTACAGGGTGATTTTCCCCAAGTTCTACTTCATTCTCTCCCTTCTCATTCATCCCCAAGATCTCACACTAAAAATATAAAAAACTTTAAAAGTCATCTTTACAAGTCTTTACAAATTCAAACACATTAAAAGGTCAGTTTCTTTAAAATAACCAATCTCTCTCAAAATACAAAGTCTTCTAAAATTCAAAGTCTCTCAACTATGGGCTCCTGGAAAATAAAAAAATAAATAAATTTTATACTTTGCTTCAAGAGGGTAGAACCAGGGCAGTCACAATCGTATTAAAACAAAGCAAAACTTTAGAAGTGTAAACAACCTAGCGTCCCATATCTGAGAACCACTAATGATTTTCTGTGCTCCCCCAAGGGTCTTGGGTCACTTCTCCATATCTGCCCTCTGCAACATATATAACTTGTTTCTAGGCTCTGGCTGGCTCCACTCTACAGCTGCTGCTGTTTTTGGTGGTCGGTCCATGTTACTGGCATGATTCTGAGGTCTCCTGCTGCAACTGGAATGCATTTTCACCAATAGCCTCTCCTGGCCTCTCTTCATAGTACCAATCCTCAACTTCTCTGTGTGTCCCCTCACTTTTGTCCCTTCACCTGCCACTGAAGCTGCACCTTCACAAATAGCCTCTCCTGGTCTCTCAGTGTGCTAAGACTCAGCTACTTTCTATGACTCCTTCATGCCTTCAAAACCAGTAAAACCTATGTGACTCTTACACTCCCAAGTTCAGCTATCAGAGTGAGGTACAACCTTGGCCACCTCTGGAACACAGTTTCTGTGTGCTCTCAGGAAACACTTTGCAGATGATGCTGGTCTTTTCTTAATCACTCCTTTTTTTTAAAGAAATTTTTTATTTATTTTGTGAATTTCACATAATGTACCCTGTTCCTTCCCATCTCCCATCACCCCCCAGACCCACCCTCCACCTTTGGAATCTGTCCCAGCATAAAAAAATGACAATTAATTGTGGAAGCTGCAGTTTATCTCTGGATGTCCCACAATATTCCCCTCTGTCCACACATTCTGCTTGTTCATTATAATGACTCCTTGGTCTGGTATGAGGCCCCTGATTTCTGCTACTCGTCAGTACTGGAACCTCACTAAAACTCCTCTCAGATATGTTGTAACTGTCCTGTGTCATGGAGATCCTGTAGTCCTGGGTTGTGGAACTGACCTCTTCTTGCACTCCAGCAGTTCATCCATGGTGGGCCAACTCAAAGCCCTGGTTCTGGGCCTGCAACACCCATTTGCATGGCCAGTTCTACTATGGAAAGGTACAGGGCCTGCTGTCTTGAGTGCTGCAGCATGTGAGGGGCAGGGATAGCTCTCCTGCTCTTGTGACCCCATCTGGGCCTGCTCTCCTGAGTGCTGCAGCATGTGAGGGGCAGGGATAGCTCTCCTGCTCTTGTGACCCCATCTGGGCCAGATCTCCTGTTGGCCAATGGTGGTGAGGGCAAAAGGGAGGAGAGGGGATCTCTCCCTAGCTAAAGCCACCACATAGCAGACCAAAGGCAGGGCTGGCTCTCCCACACTTACTCCCTCAGGGCTGGATCACCTACAACCCCCATATACAGGACCAGCTGTAGTGTGCTACCCAGGAAAGGTACAGGGCCTGCTCTCCCATGTGCTGGAGCATGTGAGGGCAAGGACAGCTCTCCTGCTTTTGTGACCCCATCTGAGCCAGATCTCACCCCAGGACTGGGTCTCCACAACCCCCACATCCAGAGTTCTAGTTTCTGGTTTGTTTCCAGTCCTGGGAGCCCATCCGGTGTTTGCCTGGTACTGGTCTTGTAATCATCTCAGGTTACCCCATGGCACTAAAGTGGTGTTGGTATTTAGCTTGCATTTTTTTCCAGGAATGTTAGGCTACTATTCATTAAGATGTTCATAGGTGAGAACACTGAATGTAGACATAGCCTCTCTCCTCTTTGCCACCTACTGATGCACTTGTGACATAGCAGTCACATCTGCAATGCCTCTAGGGGCAGGTTCTTAATCACTCTTAATTATGTTCTAGCCCACCAGCATTGAGTATCCCAGAAAAGCAAAGGTTTCACTTTAATAAGTTCTAATACCTTGTTCATCACAGCTGATTCTTCATCCCCAGCTAATCAGAACTACAGAATCTTAATTCAAAATAACAAATAGCCCTGATAGCATCTTTAAACTTCCCTCTGAAAAATTGACAATCCAGGCCTCCTTTGTCTGCATTGCCCTCAACATTCTTATTTTCCAAGCTCCTATAGAACAGCTCACTAAGTGTTGAACACTCACTCAATGGCTTTTCTTGCCCAAAGTTCCAAAACAACATGGTCAGGCCTGTCACAGCAATACCCAACAATTCTTGTTCCATCTTATCTTGTTAGGGTTTCTATTGCTGTGATGAAACACTATGACCAAAAAACAAGCTGGGGAGGAAAGCATTTATTTGGCTTACACACACTTCCACAACACTGATCACCAAAGGATATCAGGACAGTAACTCATATGGGGCAGGACCCTGGAGGTAGGCGCTGATGTAGAGGCCATAGAGGGGTGCTGCTTACTGGCTTGCTCCTCCTGGGTTGTAAGCCCTCAGACCTAGAAGAGAGATGGCTGAGCAAGCCAGGAGTGGTACCACACCAATGGGCCGGTTCCTCCCCCATCAATCAATAACTAAGAAAAATACCTTAAAGGCTTACCTCCAACCTGCTGTTATGGAGATATATATATATTTTTTAATTGAATTCCCTCTTCTCCAATGACTAGCTTGTGTCAAGTTGACACAAAACTATCTATCATACCTATTTTTTAAAAACTTTTGCTAGGAAATCATCATGAAATGTCAACAAAATTCTATTGGAGGAAAAAAAATAATGTCCACAAATCTGAATACATGCTCTTAAGAAATGAGAAGTTGAGGGGAGTGCTGGCTGCCTATAGCCCACTGCCTGGTGTTAGTGGACTGCCTCTGTTTACAATGAACCCACAAGAGTATGACTCTTGAACCCAGTGCCTTCAGTCTTACAATGTGGATTAGAGACCTGTGGTTCTCCAGTAATCATCTTTTTCAGTAGAGCAAGGGCAGGCAAGCATCTAAGCCAGTGGTTGCAACCCCTCTGGGGGTCAAATATCAGATATCCTGTGCATCACACATTCACATTCCAATTCATAACAGTGGTAAAATTACTGTTAATGAAGTAGCAACAAAATGATTTTATGGTTGGAGGTCTTTACAACATGAGTTACTACAGGGTGTCTGTGTTGCGAAGATTGAGAACCACTAAAAGCAGAGCTGTGCTAGTGAAAACTACTGTAGATATCTAGGCTTACCATCCACCCTGGATGGAGGCCAGAAGAGAGAGACATCCAAGCACCAGCCATGGCCTTGGGGCATGTGCCACTATGATGAGCGAATATGTGATGGAGAAATGAGAAAGAGGGAGTATGTGGTGGAAAGATCAGAGAGAAAGAGAAGCTGAGCAGTTCATGTGCCATGGAGACAGGTGGAACGGGAGATGTGACAGCTGTGAGTAACAGGCAGATATGAGGTATGGTGTGAAATTTAAAAGTTGGCAGTTCTCTCTATACTGGCTAGCTCCCAAATAATTGAGACGGAGACCTATAGATTTAAGCACAACAACTGAGCAGAATTCCTAATCCTCTAGGCTATCCAACTACTTCCCAGCCACATGCCCCCAAGTAACTTGCCATTTTAGAGTTGACCTTGCTTGTTCTGTTCCATGTGTGTCCTCCACCTGCCTCATGGCAACCTTCTTCCTCTTCCCTCACCTGCTTCATGGCTCCTCTCCCTCTCCTTCTGTTCCCTAGCTCAGATCAGAAGTCCAGCCTTCCTCTTTCCTCTACTCAGTTATTGCCTGTTCACCTTTTATTAACCAATCAGAGATAAATGGGAACCATTCCTTACTCCACACTGACACAGGAGATTCTTCAATGTACATGACAATGCCCATGTCAGGACTGTAACCAGATCTCAAGGGGCACAAAAATCAGCATCTGAATATATAGTGTACAAGACCCTCCTCCAAAAATGAGGAGTCTGTGCAACCACTTGGGGCCATGGTAATGTCTGAGTCCAAGCTGTTGCCAAGCGTCATATCTAGGTCTGTAGCCCTACCACAGCCAGGGTCTATGCTGACATCTGTGGCCCATGTTACCACAAAATGCCATCTGTATGTCAGTGGTCTCAGACTATGTTGATGTCTGGAAGTTCTGCTGATGCAGGGGTAAGGGAGAAGGGTAAACTGATCTGAATGGCCTGTGCTGCTACTTGAGGCCATGGTAATGTCTTGGCCCAGATTGCCACTGAGGGCCATGTCTGGGCCCATGGTCCTACTGCAGCTGGGGTCTGTCTTAATGTCTGAAGCCCATATTACCACTAAAGTCCATGCAGATGTCCCTGGTCTGGGCTTCCATCTGAGGCCATGTTGATGTCCAAGGATTGTGCTGAGCTGGCCCCACCCCTCACCAGCTACCACACTTGGGATAGTTGGCCCCATCCCTCACTTGGACAGCATAGGAGAGCTGGTTCTGGTGGTATTAGTCGGGGAGAGCTGGCCCCAATGGAGTGAGTGTGAGAGAGCTTGCCCTGCCCCACACCAGTTGCAACACTCTGGAGAATGGACCTGGCACTTTGCCTGGGTGGGGGTGGAGATGGTAAGGGTGGGAGAATGGAAGGGGTGGGGGAGACGGTCAGGGGAAGGAGGTGGGGTGAAAGAGGTGGGGATGAGGGAATAGTGTGGTGGGGGGGGGAGGGTGAGCTCTGGAGAGTTGACCCTCACCCCATGTCTGCTGTGTTGTGGCACGGAAAGAGGAGAAATGCTTCCCTCTCCCTCACCAGCCACCTGCAGCAGGAAGGTGAGCTGGCCCCAAGGGTGCAAGAGGGGGAGAGCTTGTCTCACCTCTTGCTTGGGCAAGTTGGGAAAGCTGGCCCTCGTGGCACAGGCACAGGAGAGCTGACAGGTTGAGCAACTCAGCTGCTGCCCAGGTTCAGATCCAGGATTCTGAGTTGACCCAACACATCTATGAACTGCTCAAGCATGTGAAGGGCCAGTTCCACAAATCCAAAGCTGCAAGATCTCCATGACACAGAGCAACAAAAGGATTTCTGAGAGGAGTCCCAGTGAGGATCTAGTATTGATAGTGTAGCAGAACCCAGAGGCCTTGAACCAGATGACTCATTGCAATGAACATTTGCAATTAAAGATGTTTGGGCAAAAGGGCACCATAACATACCACATCTTCCATAGCAAGATGTTTTTGTTTGACTGTTTCTTTTGTTTATATTTTTTGTTTTCTATTTAAGGGGAGGTTGCAAGGGTGGAGGGAAGATATCAAGGGATGGGGAGATGAGTGGGATTGGGATGTATGATGTGAAATTCACAAAGAATCAATAAAAAGTTTTAAAAAAGAGAAAGAAATCTAGGCTTGCATATCTTAGGTTCGTTGAGGGATACCAATGCAGGAACTCAAGGCAGAAGCATGGAGGCAAGAACTGAATCAGAGGCCATGGAGGAGGAATACTGCTTACTGGCTTGTTCCTCATGGTTTGCTTCAGCCTGATTTCTTATACAACCCATGACCATGTGCAAAAGGATGGCATCACCCACAGTGAGCTTTTCAGGTTGTTTTCCCATGAGTGCGCGCACACACACACATACACACAGAGAGAGGATATGTAGATCACTAGGCTCAGTCTTACGGACATTTAAGTCACATTTGGATATGAATAATATTAGGAAATTGTCACATGTTCTCTTATTCTACTGAAAGTCTGGCTCCAGAGATAGGATTGGGCCTGCCTACTTTAGTCCCAAAGAGGTAAACTATTTTCAATAGAGCTTAAATTATATGTAAAATTAAAATGGCTAAGTTTAGTCATAGATGGTTAGCTCTCTGAATACCCCATCTTCTTCGTTGTGTTTACTAAAATGTTCTTCCATTCAATGTCATGGATCTCTTTGAAGTCTTGCTGAAATATAAACTTACTTTATCTCAGCATTTGTAAGATCATTTACCAATAAAAAAAAAAGCTGTAAAATTCCAAACAGAAAAAAAAATTTACCTTAAAACTTGTAAAAAACAAAAATGTTTAATAGTTAATATAGGTAATCTTAATTTGCTAAAACATACCACATATGAAACTTGTATTCAACTATTGTTTGGGAAAATAGATTTGGGAGGGAGCTAAGCTTGATGGATTCAGTATATCTGGGAGATGGGCTCACCTTGAGTGAATAGCAACCACATTGTTGCAGAATTATTAATAATTATTATTGATTACATGTGATTACTAAGGCAGCCGATATTCTTTAACCCACCACTTATAAATAAACACAGGGACCAATCAGACTTAAATATAGCCTTAAGCACTGGAGCTAGGCAGATCCTACCCCTCTAAGCAAACCCCTAACTAAAGCCCCCACAAATACGTGCATGTTTCCATTGGGGTGCTACTCTGCACACCATGCTGATCCTCAGAGCCCCTGTTCATGGCTATGTGTGCTTCTGCTTCACCTAACCCACATCCTCTCTTCTCCTTCTTCCTTCTGTCTCTCTGACACCTCAAGCTCTCCAACCATAGCTCCACCCCTTTTTTGCCTAGCCCAGGCTACAGGTGACTTTATCCAATCAATCATGGAAATAGATAGCAAGCAAGGTTACATAGCATCACTTGGTGTACATGACAATGTGCTTGTCTGGGGAGTGACCAAACTTTATAGGGATCAAGTAAATAACATTTAATTACATAGAGTTTTATATCACCCCATCACAATATGGCTGGGCACCACCTTGGCTGACGACCTCATCAGGATGACTTGGTTGCTATTTTTACTAATGTTATAAAGAAGGAAAATGTCATTTGACTTCTCCTCAGTCTTGGTATACCAGGCTTTTAAGATGGTTTATTTTATTTTCCTTAAACTAAGGAGGCAACACCAGGCCTCCAAGATATTTTGGATATGGATAGATTTTTGTATGATGGCTTTAGTACTGAAAGGGAAAAAATAACAGACAAGGACAAAACCATGAACAAAGTTCATGGAAAAGAGGACTTAGGAATAACTTAGGGCTAATGGTTAAGTTTTATAAATTCTTAAGATTTTAATTGTCTATTCATGCTAACAGAAGCTGACTTAAAGGTATATATTTCCAACTACTTATTTCTTTCCTTTGTTAAGCTTTAGCTACTTGAAAAAACTGAGCCATATTTAAAAAAACTGTGAAATTTTGTAAAAGTACACTATAAGAGTATCAGGAAAATGAAATTCTCAGTCCTTCTGTGCACTGTATTTATGGTTTAAAGTTTATTTTGATACTAAGATATTTTCAATTAAAAATTGTAATTTTTTAATAATTTATTTTTTATTTCTTCAAGTAATATCTCAATCACAATCCCTTCCCTACTCCCCCCTCCTGTCCCACCCTTCCACCCTCTTCCCCCTCAAACCCCCATCCTCTACCTTTTTTTTTTTAGTTTAAGGTATATCTTTTTCTCCCCAACAGCTCCCCCTTTCAGTCCAACAAATGGTTCTTTCTCTTATAACAATAAATAAAATACAAAACAACAGAAATAAATAGACCACAATTATGAGAGTTATATGGCTTAGCATACATTCCCAATGTCCAGTCCATATGTATTTGGCGCCTGACTTTAACATTCTAATATCTAACCATCTCCATGAGTTTAAAGTTCTATATCTAACTCAGCTTTCATACTAACTTGCCTCACAGTTTTAAAAACATCTTCTTAGATCCAGAACACCCTCTTGATTCCTAAACAACTCAAAATTTAACTATGAGACTCTAGCTATCTATTCTTCAACCTCCTCAGAGACCTGAGAGGGATAAATATATCTGATTATATAGGAAGTGGAGGGCCTGCAGCTTCCAAAACTAAGAAATAACATACCAGTGGCTGCCTGGACAGTCCCCATTTTATCTCCATACATTACAGCATCAATCTTCAGCCGTTTGACCCCGTTTCTCTGACACACATTGATTGTAGAGCAAGAATTATAAAGGACTTTCCTACCCTGTCCTGGCAGAGCTAGGCTGTCAACTTACCTGCTTACAAGTTTTGTCCTTTTTGGACAGCATTCTGTGTACAGTTGAAGCAAGGGGTTTTTCTTGCCAAGAGATAGGCTTGCCATTAGTTCAACCATCTCACACTGGAGATTCTTCGATGCTCATCTTCTACTTTGAGTAGAATAGATGGTGCTGTCAGGAGCTGACATGTCTCGATATCAAAAAAATCTTAAGTTAAGAAAACATCTTTGAATTCCATATTCTGCAGATCTCTTGAGGTTTTTGAAGATGTCCTATCTATCTCTTATATTTAGATAAGCAAATGTTGCTTGTCTCTTAGCAACTTGATTCCTGATTAGCTTAGAAAATAACTGTGATAGACTGTCATAGTAACTAACAAAATGACACACTTGCATGACTATTAGTTTGCATTTCTTAATGATCCTAAACAATTTATGATGGTTGGTAGCAAAAGGCCAAAACTTCACATTTCATTTTTAAGCATTACTAGGTACAATACCTTTGAGAAGTGTTATCCTTAATTTTGTATCAATATACAGAGATCAATACCAATGTGGCCAAATATAATCTTAATTTCATATCAATATACAAATATCAATACCGATGTAGTCCAATACAATCTTAATCTTGCATTAATATACAATGATCAATACCAATTTAGCCAAATATAATATTAATTTTGTATCAATATACAAAGGTATAAAGGCATATTCAATAATCTGTCCTTTTTTCTTGATCTTTCCTATACTATGTCTATGTCCCATTTTTTCTCAAGTCTATTCACTCCTACATAGGAGAGAAAAAAGGATACAGAAAAGAAAAAGAGAGAAGTCCCTGGGTCTAACCTCCAAAACCCATTTAACAAGACCATTAACAGCTTGTAGTCTCTTCCCCTAAATAACAAAATTATCTATTATCCATAAAATAACCAAAGGGGGGGTGAACACCCTCCCAACCTTCTGGGGATGGGACGTCGCTCTCTTAAAATGACTTTCTGCTGATTTGGGACATAGTAAACCTGTTTGGGACCCATATAAGAATGGAAAAATGGTTAAAAATGTTAATAGAATCATTTGATGTTCAGTCCTTTGTGCTCAGCTATTTAGATGTCCTAAGAAGTTCAAAGACAGAAGCTGATCTTCAGGGCTTTCCTCAAGTTCTGGCTGGAACAGAGTGTGGAACTGAACGATCTTACTGATTTTGAGTTGTTGTGGTTGTAGACTTATGAAGAAACAGCTATTGAGGAAGTCTGCAAGGCTGGATTGTCTGAGCTACTTATCTTCTTTGGTGTCTGATCTGCTTTCTGCTGAGGTTTCCGTTGTCCAGTTGTCCCTGGATTCCTTGAATGGATGCTTTAAATCTCCTGGAAATATAAGAACAGAGCCCTGCCCTAATCCTAACTCTGGGACAATTACCTTTTTTGGGGGGAGGGGCTCAGGTAATATTTTTCTTAGAGCAAATTTGGTTTTTTGACAATATATAAATTATTATCTTTCAATCCAGATTAAAGAAGAAATTATTTTGATGTTTTGGAGCTAAACAAACCTTTAGTGTATATATTTCAAGACCTCAAAGGAAAATTTGTTTGAATTGCAGCTTGCCTTTTGTAAGTAGCTTTTAAACTTAAATCCTATGTACCTGTCTCTACATTCTAAGTATTAGGATCAAAGACATGTGATTCCCAACTGATGGGATTAAAGATGTGCTCCACTACCCCTGGATTGAAGTTTTTCTCTATTTAGAGCTTGTTTTGTATCAGGCTGACCTTGAGCTCTGAGATCTGCCTGTTTCTGTCTCTAGTGTGTTGGGATAAAGGGTGTATTCTTCTCAAATGATGGAATTAAGGGTGTGCACCATCACCACCCAGTTCTTTGTAACTCTAGAATTTATAAGACAACTAACTCTATAGTGCTCCTCCTGTCTCTGCTGGAGTTAAAGGCATGGGCTAACACCACGTATTTCATGTATTTTACCTTAGCTCTAAGTTTTTTCACTCTTGGAGGTTTATAAAACCAGCTTGAACAGCTGTAACCTTTAATTTATTTACAGTGTTTTAAACGTGTTACCTGCTTTTTTAATGCCAAACTATGGAAATATCCTATACCTCTACAAAAAAAAAAAAAAAAAAAAAGAACTTTTAATCTGCTATCAAGTTTGTGTAATCTATGTGGCTGCTTGCAGTCTAACATTCTAATGTGAAATTAAGGCCATTTTCCTTTCATGCTAGTAAGGCAAGTATACCTTTGGTAAATTATAGTTTGAAAATTTTATATTGTGAGGGACTGCGGAAGATGCATGGGCAGGATGCCCCTTCCAAATCTCAGACAGGCTAGGAAGCCTCTGGACCCGGGAATCCGGATAACCCATCCCCCCAAAAGGAGAAATCCCCGGTAAGTTCCAACCTAATACCCAGAAGGCAGATTCAGAAACCACGCAGAGATAATCCCCACCCTGCTGGGCACTCCCAGGTCTCACACAGAGGATCCAATTATCTGGGAAAGGTTGTGACCCTTGGAAGTGAAGTAGCTCCACTGCAAAGTGCCTTCAGATCCCAGTCTGTGATGTCACTGGCCACCTTCCAAGCCTCGGGAGTGGCAAGGCTATTGGAGCTGAACTGCAGATTTACCCCCTACAGGAACCAACCACAGGCAAACTGTGAGATATTTGAAACTGTCCTATATCGAACTTTTGTACTAGTAAGAGCCCTTCCGGTGGGGAATCAGAGCTTACTTGTGCACAGCTCCGCCACCTGAATTAATTAGGTCCCCACCTGGGAGGCAGGACTGAATGACTCACCTTATAGGGGTGGTGGAGTAAGGCAACTCTTACACCACAGTGCCCCCTTTGGACCCAAGTCCAGAAGACAGCAAAAAAAAAAAAAATCCACATGGACAGAGGCCAGAGACAAAAAAAAAAAACAGAGCGAAATGTCTCCAACAAAAGAAAGCAACGCTATTCCGTCCAGCCCAAACCACCTCACCACAATTGAAAAACATGAAAACGATGACAATTCTACATTATGGAAAGTGATAAAGTCCCTTCAAGAAGAACGTAAAACTATGAAGGAATTCAAAGAAGCCACAATTCTACAAGTCAAAACAACAAATAACATCATCAAAGAGCTCCAAGCCAAGATGACCCAGCTTGAACAGGAAAAGGATGAAGCAATGAAAGATCTCCAGACAAAAACAAGCAAACTGGAGAAGGAAATGTACAAAACGAACACTACCATTCAAGACATGAAAATAGAAATGGAAACAATAAAGAAAACACAGTCAGAGTTAAAAGAGGAAATGGAGAATCAAGAGAAGAGAATAGGAACTACGGATGTGAGTATGAAAAATAGGATGCAAGAGATGGAAGACAGGATCTCAGGCATGGAAGATTCGATGGAAGAAATCAGTACAACATCAAAGGAAATGAGAAGGCTAAAAAATCTCTCACCCACAACATCGAAGAAATCAAGGACTCAATGAAAAGACGGAACCTAAGAATTATAGGCATAGAGGAAAGAGAAGACTCCCAACTCCATGGTCCAGGAAATATCTTCAACAAAATCATAGAAGAAAACTTCCCAAAATTAAAGAAAGAGATGCCAGTAAAAATCCAAGAGGCTTACAGAACATCAAACAGATTAGATCAGAAAAGAAACTCCTTTCGCCACATAATAATAGAAACTCCAAATGTAGAAAACAAAGAAAGGATATTAAAAGCTGTAAGAGAAAAAGGCCAAGTCACATACAATGGCAGACCCATCAGAATCACACCTGACTTCTCCTCAGAAACTTTGAAAGCTAGAAGGGCCTGGACGGATGTCCTACAAGCCCTGAGAGAACATAGGTGCCCAGCCAGACTACTATACCCAGCAAAACTCTCTATCAACATAGATGGAGAAAACAAGATATTCCATGACAATATCAAATTCAAGCAATATCTCCTCACAAACCCAGCCCTACAGAAGATCCTAGAAGGAAAATTCCAACACAGAGAAGATAACTACACCCAAGAAAACGGAGGAAATAGAACCCTCCACAGCAAATAAACAAAAGAGAAACACAAGAGAGCCAGCTATACCAAAATAATGGGAAATAACAACCCCTGGTCACTAATATCCATCATATCAATGGACTCAACTCGCCAATAAAAAGACACAGAATTACAGACTGGATCCGTAAAGAAGACCCATCTTTTTGCTGTATACAAGAAACATATCTCACTACTGAAGATAAACACTACCTCAGAGTAAAGGGCTGGGAAAAGGTCTTCCAAGCAAATGGACCCAGGAAACAAGCTGGAGTAGCCACCTGAATATCAAACAAAATAGACTTCCAATTGAAGTTAATAAAAAAAGACAGAGAAGGGCATTACATACTCATTAAAGGAAATATACATCAAGAGGTCATCTCAATATTGAACATCTATGCCCCAAATACAAAGGCACCTACACTTATAAAAGAAACGCTTCTAAAACTTAAATTGCACATCGATCGAAACATTTTAATAGTGGGAGACTTCAACACCCCACTCACAACTATGGACAGATCATCAAGACAGAAGCCAAACAGAGAAATAATAAGTCTAACAGAGATCATGAACCAAATGGACCTAACAGATCTCTACAGAACGTTTCACCCAAACACAAAAGAATACACCTTCTTCTCAGCACCTCACGGAACCTTCTCCAAAATCGACCATATAGTTGCAAACAAAGATAGCCTCAACAGATACAAGAAAATTGAAATAACCCCTTGTATCTTATCAGACCACCATGGAATAAAGCTGGACTTCAATAGCAAAAGAATCAACAGAAAGTCTACACTCACATGGAAATTGAACAACTTTTTACTAGAGGACCACTGGGTCAGGGAAGAAATAAAGAAGGAAATCAAAGACTTCTTAAAACCCAACGAAAATGAAGGCACAACATACCCAAACCTATGGGACACAATGAAAGCTGTGCTACGAGGAAAGTTCATAGCACTAAGTGCCTTCAAAAAGAAAATTGTGACAGCTCATATTAGCGAATTAACAGCTAAATTGGGTGAATTGGAAAAAAAAGAAGCAAACACTCCCAAGAGGAGCAGAAGGCAGGAGATCATCAAACTTAGGGCTGAAATCAACAACTTAGAAACAAAAAGAACTATACAAAGAATCAATGAAACCAAGAGTTGGTTCTTCGAGAAAATCAACAAAATAGACAGACCCTTAGCCAAATTAACTAAAAGACAGAGGGAGAAAACACAAATCAACAAAATCAGAAATGAAAAGGGTGAAATAACAACAGACATTGAGGAAATCCAGAGAATATTTGGATCCTAATTTAAAAATCTATACTCCACCAAATTTGAAAACCTAAGCAAAGTGGACAATTTTCTTGATAGATTCCACCTACCGAAGTTAAATCAAGATCAGATAAACAGATTAAACAGCCCTATAACCCATAGGGAAATAAAACAGTCATTAAAAATTTCCCAACTAGAAAAAGCGCAGAGCCAGATGGTTTCAGCACAGAATTCTACCAGACCTTCAAAGAAGAGCTAATACCAATACTCTTCAAACTCTTCCACAAAATAGAATCAGAAGGAACACTGCCAAACTCATTCTAGGAGGCCACAGTCACCCTGATTCCTAAACCACACAAAGACCCAACAAAGAAAGAGAACTTCAGACCAATCTCCCTCGTGAATATAGATGCAAAAATACTTAATAAAATACTGGCAAACCGAATCCGAGAACACATCAAAAGTATCATACACCATGATCAAGTAGGCTTCATCCCAGGGATGCAGGGATGGTTCAACATATGAAAATCTATCAATGTCATTCACCATATAAACAAGATGAAAGAAAAAAACCACATGACAATCTCGCTAGATGCAGAAAAAGCATTTGACAAAATCGAACACCCCTTCATGCTAAAAGTTCTGGAGAGAACGGGCATACAAGGGCCGTACCTAGAAATAATAAAGGCAATATACAGCAGGCCAGTGGCCAACATCAAAATAAATGGAGAGAAACTTGAAGCATTTCCTCTAAACTCAGGGACAAAACAAGGATATCCACTTTCACCATATCTCTTTAATATAGTTGAAGTTCTTGCTAGAGCAATAAGACAACTAAAGGACATCAAGGGGATAAACATCGGAAACGAAGAAGTCAAATTATCCCTATTTGTAGATGATATGATAGTATACATAAGCAACCCCAAAAATTCCACCAGAGAATTCTTACAGCTGATAAACACCTTCAGCAAAGTGGCTGGATACAAAATTAATTCAAAAAAATCAGAAGCCCTTCTTTATACAACAAACAAATGGGCTGAGAAAGAAATAAGGGAAACAACCCCCTTCACAATAGCCACAAACAACATAAAATACCTGGGGGTAACCCTAACCAAGCAAGTAAAGGACCTGTACAACAAGAACTTCAAGCCCTTGAAGAAAGAAATGGAAGAGGCCTTTAGAAGATGGAAAGATCTCCCATGTTCATGGATAGGTAGGATCAACATAATAAAAATGGCCATCCTACCAAAAGCAATATATAGATTCAATGCAATTCCTATCAAAATACCAACACAATTTTTTATAGACTTGGAAAGAGCTAGCCTCAATTTCATATGGAATAACAAAAAGCCAAGAATAGCTAAATCAATCCTATACAATAAAAAAACATCTGGAGGTATTACCATCCCAGATTTCAAGCTGTACTACAGAGCAATAGTTGTAAAAACAGCATGGTATTGGTATAGAAACAGACCAGTAGATCAATGGAATCAAATTGAAGATCCAGAAATAGACCCACAAACTTATGGCCACCTAATTTTTGACAAAGAAGCCAAATCGGCACAATGGAAGAAGGACAGCATCTTCAACAAATGGTGCTGGTCAAACTGGATGTCCATTTGTAAAAGAATGAAGATAGACCCATACTTATCACCTTGTACAAAACTTAAGTCCAAGTGGATCAAAGACCTTAACATAAGGCTGGTCACACTAAATCTACTAGAAGATAAAGTGGGAGAAACCCTTGAACTAATTGACACAGGCGACAACTTCCTGAACAGAACACCAACAGCTCAGGACTTGAGATCAACAATCAATAAATGGGACCTCATGAAAATGAAAAGCTTCTGTAAGGCAAAGGACACTGTCATTCGAGCAAAATGGCAGCCTACAGACTGGGAGAAAATCTTCACCAATCCCACAACTGACAGAGGGCTAATATCCAAAATCTACAAAGAACTCAAAAAATGAAATGCCAAGAAACCAAATAATCCAATCAAAAAATGGAGGACAGAGCTAAATAGAGGATTCATAAAGGAGGAATCCCTAATGGCTGAGAGACACTTGAAGAAATGCTCAACATCCTTAATCATCAGAGAAATGCAACTCAAGACGACTCTGAGATTCCATCTCACACCTGTCAGAATGGCTAGGATCAAAAACTCAAATGACAGCACATGCTGGCGAGGGTGTGGAGAAAGGGGTACCCTACTCCATTGTTGGTGGGAATGCAGGCTTGTGCAACCACTATGGAGGTCAGTCTGGCGATATCTTAGAAAACTTGGAATAACTCTGCCTCAGGACCCAGCCATACCACTTCTGGGTATACACCCAAATGCCTCTTCACGGAATCATAAAGAAGTTTCCTCATCTATGTTCATAGCAGCCTTATTTGTAATAGCTAGAAACTGGAAACAACCCAAATGTCCCTCAACCGAAGAATGGGTTAAAAAACTGTGGTACATCTACAAAATGGAATATTATTCAGCTATCAGGTACAATGAAATTATGCAATTTGCAGCCAAATGGATGGAACTAGAAAAGCTCATCCTGAGTGAACTAACCCAGACTCAGAAGGACACATATGGCATCTATTCACTTATAGTAGGATTTTAGCTATATAGTAGAAGGTATCAATACTATAACTAACACACCAAAGGGAACTTGGACATAGACTTCTTATTTTTAATTTTTATTTTTTATATATTAGTTATTTTTTTTTCTATTTTTTAGTCTTTTTTATCTATTGTATGCTTATTGATTTGTTTGTTTAGTAGTTCTCTCTCCCAGGCAACGAGACACTTTTCACTGATGGTACTGCTTCGTAGATACCCAATGAATGAAGAGGCTCTTGGCCCTCATACGACCTCTCAACTGAGATGAGGGACTGTTATATAAGGACACCCCACCCCAGAGAAATGGTATGGAAGGGTTAGGAGGTAAAGGAAAAAAATGAAATGTGATGTTACAGCCTTTTACTACTAATTGTCATAAACTGTTTAGGATAATTAAGAAATGCAAACTAATGGTTATGCAAGCCGGTCATTCTGTTAGGTACTATGACAGCCTACTATAGTTACTTGCTAAGCTACTCAGAAATAAACCTGCTAAGAGACAAGCAACATCTGCTTACCCTAATAGAAGAGATAGATAGGGCCTCTTCAAAAACCTCAAGAGATCTGCAGAATATGGCATTCAAAGATGTTTTCGTAACTTTAGATTTTTTTTATATCAAGACATGTCAACTCCTGACAGCACCCCTTATTCTCCTCCAAGTAGAAGATGAGCATCGAAGAATCTCCAGTGGGAGATGATTGAATTAATCGCAAGCCTATCTCTTGGTAGGAAAAGCCCCTTGCTCCAACTGTAGACAGAATGCTGTCCAAAAAGGACAAAAACTGGAAGCAGGTAAGTCGACAGCCTAGCTCTGCCAAGACAGGGTAGGTAAGTCCTTCATAACCCCTGCTCTACAATCAATGTCTGTCAGAGAAACGGGGCCAAACGACTGAAGAGCGATGCTGTAATGTATGGAGAGAAAATGGGAACTGCCCAGGCAGCCACTGGTATGTCATTTCTTAGTTTGGGAAGCTGCAGACCCTGTACTTCCTATAAAATCAGATATATTTATCCCTCTCAGGTCTCTGAGGTGCTTGAAGAACAGATAGCTAGAGTCTCATAATTAAATTTTGAGTTGTTTAGGAGTCAAGAGAGTGTTATACATCTAAGGAGATACTTTTAAAATTGTTTTGCAATTAGTATGAATGTTGAGTCAGATATAAAACTTTAAACTCATGGAGATGTTTAGATAGTATAATGTTAAAGTCAGGTACCAAATACATATGGACTGGTCATTGGGAATGTACATTAAGCCATATAACCCTCATAACTGTGGCCTAATTACCTCTGTTGTACTGTATTTTATTTATTATTATAAGAGAAAGAGTCATTTGTTGGACTGAAAGGGGAAACTGTAGGGGGAAATAAAATATACCTTAAACTTAAAAGAAAAAAAAAGGAAGAGGATGGGGGGTTGAGGGTGGGCGGGTGGGACTGGAGGGGGAATAGGGAGGGGAATTCGATTGAGATGTAACTTGAAGAAATAAAAAATAAAGGAAAAAAACACAAAAAAAGAAAAAAAAGAAAATTTTATATTGTATTTTTATTATATTTTTTAAAGTTATTAACTCTTTTCTTAAAAAAATATTATTTACTTCTAGAACATAGTTTCCTCCCTCCTCCCCTCCTGGCCCCTCCCTCCCTCCTTTCCTCCCTCCCTCCCTCCCTCCTTGTTCCTCTACTTGGTACTCTCCTTCTCCTCAGATGAGGTGGGCTCTCACATATCATACTCCCTCAGATCTTGCCTCATGTGAGGGCCAAAAGCTTCCACTTGTACTGGAGCTTGATAAGGCACACCATCTAGGGTGTGATGTTCCACTAACCTGCAGCAGATTCCATGACTCACTGGTGGGTACAATTTTTCCTAGGATAGATATGCTAGGTTCCTCTCTATTTTGGTGTGGGTTGTAGGATACTTATCCTGTGATGTATGGTTAATATCCATTTATAAGGGAATACATACCATGTTTATCTTTCTGGGACTGCGTCAGCTCACTTAGGATGAGTTTTTCTAGCTCCATCAATTTGGTTTTGAATTGCATGATTTCCTCATTTCTGATAGCTGTGTAGTATTCCATTGTGTAAATGTATCACAGTTTTTTGATCCATTCTTCAGTTGAAGGACATTTGGGTTATTTCCAGTTTCTGGGTATTACAAATAAAGCTGCTATGAACATTGTTGAGGCAATGTCCTTGTGGTTTCGCTTAGAATCTTTTGGATATATGCCCAAGAGGGGTATGGCTGGGTCTTGAGGTAGATTTAGTCCCAATTTTCTAAGATATCTCCAGATTGATTTCCAAAGTGCTTGCACAAGTTTGCACTCCCACCAGCAATGGGGGAGTGTTCCCCTTTCTCCTCATCCTCACCAGCATGTGCTATCATTTGAGTTTTTAATCTTAGCCAATTCTGACAGGTGTGAGATGGAATCTCAGAATTGTTTTAAGTTGCATTTTCCTGATGACCAAAGATGTTGAACATTTCCTCAAATGCCTCTCGGCCTTTACAGATTCTTGTTCTGTGAATTCTCGATTTAGCTCTGTACCCCATTTATTGATGGGGTTATTTGATTTTTTTGGTGTTTAATTTCTTCAGTTCTTTATATGTTTTGGATATCAGCCCTCTGTCAGATGTTGGGTTGGTGAAGATCCTTTCCCAGTCTGTAGGCTGCCGTTTTGTTCTAAGGACAGTGTCCTTTGCCTTACAGAAGCTTTTCAATTTTATAAGGTCCCATTTATTGATTGTTTGTTTTAGTGCCTGAGCTACTGGTGTTCTAATCAGGAAGTTGCTACCAGTGCCAGTGAGTTCAGGCTTTTCCCCACTTTCTCTTCTATTAATGTTAGTGTGTCCGGATTTATGTTGAGGTCCTTGATCAACTTAGACTTAAGTTTTGTGCAGGGTGATAAGTATGGATCTATTTGCATTCTTCTACATGATGACATCCAGTTAGACCAGCACCATTTATTGAAGATGCTTTCCTTTTTCCATTGTATGTTTTTGGCTTCTTTATCAAAAATTGAGTGACCTTAGGTGTGTGGGTTTATTTCTGGGTCTTCAATTCGATTCCATTGGTCAACTGGCCTGTTTCTATACCAGTACCATGCTGTTTTTATTAGTATTGCCCTGTAGTACAGTTTGAAATCTGGGATGGTGATACCTCCAGATGTTCTGTTATTGTACATGATTGATTTAGCTATTCTGGATCTTTTGGTATTCCACATGAAGTTGAGAATTGTTTTGTCCAGATTTGTAAAAAATTGAGTTGGTATTTGGATAGGAATCGCATTGAATCTGTATATTGCTTTTGGTAAGATGGCCATTTTTATTATGTTGATCCTACCTGTCCATGAGCAAGGGAGATCTTTCCATCTTCTGATATCTTCTTCAATTTCTTTCTTCAGGGACTTGAAGTTCTTATCACATACAGGTCTTTCACTTGCTTGGTTAGAGTTACCCCCAGGTATTTTATATAACTTGTGGCTATTGGGAAGGGTGTTGATTCCCTTATTTCTTTCTCAGCCAATTTATCTTTTGTGTAAAGAAAGGCTACTGATTTTTTTGAATTGATTTTGTATCCGGCCACCTTGCTGAAGGAGTTTATCAGCAGTAGGAGTTCTCTGGTGGAATTTTTGGGGTCACTGATGTATACTATCATATCATCTGCAAATAGGGATACTTTGACTTCTTCCTTTCCAATTTGTATCCCCTTGATCTCTTTTAGTTGTCTTATTGCTCTAGCTAAAACTTCAAGTACTATATTGAAGAGATATGGAGAGAGTGGGCAGCCTTGCCTTGTCCCTGATTTTAGAGGAAATGCTTTTAGTTTCTCTCCATTTAGTTTGATGTTGGCTATTGGCTTGCTGTAAATTGCTTTTATTATTTTTAAGTATGGTCCTTGTATGCCTGATCTCTCTAAGACTTTTATCATGAAAGGGTGCTGTATTTTGTCAAAAGCTTTTTCAGCATCCAATGAGATGATCATGTGGTTCTTTTCTTTCAGCTTGTTTATGTGCTGGATTACATTGATGGATTTTCTAATGTTGAACCACCCCTATATCCCTGGGATGAAGCCTACTTGATCATGGTGTATGATACTTTTGATGTTATCTTGGATCCGGTTTGCAAGTATTTTATTAAGTATCTTTGCATCCATGTTCATAAGGGAAATTGGTCTGAAATTTTCTTTCTCCATTGGGTCTTTGTGAGGTTTAGGTATTATCAGGGTGACTGTGGCCTCATAGAATGTGTTTGGCAGTATTCCTTCTGTTCCTATGATGTGGAAGTGTTTGAAGAATATTGGTGTTAGCTCTTCTTTGAATGTCTGGTAGAATTCTGTGCTGAAACCATCTGGGCCTGGGCTTTTTTGGTTGGAAGACTTCTAATGACTTCTTCTATTTCCTTAAGGGTTATAGGACTGTTTAATTTGTTTACCCGTTCTTTATTTAACCTTGGTAGTTGGACTCTATCAAGAAAATCATCCATTTCATTTAGATTGTCCAATTTTGTGGAGTACAGGTTTTGGAAGTAGGACCTAACGATTCTTTGGATTTCCTCAATGTCTGTTGTTATTTCCCCCTTTTTATTTCTGATTTTGTTTATTTGGACATTTCCCTCTGCCTTTTAGTTAGTTTAGCTAAGGTCTTGTCTATTTTGTTGATTTTGTCAAAGAACCAACTCTTGGTTTTGTCGATTCTTTGTATTGTTCTTTTTGTTTCTAAGTTGTTGATTTCAGGCCTGAGTTTGATAATTTCCTCAAGTCTGCTCCTCTTGGGAGTGTTTGCTTCTTTTTGTTCTGGCTCTTTCAGGTGTGCTTTTAGGTGGCCAGTATGGGAACTCTCCAGTTTCTTTTTGAAGGCACTTAGTGCTATAAACTTTCCTCTTAGCACTGCTTTCAAAGGCTCTCTGTTGTTTCTGTTATTGTTGAAATCTAGCATTATTCCATGATGGTCTGATAAGTTACATGGGGCAATTTCGATTTTCCTGCATCTGTTGAGGCTTGCTTTGTGACCGACTATATGGTCGATTTTGGAGAAGGTTCCGTGAGGTGCCAAGAAGAATGTGTATTCTTTTGTTTTGGGGTGAAATGTCCTGTAGATATCAATTAGGTCCATTTGATTCATGGCATCTGTGAGGTTCATTATTTCTCTGTTTGGTTTCTGCATCGTTGATCTGTCCAGTGGTGAGAGTGGTGTGTTGAATTCTCCCACTATTAATGTGTGAGGTTCAATGTGGGATTTGAGCTTCAGTAGTGTTTCTTTACTGAATGTGGGTAGTCTTACATTTGGAGCATAGATGTTCAGTATTGAGATTTCATCTTGGTGAATTTTTCCTTTGATGAGTATGTAGTGTCCTTCCCCATCTCTTTTGATTAATGTTGGTTGAATGTTTGATTTGTTGCATACTAGACTTGCCACTCCAGCTTTTTTCTTGGGTCCTTTTGCTTGGTATATCTTCTTCCAGCCCTTTACTTGGAGATAATGCCTATCTTTTTTGCTGAGGTGTGTTTCTTATAAGCAGCAGATTGTGGGATTCTGTTTTCGCATCCATTCTGCTAGCCTGTGTCTTTTTTGGGGGAATTGAGTCCATTGATGTTGAGAGATATTAATGACCAGTGATTGTTACTTCCTGCCATCTTGATGTTGGTGGAAATAGTGTGTGAGTGAGCTTCTTTTCTTTTGGTTTTGTTGCAGGCATTCTATTTGCTTCCTGTGCTTTCTTGTGTGTAGTTAACCTCGTTGGGTTGGAATTTTCCTTCCAACATCTTCTGTAGAGCTGGATTTGTGTATAGATATTGTTTGAATTTAGCTTTGTCATGGAATATCTTGTTTTCTCCATCTATGTTGATTGACAATTTTGCAGGGAATAGTAGTCTGGCCTGGCATTTGTGGTTTTTTAGGGTCTGCAAGACGTCTGTCCAGGCCCTTCTGGCTTTTAGAGTCTCTGAAGAAAAGTCAGGTGTGATTCTGATAGGTTTGCCATTATATGTTACTTGACCCTTTTCCCTAGCAGCTTTTAATATTCTTTCTTTGTTCTGTACATTTAGTGTTTTGATTATTATGTGGCGGGAAGATTTTCTTTTCTGGTCTAATCTATTTGGAGTTCTTTAAGCTTCTTGTACAGTTATAGGCATCTCTTTTTTTAGATTTGGGAAATTCTCTTCAATGATTTTGTTGAAGATATTTTCTGGTCCATGGAGGTGGGACTCTTCTCTTTCTTCTATTCCTATTATTCTAAGATTTCATCTTTTCATTGTGTCCTTGATTTCCTGAAGGTTTTGTGTTAGGACTTTTTTAGATTTGACATTTTCTTTGACAGATGTATCAATTTCTTCAATTTTATCCTCTGAGCCTGAAATTCTCTGTTCCATCTCTTGTATTCTGTTGGTGATGCTAGTGTCTGTAGTTCCGATTCTTTTCTTAAGGTTTTCCAGTTCTATGGATGTCTCAGATTGGATTTTCTTCATTGCTTCAACTTCCCTTTTCAGGTCTTCCATTCTTTTAAGCGCTTTATTCATTTCCATCACCTCCTTTGCAGTATTTTGTTGTTGCTCTCTGAGGTATTTGATTTCCTCCCTTAGGCCTTCTTTATTAATATAAGCGTAGGATTAAAGTCATTTTCCTTTGTTTCAATCATGTTCGGCTGTCCAGAGTTGTCTGTAGCATTATTGCTAGGATCTGGAGACATTCTATTGTTTTGGTTTTTTTTTTCTTATACCATGTTCTTGTGCTGATCTTTTATCATCTGATTGACCCTGGTGTTGTCTTTTTGTTTCTTTTGTCAGTTGACCTTGGTGCTGTGCAAAACTCCCTGCCACGGGGGTTGGCTGATCCTGAGATCCTGGTGTTTACCTCCAGATGGCTGGCAGGTTCCTGTAACAGAATGGCTCTCAGAGAGGAGAGTGGCTGTGGCTCTCCTCAACTTCTTGTGACCCAGTTGGACCAATATAGAGGGGATTGGAGTGGGGAGAGGGCTATCCTCTGAGGTCCTGGGAGCTGGCAGGTCTCCTCAGAAAGGCAGGTAGAGCTGTGGTTGGGTCTGTGTACTCCTCTCACTGACCCAGTCATTCTCCTTCTGCAGCTAGGCTGACTGTGCAGGCAGGGAGTTCCACCCCCAATGGGTGCCGGCCTCAGTGTGCCTGTTGCTGACTGCCTCAGATGCTTGGGTGTTAGGGTGAGTGACCCACCCACCCCAGTATTTGTGGAGAACACACAGTCGCGGGCTCTGTTTGCAGGCAGTCTTAGTTCCTAATTGCTTTGCTGTGACTGGGTTAGGTCTCTGCCTCTCCTCTACAGTACACACTGTGCCGCCATGTTGGAAACTCCGGGAAAAAAAAAATCTCACTTACCTTTGCTCTTGTGGTGCAGCTGTTTTTCCCTCTTGGGTTTACAGGTCCGCGTGCAGACTGGATATCAGGCAGACAGGCGGGGCCGCTGGTCTGTGGCTGGAGCCGTGGGCTGGATCCACTCCTGGGCTAGATTTCCTCTAGCCGGAGCTCCTCTCCAAACAGGTGACAGAGCTGGCTGATCTCCGCGTGGTGTTCCCAGGAACTGCATGGGCTGTTTTACCTGGTGACCGGTCTCAATGTTTGCCGCGGGAATTCAGGCACCGTCTGTGTTTCACAGTTGGCTAGGGGACCTCACATTCACTCCTCAGTGACTAATCTCATTCACCTACTACTCAGATGCACTGCTATATGGTCAGCGCCATCTTGGATCTGCCAAAAATTGTAATTTTTAAGGGTCAAATATAACAGGGATAAAAATATAAAATCCTAATCTTACAAAAGTTACTAAATTATTGTAAACTGTTAAAGATAATGGTCAGTCACCTTATAAATGATCAGGTTCTTTAATGAACCCAAAATTATGCTTATATTCATGCTAAGTATAAATGTAAGTCTTTTTTAGGATAAACTTGGAAAGAGAGACCAATTTATAGTTCCCATATATAGTCCTCTGTACTATGTTGTGAAAAGTAAGCCTGAGACAAGTTTAAACAGTTGTTTAATGTAAAATAGTGTTCAAAATCAGGTATTTTTTAAACTGTCTATAAAAAATTAAATGCTTGAATTAAGTGATTTAAATTCACAATATGCTTGCACAGCAAGATATTCCCGGGTCCCCTCAGTCCCTACCTGTTACAGGGCACAACTGGCAAACTCCATCCGTTAGCTGAACTTTCTAACCAAGAAGTTAGGTCCCCTCCCCTAGAAGCTCTCAGACATTTTGATCTCTTTCTCCTCTCCCCTCTCTCATCTTCTCTCTCCTTATGTGGGTGAACTCTTTATCTCTTTCTCTTCCCCTTTCCCTCTGTCTCCTTCCCCACGATAACTTCCCTTGGACTAACTCCTTGGGATCAGTGAACCTGCCAAGGGAGCTGCTTCCCAATAAACCTGCCTTTGTACTTTAATTTGGCTTGAGATGACTCATTTCATCAGTGAAGAATAACTTATTACTCAAAAATTAAAAGGACTATATCTGACTACTGCTCAGAATGGGATTTAGGTACTCTGACAACATGCTGCATCCATGCCAGTAAATCCTAACTGGTTTGAGATGCTGCCTAGAGAGAGGGGACAGACAAAAATTCAACCATAAGCCTCCTCCTATGTATGGGGTTCTGATTCCCTTCCATCCTGGCTCCTCCATTTGATCACCTCATTCCTTCTTAAAATTCCCATACTTATGGTTTTTTCCCCGTCTTTTAGATGTTTTATTTGTGAGCTCTCCCAATAGCTCACATCCCACAGCAGCTCCATTTGTTTTGGATACACCTAAAAAAATATCTTTTAGATGCTATGGAGAGGTCCTGGCTGTAAGGGACTGTCAACCCTTTCATTCCAAACTAGATACCGTTTTTTACATTAGCCCTCTACTTTTTCCAGTCCCTTCCTTTGATGTTCTGTAGCTCTCTGCTGCTTCTGCTAGCCCATTTCCATGGAACAGTACAGGCAGAGGGACATGTCACTTTCACCCTGAATCCCCTCTATACCTACTCCCTCTCATTGGCTCACTCTCTTCCTGCCTCTTCCCCCTCCTCTCCAACTTTCCAGGTAATCCCTCTGTTTTCCTCTTTCTACCTTCCTTCTCTTAAAGCCACTTTCATGAATCTAACCACACCCCAAACTCCCTCTCAAATTCATTGTCTCTTTAATTACTGTTGTTACATACACACACTCACACAAATAAATATATAACTACAACTTGTTGAGTCCATTTATTGTTGCAAACGTATATACAATTTTAGGGCTGGCTGCTTGGCATTGGATAACTAATTAGAGCGCTCATATCTAGAGATGACTTATTCTCCCTCTCTCAGTGTCCATTAATCACCTAAAGCTTTTCATATAGGAGTGGGGCACTGTAAAAATTCTTCCACCCACATTGGCATGTCAAGTAGTGTCATTGTGCAGGTCTTGTTTAGGCAGCCATAGTGTTGATATTCCATGGGTGGAGCTACCCTGTCATATATAGGGGACACCATCTCAAAGCACGTATCCTGATTTCCCTGGTATTTATAATCATTCTGCCACCTTTTCCAAGTTGTTCCCTGAGTCTTAGGTGTAGGCCTCTTTTGTAGGTATATCAATTGGCACTGGGCATTACAGTCAGTTGTTCTCTGAATTTTGACCAGATGTGGCTCCCTATAATGGTTTCCAACTGGTATAAAAGAAGTCCTTTGGTGAGGAATGAAAGCAACACTTGTCTTTGGGTACAAGAATAGTATTTAGGATACAGTTGAGAATTATGCTTGTTCAGAAAAGTGGTGTGGTAAGTTCCCCTCTAAGAGCCATAGCCTTACTAGCCTCAGGTAGTTGGTTAGGTTTGCAGTAGGGGGCATGAATTTCCTCCTATTGAGTGGGATGCAAGTCCAAGTAGACAGCCGTTGGTTACTTCCAGGATACGGGTGCTACTATTCCACCTATCTTGAATGTTGGTTATTACATCCAGGTAGAACCACTGCTTGCCTTTCTTCCTTGGTGGCTTGTACAGTACCTTCCTGTACTGTAGACGCTAGTCCTCAAAGAAGAGAATTTTGGGTCAGATCTAGCTTAATTCATCCTTCTGTGGTTGAAGTACATTGTGTCTTCAACAATAGGGGCTAACGCTCAAATTCTCAGAGGCAACTAACAGCAGCACCAGTAGCTTTGCATTATCTTTGGAGTTGCTTTGGACTCCTCTGACCAACAATTCAAAAGATTTCTCATGTCTGGTACTGGGTTTTGTTATATAGTCTAAGGTACTTGGGGGAGTATTATCACATAATAACTTCAATTAAACTATGTATACACACACAAACACACACACACACTGCTCCTTTAGCATAACCACACCCATTTTATATTCAGTCTCCATTTTGATCATATGTTGAATTTAAGTTCAAGTTCTGTGGCTCTGCCTCCCAGATGTAATTATTCATTCTGACACTGAAAAAAATCTTCTAAAAGGTCAGATTGATCTCATATCTTACTATGGCACTATGGTTCTAGTATTCATGTTCTGTTACCTTGGTATTCTGGAAAAGCCCTAACCACAGCCTCTTTTACCTCACTTAGGACCAATCAGCTTAACTGTCAGCTGACAATGCTTTGTCAAGTTAGTCAAAATGAACTTGGAATGTAATACTGCCCTCCTCTTGCCTTCTGCACTCGGTTTTCCTACAAAAAGCCTACCCTGAGAGCAGACCAGCATCATAGTTTAAGTCCACTCTGTCCCTGATTAATCAGTCTTGAGGTGTACATTCAAATAAACTATCCATATCTGACTGAGACCAGTGTCTGAGTGGGTTTTGTGGCTATTCCCAAACCCTAACAACAGATATATACTATATGATTTTAGGTAAATATAAAATAATATGATTACCTATGGCTTTTTCAAACATAATTATTTATCCTTTCTCCCTCCCTCTTCCTCTGTATTGATGACCATCCCCAGTTAAAACTACCTCTACCACCCTACCATTTCACCTTTCATGTCACCTCTATCTTGCTATTTCACTCTCTAAAGCTCCTCCAGACCCTGTTCATGGTTCTTTTGTACTTTTCTGGTTCCTGGAGTTATCCAGGTTCTTATAGTCTGTAGACTTGGAGCTAGGATCCACAAAAGAGAATGTGGCATTTGCCTTTCTCAGTCTGGGCTACTTCACTCAATATAATATTTTCTAGAGCAATTCATTTATCTGAAATTTTCATGATTTTATTTTTCTTCACAGCTGAAGAGTATTCCATTGTGCATATGCTTTACATTTATATCATCCATTCATCTGTTTAAGGACATTCAGGTTGTTTCCATTTCCTGGTTATGGTAAATAGAGTGACAATGAAGATCTGTGGAGGAGGACATTGAGTTCTTTGGTCACATGCTATTAAGGGGCGGAGCTAGATTATATGGTAGATTTATTTTTACATTTTGAGGAATTTTCCACACTGATATCCAGAGTAGATATACCAATTTTTAATCCAACAACAGTAAATGAGGATTCTCTGCATCCCCAATTTTGTCTGCATTTGCTATTGTTTTTGTTCTTATTTCTTTTTTTGGTTTTATCTCTGCCATTCTGAATGGGATAAGATAAAAACCCCAAAGTTGTTCTAATGTTGTTGATAAGAGTGATGAACACTTTTTGAGATATTTCTCAGCAATTTTTTTTTCTTTTTTTTTAAATGTCTGTTCAGATCCATGACCCATTTTTTTAATTGGGTTATTTTCTTCATTCTTTGTTTCTTGTTTGTTTGTTTGTTTTTTCTTTTTCTTCTTTTTATATTTTAGATAATAATCTTCTGTCAGATCTATATCTGACAAATTTTCTCTACCACTCTGTGACTTCTTGTTTCTACCTTTGCTGTACAGAAGTGTTTTAGTTCTATGAGGTCCTACTTGTCAAATGTTGACCATAATTCCTGGACAAACTGTGCCCTATTCATAAAGTAATTTCCTGCATCTGTATCTTATACAGTATTGCCTACATAGCAATTCTTCTAGAAGTTTAAACATTTCAGGTTCTACATTGAGATCTTTGATCTTTTTGGAATTAAATTTTTGAAGAGCAGTAAGTATAGGTCTAATTTCATTTTTCTATTGTGGATATCCAGGGGTGTGGGAGGGGGTCCAGTTTTGCCAGTACCATTTGTTGAATATGCTGTTTTTTCTATAGTGTATGTTTTTGGTATCTCTGTCAAGTATCAGATGGCTGTAGTTTTATGAACACATGTTGGGTCTTCCATTTTGTTCTATTGGTCTACAAGTCTGTTTTTGTATCAGTAGCATACTGTTTGTTTTTGTTGTTGCTTGTTTTTTTACAACTCTATAATACATCTTAAAATCTGGAATGGCAATCCTTCCAAAATTGTTCATTTTGTTCAGAATTGTTTTGACTACTGGAGTTCTTTTCTAGTTCCATATGAATTTTAG
>CAJQZJ010000594.1:772988-802653 GCA_907164525.1 Lophiomys imhausi
ACACACACACACACACACACACACACACACACACACACACACACACATTCATTTCTCACTCTATAAGTTCTGTTCCTCTAGAGAAACCTGACTAATACACCCCTGGAGAAACACTGCACAGCAAGGGAAAAGCTGTTGAGATCGGTTTATGAGGGCTGCTAGAACAAAGGTCCACAAAGGCTATGGGCCTTAAACAATGGTAACTAATTTTTTTCTCAGTTCTTGGAGATGAGGAAGGCTGGGGTGAGGGGCAACCAGCTAAGAATGTATAAAAATGCCACATAGGAACCTAATACTTTAGAACCTACTAAAAATATGTTTAAAAAAATAAAAGAAGCTGAATAGAGCTCCTCCACATGGGTGGATAATGCTGCTTCCAGAAGTAATAGATTCTCAAAGCAAAATGCCAGGGCTAGGTATGGCTTACTTCTCCATAATTGTTAGCCAGAGAGCAGTCCCCAGAGCAGTGGTTCTCAACCTTTTTAATGTTGCAACCCTTTAATATAGTTCCTTATAACATGGTGACCCCCAACCATACAATTATTTTCATTGCTACTTCATAACTATAATTTTGCTACTGTAATTCATGTAAATAAATCATAATGTAACTGTCTGTGATTTCTGATAGTCTTAGGTGACCCTTGTGAAAGGGTCATTCGAACCCCAGAGGGGTTGCAACAGGTTGAGAACCATTGTCCTAGGGACTCCCAAAACTATATAGGTTATTGTCACTCCCCTTGGCATCAAAACAAGATTGTAAGACCCGATTACTGAAGACAACCCAAACTTTAGAAGTAAGATTTAAAAAATAAAAATAAAACTAGAACTGAGCTAAAAGCTTCCTCCTTTCTGGCTAGCATTCCTAGTGCTGGAAGGTGCTATTCCAGCTGTTGGAGAGGAAAGTAGTTGAGAATTTAACTCAACTGTGGACTCTGTGTGTCATATGCTTACCTGCCAGACTGTCCACTGTATTTGTAACTTTGGGATTTCTTCTTTTTTGCACCCACCACCCTTTTCTTCCACCCTTTCAGCCCCCTAAAACTAGATAAGAAAGAAAAAAAAAGAGAGTTAAGGAAAGAGATCCCTGAATAAAGTCATAAGTTGGAAAAGGGGTAACATTATCGTTAGACTATTTCCTGCTGATTAGGGGTGTCAAGTTCCTTGGGGCAAGTTTGATCTTCATGGTCAGGATATCTAGTATCTTCTTCTTGTTTCTATCTTGTGTGTGACTACATAACAAACCACAAACAAAAACAACCAATAACCACCCCTGAAAAATCCACAACCACCGACCCCACATATTAGGGCTCTAGCATTTATATACTCTCTGAAAAATTCCCAGAATTCCAAACATCACACAATTGCAGAAGCTATCTGTAGCTGGAAAAATCATTCCTTTACTAGTGCACAAGGCAAATCATAGTCAGTTGCTGTGGACAGTCCGAAGCAGCCCCATATTGCCACACCTGGTATTAAAAGAAAAACATATTCTTATATTTCTGTGTTTTTAATTAATTATTTATTTATTCATTTTACATCCTGATAAAGAACCCAAAATTCTGGAATTGTTACTACAGTCTACAGATGAAGTAGTAGCATAAATGTTCCAGGGTTAATTGGCTACTTCCTGATTAGACTAGAGGCCTACTCCATGAGAGAGCATACATGCCTTGTACTGTAGAGGGGTCAAAAGCCTATTCCTAGGGGTGTCATGGGCCCTATGAGGGATTCTACTACTGATATTTTGTTAAATGCTGATGCTGTTCTTGTTCACAGACACCATAGCTGGATAAGATCATTGGTTGCTTCCCTCCTTTGGATGCTGGAACAGTGTTTTATGGTGCTGTGAAAGCTAAAACTCTGGAAGGAGGTTTTCAGGTCAGTTCCAGCTCAGAATCTGTCATAGTGTATGGTGTCTTTATGAATGTATGAAGTGAAGAAGTGAAGTAGAGATAATATTGCAGTTTTTACTAGATGGCTCTTAGATAAAGGATTGTCAGCCCAGATGAGAAAATTTCATTTAAACTATGTATATTTTTATATCCATGTATAAGTATTGTAGATTTTTTAGGAGAATAGTTAATAGTATATGGCTCCTTATTACTTCTACAGACATTCTTCCAGTTTTTTTTAACCTCTCTTATATATTTGTCTTGCTTCACCTCATCAGAGAACTTGTACCCTGCTATTTCCCTCTCTATTGTTCCCGTACCTAACCAATTCCACAATGGTCCCCTTTTACTTTCCTGGTTTCTGCAGTTGCTCCATGTTATATACACACATATAGATTTGGTATTAGTAGCTCAGATGAGAGAGAACATTTGTCTTTCTGGATTATCTCTCTCAATATAATCATTTCTAGATCCATCCACTTACCTGCAAATTTCACTTTTCTTTACAGCTGAATAATATTTGATAGTGTATATGGGCCATATTTTCGTTATTCATTTATCAGTAGGATATTTGGATTGTTTCCATTCCTAGCTATTTTGAAGCAATGAACATTTATCTGTGGAATAGGATAGGATGTCCAGTCCTTTTGGCATAAACCAGGAAGTGGTATAGCTGGATCAAACAGTATATTTGTTTTTTAGTTTTTTGAAGATTCTTCACAGTGATTTCCAGAGTAGTTGTATGAATTAACAGTCCCACCAACAGTGAATAGGGATTCCCTTTCCCCACACACCCTCCAACATTTGTTGTCATTTGTTTTGTTGGTCTTTGCCATTATAGTTGGGATAAGATGAAACCTAAAGGTTGTTTTGATTTGTATTTTCTAATTTCTAGGGGTGATGAACATTTCTTAAAGTATATATTAGCCATTTTAAATTAATTTTAACAACTCTTTATTCATATTCCAGGCTCATTCCCTGAATGAGTAGTGTAGATTTTTATTTTGTTTTGTTTGACTCTTTGTTTTTTACTTCTTTATATATTATGAATGTTAATCCTCTTTCAAATGTATTCTTAGCAAAGATTCTCTCCCTTTCTGTGGGTTTCCTCTTCACCCTATTGATAAACTCTTTAGCTGTGCAAAATCTGTTTGGTTTTATAAAGTCCTATGTAAACTGTTGGCCTTAATTCTTGGGGAAATACATTCCTATTTAGAAAGTACTGCCTTACACCTAAAATAGATAAGGTACTGCCTATGTTTTCTTCTAACAGTTTTAATGTTTGACCTCTCTTGTTTAGGTCCTTGGTCCATTTGGAGTTAGTTTTTGTACAAGGTGATAAATACAGGTCTAATTTTATTCTTCTGCATAGGGACATCCAGTTTTCCCAGCACCCTTTATTGATGATGCTTTCTATTCTCCATTTCCATTCTTTCTATTCTTATGCTTTTGGCATTTTGATCAAATATTAAGTGACTGAAATTACTTGTACTCATGCATGAGACTTCAATTTTGTTCCCTTGCTCTAAATGTCTGTTTGTGTGCCAGTACCATATTGTTTTCATTACTATGGGTATGTAATTTATCTTTATATCTGGAACAGTAATCCTTCTAGTACTGTTCTCTTTGCTTAGGATTCTTTTCTCTATTTAGAGTCTTTTGTGGTTTCATATGAATTTTAGGATGCTAATTTCTCTTTATGTAAAGAATGAAATGGGTATTTTAATTGGATTGCATTGAATGTGTAAATAGTTTTTGATAAAATGACCAATTTAACAATATTATTTCTACCAATCATGACCATGATGGGCTATCTTTCCTTTTTTTTTTTTTTTTTTTTTTTTTTTTATGCCAGTGAATCTAGGAGCTGGTTCTTTAAGAAGATAAATAAGATTAACAGACCCGGCCGGGCATGGTGGCTCACACCTTTAGTCCCAGCACTTGGGAGGCAGAGGCAGGTGGATCTCTGTAAATTCAAGGTCAGCCTGGTCTACAAAAGCAAGTCCAGGACAGCCAGGGCTACACAGAGAAACCCTGTCTTGAAACACCCCCCCCCCAAAAAAAATATAAACAGACCCTAGGCCTAACTAACCAAAAGAAAGAGAGAGGACCCTCATTAACAGAAATCAGAAATGACTGAGAAAACATTACAACTGACACCAAAGAAATTTAGAATATTATAACAGAAAATCAACAGATCTCCTTGAATATGTAGTAGAATTGTGTTGTGAATCTGCTCCTGAATTTTTTTAAGTTGAAAGGCTTTTTATTACTATTTCAATCTACTTATTTCTCAAGAGTCTGTTCGATTGTTGATGTTTCAATTTAATTTAGGTGGTTTGGTTAAGCCTAGAAATCCATTCATTTCTGTTAGATATTCCAGCTTAATGAAGTACATGCTTTTAAAATATTTACTTATTGCTAGGTGTGATGTACATCTTTAATCCCAGCACTCAGGAGGTAAAGGTAGGTGGATCTCTGTGAGTTTGAGGCCAGCCTGGCCTACATAGTGAGTTTCAGGACAGCCAGGGCTATGCAGAGAGACCATGTCTCAAAAACAAACAAACAAACAAACAAAAACCCTCTATATGTGAAATTTTTTCCTCAGGTTTTCAATACATTTTCTTTGTTCCCTATACTTAGTGTTTTAACTATGATATGCCGTGGGTATTTTCTTTTCTGGTCTTACCTGTTGATCTGTGTGTTTTTTATTTCTATATCAGTATGTCTTTTCTTTGTTTTTTGAAAGTTTACTTCTATGTTCTTGTTGAAGATCTAGTCTATGCTATTGATTTTGGTTCTTCTGCCTTATCTATTCCTGTAATTAGAATGTTTGGGTTTTTTTTTTTCATGGTGCACCACATTTCTTGTTATTAAAAAAATTATATTCCTTTGGCATTTGGTGTAAACCTTTTTATCTGTATCTTATGCTCCTGATATTCTATCATCTTCTTAGTGTTAGCATATAATAACATAGGGATAGCAAAAGCCTGGACTTTAAGATAAAAGACTTATTTCTGAAGTGACATGTCCTTGGGAACTTGCCAAGGACCAGGAGGACCTCTTTGATCTTAGGGCTAGGGGCAGGACATGCCCCCTGAGGTGCCTGCCCTCCGGAGGTCTCCCATCATTTCACAGCCCTCTTCGAAAAGCATCTGAATGGCACCGCCTGCAGGGATGACTTGGAACTGCTCGAAAGCTTCTGCCAACAGGTGAAGATATTTAAGGCAGGATTCACATGGTCAGAGGCTCTCCTGTTCCTGACTCACTCAGCAGCATTTTCCTCATCTGGCAGAAACTCGCTTTCATCTCATCGGAAAGCTTTACCCTCTGATGTTGACCCATTTTGGGTCTGGAGAGATGATGGATTTTCCCTGAGATTCCCTAGTGCTTAGATGAAGAGCTCCAGGACTTTGGGCCTTTGCAGGCCAAAAGCATCTGAATAGGTGAGTCACCTGGGAAACTTTCATACGTTAATTGGTCTTAAGACCACGGAGGCCATTCCTTGATTTACAGTCTTGGGATCTGACTAACGAAATTCAGAGACTTTAAGAGACTTTGGGACAGAAATTTTTGATGAAGACCAGCCATCCATCAGGACCCACACTTAGACAAAAATATCCTTTTGAGAAATCTTAGGTTAATGTTAAATGCTTGTATTATAGGTACTAAGAAGTTTTAAATGCTAGGTTTTAGAGTTAGGGTTTGGGTTTAGGATTTAGGAATTGTATAGGCAATTGCTAGGTAATTGTTAAGTTTTAATAAATATATGTGTGATAAATAAAAATTTACTGTTACAGTTATTGGGTTTCTCAATTCCATCTTCCTCTCAGCTTTAGTTCTCTTCAATGTCTCTCTTCTGACTGAATGTCATTTTTTTTCAATTCAATAGGAAGTGATTTTATTGCAACATAACAAAAATTCATATACATAGTTAACATTATAAATCACATATATAGGATTTTAAGAAAAATATTCCTCATAAAGATTTACATTTCTGTGTTGGAAGAAGGCATTTATTACAGTCTGTTTTCTTGGAGCTATCTATTCTATTTCCCATTGGGTTTCCCGTGTTTCTTGCAGAATGAGACTGTCATGATCCCTAAAGAAAGCAATGTAGACATTCTTTAGACCAAAACCATTAATATTCAGTCCCCTGGTTATTTTATGAACCCATAATGTCCACGTGTCACAGAAGCCATTAGAAGAGGAAAGCTTTCTTCTCATTAATCTCCATGCGTTCAGTACTTGGATGAAAGAAGTGGTTGGCCAGTCTCGAGCATTTAACAAGTATCAGATGAATTAATGACTGTGCACATAGATAAGAGGCTCTGAGTGTCACACCTTGTTCTCATTTCTAGAGTGAATATGCAGCCAGACAGAAGGAGAATTAAAATCAAACTCTCACAGTTTATCTTATAAGGATTTATATGAGTTTTTCAAAAGTATTCTCTGGCATTTTCTTAAAGTGTGAAGGATAACTACAATGAAATAAATGAGATAGTAACCCTGTATATGTGCTAAGATAACTCAACAATTTATACCTCAAGAAGAATCTTGGCTTGCAGATATAATGCTATTAGCAGGTAGAAATTCAATTTCAGATTTCTTATAATCACTTTAAATGACTTTACTTCATTTCTTCAGTCCCTAGTTCAGCTCTGGACACAACTATTGACCAATGACTGTGTGAGGATGCTCTGGAAGACTTATAAGCTGTGTAGCCATCTAGTGAGCTTCTCACTTATAGCCTTAGTGAACCTCTTCTGGTACGTAAAATATTTCTAGTACTGGAGAAAATACGTGCAGAAATGTTTATATACTTACAGATGGTACAAAAAATAGTTTTTTTTTTTTAGCTATTAGCTAATGCCTTCTATTTTTTTCCAAACTCTTATCTTTTGAAAACAGAAAAAGAAAGGATACTATTGGGGTCATTTTATATGAACAGAAAATTTCATTGTGCTGTGAATACTCTTTAAATGAGGTATTTCCATTCAAGGATGCTTTTCTAACTCCATGAATGTATTTGTCTACTGGGAAAGTACTTCTCTCCTCACAATTTGTTATCCCTCAAACTGTTAGGAAGATTCCACAAGCATAAAAGCAAATTGGTCTTGCTTTCCAGGAGACAGTTAAGAAGGCATGTTTTATCTTGAAATAACTCCCTAGAGACCTTGAAGAGATGCATGAATACCAAAAGCTAGAGCCTCCTGTGGCTGACTACAAGGTGCTTGGTTGCAAAACCCTTCCTCTTTGGTAACATAAGATGGGATGAAGAAAAGTCAAGTATCTTAAAAATTTTGCAGATATGTCAGCTTATAATGATTTTGACCAACTGAATAGTATTAACTCTGTCCCTTTCATTTGTTCACTTCATAGAGGTTTCTCTATTGACAACAAAATATAGAAGGTTAATATGCAATTCTACCCATTTTTGTTCTGATTTTTTCAATTATATTTCTCTTTAATATTTATTTTTTTAATTTATTTATTTATTGCTTCAGGTTACATCTCCATCATAGTGTCCTCTTTCCACCCTTCCTGCTCTGCCTCAGGATCCAGCCATACCACTTCTGGGTATACACCCAAATGACTCCTCACCGAATCACAAGGAAGTTTCCTCATCTATGTTCATAGCAGCCTTATTTGTAATAGCTAGAAACTGGAAACAACCCAGATGTCCTTCAACTGAAGAATGCATTAAAAAACTGTGGTACATCTACACAATGGAATACTACTCAGCTATCAGAAACAAGGAAATTATGCAATTTGCAACCAAATGGATGGAACTAGAGAAGCTCATCCTGAGTGAGCTAACCCAGACTCAGAAGGATGCTCATGGCATCTATTCACTTATAATAGGATTTTAGCTATATAGTACAGGATATATATACTACAACCAACGCACCAAAGGGAACATGGAGATAGACTTTTTGTTTTGTTTTGTTTTTGTTTGTTTGTTTATTTTCTCTCCCTGGCAATGAGACACTTTTCACTGGTGGTACTGCCGTGTAGGCCCCCAGTGTATGAGGAGGCTCTTGGTCCTCATATGACTTCTGAACTGGGTTGGGGAACTGTTATGTAGGGACACGCCACTCCAGAGGAGTGGGATGGAAGGGTTAGGGGGTAGAGGGTGGGAGGGCAGGACTGAATGTCATTCTTAAGCCCTGGATTGCCTTCATCATTTACATCAGCCATGTGCTTGTGTTTTCTTCAAAATTACTCAGGCTTTATTCTTTCTTTTAAATTTTATTGAACTATTACTTTGCATTTTCTTTAAGCTCCTTGGATTCTTTGATGAAGTTTATTGTTGTCTGTTTTAATTCTCAGTTCTGGGGTTCATCTGGGCATTTTCACTTGCAAATATTTATATTGGAATGGTGGGTTTTCAGGGGAGCTACTGCCTTGTTCATTTTTTAAGAATTTTTTTGTGATGAGATCTGGAAATATGGATTTCTTTTTTTATCTGTAAGATATGGATAGAATATTATATGCCACATATAGGTAAAGCAGGTTGGGGCCAAAGAGAGAATATTTAGGTTGGTTGAGCCTATAGGTTGGAAAGGTTGGATGAAATCAAGTGGACACAGGGTACCAGGTTTGTGTACAGGATGTGCATCTTTGTCCAGTACAAGAGTATAGAAGTAGATCTCAGGATACAGAGTGTGAACAGAGGGGAAAACCAGGCAGACTTATCAGGATAAACCTTGGGAAAGGGTGTTGCATGATATGTATGATTAGAGGTGTTGAATGTGGTGAGAGAGAAGCCTATGGGCCAGGGGCAGGAAGGGAGGGCCCTGGCAAAAGCCAAGAGGTTTGTTGTCAGGCAGCCAGGTGTGGCCAAAAGAGGCTGGGGCACTGAATGTCAGACTCATGCTGATAAGGAGGCTTGGGGAGAAGGACTCACCAGGTGAGGCCCTGGAGAAATGTGTGCCTGATATGGCTAGCTGGAGAGGTTGCTCAAATATGTTTTAAAATTCAAATAAAAAACATCAAACTTTTGGCTGGGCATTGAGTCTACTTGGGAAGGAGAAATTGTTACCTTCAGTGGTGTAGACACTGGTGAGTACCATACTCCCAGTGAACAGCTCAACTCTTATAACCATGTGGGTAGCCCTGGTTAAACTCAGTGGGTCATGAAACAAAACTAAAACAAAAATCCACAAGACATGAAGTGGGAGAAGGGATTTGTTTAGAGGCTGGAAAGGCTGGTAGAAAAGGAGATAAGGGGTGCGTATGATCAGAATAGACTTATGAAATCAAGAATCTGACTTTGAAAGCTCATCATACCTGTATATGGTTCTAAATACTACACTGCATTGTCTCATTTAACTTTAGGCTACCCTATTCGGCAGTGGTTCTCAAGCTTCCTAATGCTGCAGCCCTTTAATACAGTTCTTCATGTTGTGGGGAACACACAACCATAAAATTATCTTCATTGCTTCGTCATAAATATAATTTTCTACTGTTATGAATCATAATGTAAATATCTGATATCTATATGTAACCCCTTTGAGGGTCTTGACCCACAGGTTGAGAACCATTGCTCTCGGGTATGTTTTAATACAATACGCCATAATTGTAGAAATGGGGAACCATAAAGGTAAGTCAGAGTTCTACTATTAAGTGGCAGTCCCACATAGTCAGAGTCTAGAGGCAAGATTATAACCAAAAATCTGCAAAAATGTATACCTGGAGCTGAAGAGAGAGCTCAGAAATTAAAAGTATTGGGTGCTCTAGCAGAAGACCCAAGTTCAATCCCCTACATTGGGCTAGATTCCCATTTAATCCCATCTACATTGAGTGGCTTACAACCACTTGGAACTCCAGATCCAGGGAATCCAACACCCTTTCCTGGCCTCTGTGGCATTTGCATACACATGGTGCACATACAGACCTGCAAGTACACACACACACACACACACACACACACACACACACACTTGTGAACACTTGCTTAAAAATCTTTAAAAAAAAAAGCAAAGTAGACCTGAGTAGAGTACATGAGCACAGTACATTGCTTAACATGTACAAGACTCTGAATCTGATTCCCTTTATATACACACACAAATATACACATATGCATGCATATGCACACATGAGTATACTTGAATAGTCTTTTGTAAATTAAAGAGTAATTTCTTATCTCAGTTCTGGTCTTTCTCTGCATACTATTTTTTCACTGTGGTACAGCAAGAGATAAAGCCCAGAATTGTCTCCAATAAGCTAAGGAATTCTATTTCAGAAACCTCCACTTGGGTGAAGCCAGATCCTTGAGTTGGCCACAGAGAAGAATTTCAGGATGAGCCAGTTTGAATTAGGATTGGAGATTATTAAGAAGAAAGTCTAGTGTAAATTTCAGCCTGGAAGTTAATAGACAGGCATCCAGAGAAAGACTGGAGCAGAGTACGCCCAACAGTGTAGTTGATGACTTCTCAAGGAGAGCCACACCTAAGTATCTTAATAGTATCTGAATATACAATCTTTGGTGGCTCAAGTCATATCTCAGGTGGTTGCTAATGAACTCTTTTCTTTCCATTTTTCTTTTTCCTTCCTTCCTTCCTTTCTTTTTTGTAGTTGTTGTTTGTTTTGAGACTGGGTTTCTCTCTATCTAACAGAGCCTGACTGTCCTGGAACTAACTCCCTTTGCAGACCAGTCTGGTTTTGAACTCAAGAGATCCACCTGCCTCTGCTTCCCAAGTGCTGGATTAAAGTCGTGCACCATCATGTCCAACTCTCTTTTCAATTATGAGACTATAGGATGGCTCTGGAGATGACTTGGATAGGGTCATAATCTGATAAGACAAAACCATCTGTTACAGAAGTTGAATAGGGGGCTAAACTATGACATTTGCTCTAAATAGAGTTTCTTATGTGATTTCGAGGAAGCTGTAGATTTACAACTAGGGAATGAGAAGGCCATGTATGCACTTAGGTCTTAAGTATATATCTCTGTATACAAGGAACATGTTTCGTGTAGGTAAAGTCTTGACTCTCCCTGGCTTCAGTCAAGGTGAGGTGCTCCTTTCCTGCCCCATGTTTCCTGTCTCTCTATCCCTTCTTACTAAAATGGTTTGTTCTTTTTAGTTTAACTACAGGAAGATGATTAGCCTATTATGCCAAAACAGGCAGTTTAATTGTAGCACCTGCTCTATCAGCTGGGACTTAGCATTACCTCTGTGGTCTGAATCAAGAATGTGAAAGTATAAATGAGCTATAAGCTTTTCTGTACTTCTTTTTCCATTGGTGCTTGTCTCTGGCTTCTGTATCATTTGCATGTTAGATGTTCCACATCACCTCAATGACTAAGACCTTGACACTTTTTGTTAATTGCCATCCCCACACAGTGTGTATACTCTGAAGCATTTTCCTGTGCAACTGACCCTTCACAGATAGAACTGGACCCTCATCAAGCCTGAAATTACCCTGTCTTCCAATACTCCTTTTTCCCTCAGGGACAATCCCTGACAGCCAGTCTTTCTGGTTCTGGCCTTAATCAATCACCCACCTTCCCAGGGCTGTCTTCTAAAGGTCACAAAGACTTTTGATAAACCAGATGGGGCCATCATTAGTCTCTTGTTCTTATTTTGTTGGGGTTTTTTGCTTGTTTGTCTATATAAAGGTGTTTTTTTTCTATCCTTCAAAGAACTTATATAGCAGGGAGAGTACACACGATAATGCCATTTGAATAAATCCCACAGGCCTAGAGTAGACAAAGCTAAAATGTAACTCTTATCAATGAAATCATGTTTTTTCAGGGCCTAAGAAAGCATTTAAAGATATCTATTACAGACACTTGGCTGGAAATCATGAGACTACATTTTCTCTCCTTTCCATCCTTCATTCAGGCCTCTGCAGATTTACTTATGAGCCTGCTGCCTCTTGCCTACCCTAGTCCCTCCTTCCAGCCCACATTTATCTCTTTGGACTCAGCCTCTAGGTGTGCACCCATGGACCAGGTTCCCTCTAGTTCTTCCCTGCCACTTATTTTAGCCAGTCCTCTAGCCCATCTTTAATCTTTTGTGAGTCTTGATGGAATCACAGAACTGATCTCCACCTGGGACCCCACAGCCTCCAAACTTGGATAGGACCCAGTGTGGGAAACAGCAACCGAAGAACAGAACACTCACCCAACAAAGGCATGACCAGATATCCACACCAAGAGTCAATTTAAAGGTTGTAATTCCAGATATCTGTAACACAGAACAAAAACAGAAACATGAACAACCAGGACAATAAGTCTCCTCTAGAAGCCAGTGGATCCAGTTAATGAAAAAAGAACTAAAGACTCAGACACAATTCCACATACACAGAGACAATTAATTTTTGATGAAGAACCAAAAAAAAAATACACACTGGGGAAAAAACAGCATCTTCAAGACATGGTGCTGGCAAACTGGATAGCTGTGTGTTGAAGAGTGAAAATAGATCCATAGCTATCACCTCAGAAAAACTCAACTCTAAATAGATTAAGGACCTCAAAGCAAGAACAGATATCATGAATCTGATAAAGGATAAAGTAGGGAATACTCTTGACTTCATTGGCACAGGAAAGGGCTTTCTGAAAAGGACTATAAGAAATACAGGTAGTTTTGCATTAATATACAATTATCAATACCAATTTAGCCTAATATAGTATTAATTTTGTATCAATATACAAAGGTATAAGGGCTTATTCAATAATCTGTCCTTTTTTCTTGATCCTTCCTATACTATGTCTATGTCCCATTTTTTCTCATCTATTCACTCCTGCATAGGAGAGAAAGAAGGATACAGAAAAGAAAAAGAGAGAAGTCCCTAGGTCTAACCTCCAAAACCCATTTAACAAGACCATTTAACAGCTTGTAGTCTCTTCCCCTAAATGACAAAATTTTCTGTTATCCATCGAATAACCAAAGGGGGGGGGCACCCTCCCCACCTTCTGGGCCTGGGACGTCGCTCATAAATGACTTCCTGCTGATTTGGGACGTAGTAAACCTGTTTGGGGCCCAAATAGGGATGGAAAAATGGTTAAAAATGTTAATAGAATCATTTGATGTTCAGTCCTTTTGTGCTCAGCTATTTAGATGTCCTAAGAAGTTTGTAGACAGAAGCTGATCTTCAGGCCTTTACTGAAGTTCTGGCTGGAGCAGTCTGTGGAGCTGAACGATCTTAGTGATTTTGAGTTGTGGTTGTAGACTTTTGAGGAAACAGCTATTGAGGGAGTCTGCAAGGCTGGATCGTCTGGGCTACATCGGTACTGATCTTAGTATATTGATACAAAATTAAGAGTATATTTGGCCACATTGGTATTGATCTTTGTATATTGTTACAAAATTAAGGGTAACACTTCTTAAAGGTATTGTACCTAGTAATGCTTAAAAAGGAAATGTGAAGTTTTGGCCTTTTGCTACCAACCATCATAAACTATTTAGGATTATTAAGAAATACAAACTAACAGTCATGCAAGTGTGTCATTTTGTTAGTTACTATGACAGTCTATCACAGTTATTTTCTAAGCTACTCAGAAATCAAGTTGTTAAGAGACAGCAACATTTGCATATCTAAACATAAGAGATAGATAGGGCGTCTTCAAAAACCCCAAGAGATCTGCAGAGTATGGCATTCAAAGATGTTTTCTTAAATTAAGTTTTTTTTTTGATATCGAGACATGCCAGCTCCTGACAGCATCCCCTATTCCACTCCAAGTAGAAGATGAGCATCGAAGAATCTCCAGTGTGAGATGGTTGAATTAGTGGCAAGCCTATCTCTTGGCAAAAAAACAAAAAACCCTTGCTTCAACTGTAGACAGACTGCTGTCCAAAAAGGACAAAACTTGGAAGCAGGTAAGTCAATAGCCTAGCTCTGCCAAGACAGGGTAGGTAAGTCCTTCATAATTCCTGCTCTACAATCAATGTCTGTCAGAGAAACGGGGCCAAATGACTGAGGATTGATGCTGTAATGTATGGAGAGAAAATGGGAACTGTCGAGGCAGCCACAGGTATGTCATTTCTTACTTTTGGAAGCTGTAGGCCCTGCACTTCCTATATAATCAGATATATTTATCCCTCTCAGGTCTCTGAAGTGGTTGAAAAATAGAAAGCTAGAGTCTCATAGTTAAATTTTGAGTTGTTTAGGAATCAAGAGGGCATTCTGGATCTAAGAAGATGTTTTTAAAATTGTGATGCAAGTTAGTATGAAAGCTGAGTTAGAAAGAGAACTTTAAACTCATGGAGATAGTTAGATAGTAGAATGTTAAAGTCAGGGACCAAATACATATGGACTGGACATTGGGAATATATGCTAAGCCATATAACTCTCAGAATTGTGGTCTATTTATTTCAGTTGTTTTGTACTGTATTTATTGTTATAAGAGAAAGAACCATTTGTTGGACTGAAAAAAAAAGAATTATGCATTCTGGGGGAAGGGTGAGAGGGTAGGAGGGTGGGGCTGGGAGGGGTGGAGGGAGAGGGCTGTGATGGAGATTTAACTTGAAGTAATAAATAAACATTAAAAAAATACAGGTAGTAAGAACAGCAATTAATAAATGGGACCTCATGAAGCTAAAATGTTTCTGTACCACAAAGGATATCATTATTCAAGCAAGGAAACACCATATTGAATAGGAAAATCACCAAGTGTACATCTGATAAAGGGCTAATATCTAGAATATAGAAATAATTAAAAATCTAAATATAAAATAAGCAAACGAATAATACATTAAAATTGGATATAGAACTAAACACAGAGGTCTCAAAAAATGAAATACAAATGGCTAAGAAACACTTTTAAAATGTTCAACATCCTTAGCCATTAGGAAAAAAACAAAACTACTTTGAGAGTTGATCTTACCTCAGTCACAGTGGGCAAGATCAATAAAACAAATGATAACTCATGCTGGCAAGGATGTAGGGAAGGAGGAGCACTTATTTATTGCTGGTGTGAGTGCAAACTTGTACAGTCCTTGTGGAAATCAGTGTGGATGTTCCTTAAGAGGCTGAAAATTAATCTCCCACAAGATCCAGCCATACCACTATCAGGCATATACCCAAAAGACCCCACAACTTCCTATGGAAATACTTGCTCATTCGTGTTCATTGCTGCTTCATTCAAAATATACAGAAATTGGAAACAGCCTAAATATCCATCAACTGATGGATGGATAATGAAAATGTGGTACATTAACAAATTGGTATGCTATTCAGTCATTAAGAAAAATGAAATTATGAAGTTCACAAGTAAATGGATGGAAGTAGAAACAATCATCCTGAGTGAGGTAACCCAGACCCAAAAAGGCAAATAATGAATGTTTTCTCTTATATGTGAATGTTACCTTTTAAGCTTTAGATGTGTGTCTTTTAATCAGAATAACCACAGAGGTTAGGTAGCTAGTAAAGGAACCAGTAGGGGGGAGGAGTGAGAGGGTGGAGAAGAGAATCTTCTAAGGAAGGAGGAATAGAACATACTGTTATAAATAAATGCTATGGAAACTAAAGTAGGAGGATTAAATGGGGATGGGAGGACAGGGCAAAGAAAGGAATATGGGAAGCAGCAACAAACACTAAAAGTCTTTTGAAAAGCCATATTGAAACCTACTATTGTAGAATCTTCCTAAAAAATATACATATATAGAAGAAACCTAAATGGAGTCACTATTTAATGAGGGAGACTATGCCCCAACTAGCTATCTTATGCCACCAAGTAAAATATCCAGTGCCAGGAAAGTTACATCTTGTATCCAAGAGATCACATAGATTCCCTCGAACATCACAGGCTATTATGAAAGATATTGGTTACTCTACACAATCTGAGGCTAAGGATCTATTAGCAAAGACATTTAATTTTTTTTATTTAAGGTGTATCTTTTTCCCCTAATATCTCCCTCTTTTAGTCCAATAAAAGGCTCTTTTTCTTATAATAATAAATACAATACAAAACAATAAGGACAATTAGGCCACAATTATTAAATTATAAGGTATAACATACATTCCAAATGTCCAGTCCATACATATTTGGCAACTAATAAGAATATTCTATTATCTATCTATCTTGATAAGTTTAAAGTTCTATACCTAATTCAATTTCCATACTAACTTGCATTACAAACTTCAAAACAACTTCTTAGACCTAGAACATCTTTTGAATTCCTAAACAACTTAAAACTTAACTGTGAGACTAAAACTATTTAGTCTTCAGCCATATCTGAGACCTGAGAAGGATAAATATATCTGAATATGCAGAAAGTGTAGAGCAAGCAGCTTCCAAAACTAAGAAATGATAGACAACTGGCTCCCTGGACAATCCCCAATTTCTCTCTATAACATTGGAGAATCTAAATTCAGCCTTTTGGCCCAGTACCTCTGACAGCCATTAATTGTAAAGCAGGAATTATGAAGAACTTGTCCACCCTGTCTTGACAGAGCTAGGATGTTGACTTAACTGCTTCCAAGTTTTGTCTATTTCGGACGGCATTCTGTCTATAGTTGAAGCAAGAGCTTTTTCTTGCCCAGTGGTTAGCCTGCCACTAATGCAGCCATCTCCAAATGGATATTCTTCAATCCTCATCATCTACTTGAAGTAGAATGGGAGGGGGGGGTGCTGTCAGGAGCTGACATGTATCAACATAAAAAATCTTTAGTAAAGAAAACATCTTTAAATGCCATATTCTACAGATCTCTTGAGGTTTTTGAAGACCATCTATCTCCGTATATTTGAATAAGCAAATGTTGCTTGTCTCTTAGCAACATGGTTTCTGATTAACTTAGAACACATCTGTGATACACTAAACTAGTACCTAACAAAACGACAAGTTTGAATGACTATGAGTTTGCATTTCTTAATTATCCTAAACAGTTTGTGATAGTTGCTACCAAAAGGCCTAGAACTTCACATTGCAGTTTTAAGAATTACGTAGGTACAATACCTTAAAAAGAGTTAACCTTAATTTTGTATCAATATACAATGATCTATACCAATGTAGCCAAATATAATCTTAATTTTGTATCAGTATACAAAGATATAAAAGTAGATTTAATGATCGACTCCTTTTTCTTTATCATTCCTATATCATGTCTATATCCCCTTTTTTTTCTTTTCATGTCTTCCCCCCCTACATAAGAGAGAGAGAGAAGGATAGAGAAAAGAAAAAGAAAGAAATCCCTGGGTCTAACCTCCTAAACCTTGTTTAACAAGACCATTTAACAACTTATAGCCAATCCCCCTAAATGACAACAAACATCTATAACCCATAAAATGACCAAAAAATCACCCATCCCACTTTCTGGGAATGGGGCGTCGCTCTCTTAAAATTGTTTGCTGGTTATTTGGGACATAGGAAACCTGTTTGGGGGCCCAAATAAGAATGGGAAAATGGTTAAGAAAGTTAATAGTAACATTTGTTGTCCAGTCTTATTGTGTTTAGCAATTTAAATGTCCTGAGAAATTTGTAGTCAGAAGCTGAACTTTGGGTGGGAAAGTTCGAGGCTTTACTAAGTCCTGGCTGGAACAGTCTGTGAGGCTGGACCATGTTAGCTAGCCATTTTGAAGTTTTTTCTGATTGTAGATTTTTGAGGAAAGAGCTATTGAGGCAGTCTGCAAGGCTGGATCCATCTGAGCTACTTGTCTTGTCTTCTTTGGTGTCTGGTCCTTTTTTTTTTTTTTTTTTTCAGAAGTTTCAGTTGTCTAGTAGTTCCTGGACTCTTTAATTGGATGCTTTTAATCTCCTGGAATGATAAGAACAGAACCCTGCCCTAACTCTGAGGTGTTACTTTTTTGGCAGGTAATATCTTTCCTACAACAAATTGGGTTGTTTGACAATATAAAAAGTATTGTCTTTCAATTGAGATTTTTAAAAATTCTTTTGAAATTTTGGAAATAAATATACCATTAAGTATATATATTTTGAGATCACAAAGGACATTCACTTTGAATTTAAGCTTGTCTTTTGCAAGCGGCTTTTAAAACTTAAATTATTGTAACTCCTATGTGCCTTCCTCTGCCTCACAAGTATCAGGATCAAAGACACGTGCCTTCCAGTTGTTGAGATTAAAGGTGTGAACTACCACACCTGGATCTAAGTTTTTCTCTATTTGGAATTTGCTCTGTGTCAGGCTGGCCTTGAACTCAGAGATCTGCATGTTTCTGTCTCCAGTATGCTGGGATTAAAGGTGTGAACCATCACCGTCCTGTTCATTGTAACTCTAGAATTTAGAAGACAGCTAATTCTATAGTGATCTACTTGCTTCTGCTGGGATTAAATGCATGGGCTAACACTGCTCTGCTTAAATATTTTAGTTTAGCTCCAAATTACTTCAACTCTTAGAGATTTAGAAGACAAGTTTGAACTGTAGTAACTCTTAATTTACTTACAACCTTTTAAATCTCTTAACTGCATTTTTAATACCAAACAACAAAAATATCCTTTAAATATAAGAAGAAAACTTACAAGCTGATATCCAAGAAAGTGTGAGCTATGTGGCAACCTATAGTCTAACATTGTAATGTGAAATTAAGACCATTTTTCATTTCATGCCAGTAAGGCAAGTATGCCTTTGGTAAATTATTATTTGAAATGTTACTTTTTATTTTTATTATATTTTTTAGGCTTAGTTAACCGTTTTTGTAAATTAATTACTTTTTTCAAGTTAGATCTCAATCACAGTCTCCTCCCTCCCTCACTCCCTTCTTTCCTTCATCTTCCTCCTCTTTCTCCTCTCTTTTCCTCAGATGAGGGGAGCCTGGACATATCAAACCCTCTCAGTTTATCAGTCACATGAGGGCTAAGAGCTTCCTCTTGTACTGGGACTTGATATGGCTGCCCAGCTAGGGTAAGGTGTTCCACTAATAAGCAACAGGGTCCATGACTCACTGCTGGGTGGAGTTTTTTATAGCATAGTTATGCTAGTTTCCTTTCTGTTTGGGTCTGTGGGTTGTAGGATGGTTGTACTGTGCTATATGGTTAGTATCCACTATAAGAGAGTACATAATGTGTATATCTTTCTGGGTCTGAGTTAGCTCACTTACGTTGACCTTTTCTAGTTCCAACTATTTGGTTGCAAATTGCATGATTTCCTTGTTTCTGATAGCTGTTTTAATCCATTGTGCAAACGTATCACAGTTTTTTATCCATTCTTTGATTGAAGGACATCTGGGTTTTTTCCAGTTTCTGGTTATTACGAATAAAGCTACTATGAACATTGTTGAGGCAATGTCCTTGTGGTTTGGTGGAGAATCTTTTGGATATATGTCCAGGAGTGGTATGGCTGGATCTTGAGGTAGAACTATTTCCAATTTTCTAAGATATCACCAGATTGATTTCCAAAGTGATTATATAAGTTTGCACATCCACCAGCAATGGAGGAGTGTTCCTCTTTCTCCACATCCTCGAAGAGCTACCTTTTGAGCCATTCTGAAAGGCATGAGATGAAATCTCAGAGTTGTTTTGAGTTGCATTTCCCTGATGAACCGGGATGTGGTACACTTCCTCAAGTGCCTCTTGGATTTTAGAGATTCCTGCTTTGTGAATTCTCAGTTTAGCTCTGCACCCCATTTTTTGATTGGGTAAAGCCATTTCTTATTTATGCCATTAAAAATGGAGAAATCAAGTTGGTACCCAGATAGAAGTTTTACCCCTATTGATAAGCACCAGTATTCACAGTGCTGGAAGGCATTCTATATGTTCCTGGAGGATCAGGATAATCATCAATATCACTCAGCTACAAACTCTTTAAGCTACAATAATAAACTATCTGCAAGATGTACTAGTGCAATAGTGGCACAAAAATGTTACGAGAGTAGCCAACCACTTTTAAATTTTGATTTAAGGGCTGGGGGTTGTGGCATTTGCCTTTAATCCTAGCATTTGGGAGGCAGAAGCAGGTGGATCTCTATGAGTTAAAGGTCAGTCTAGTCTACAAAGTGAGTACCAGGACAGTCAGAGCTACCTAGAGAAACCTTGTCTCAAAAAAAAAAAAAAAACCCAAAAATTGATTTAAGGTGTTTTCCATGAAATTTAAAAAGTGACCAAGAACTTGAACCTGGATATGTCATGAGCCCTAGGGGGAACATCACAATAAAAAAACAACAACAAAAATAAACCTCTTAATGCCACATTGCTCATAGTTCAGTGCCTCATTGAACTTTCATCAGAAAGCTTCTTGCAGTAGATGGCAATTAGCACAGAGACCTACTAATGGGCTGATGTTATGCATTTTAAATGTTAATTAACCTGCTCCCAGAAGCCTGCGGCTGTACATCAAGTAATCCTGTGTTACCTTTTTTGCAAACCATTGTCTCTAATTGGTTCAATAAATGCTGAGGCCTGAGATTGGGCAAAGACAGAGGTAGGCAGGACAAAGGTGCTTGGGAAGTATAGAGGTTCATGGGAAGGAGAAGCCACCAGAGAAGAGGAAGAGAAGAAGCCAAGGGGCAGGAAGGAGGACAAACCCCATGGGTTTGAAAAAAGAACCTCATTCCATGTGGCCTGGAACATCAGCATAGCACAGAGAAAAACTACCCAAGGGACATATGTATATTATACGGAGCTTTATTCAGGGATAGAATTATGAGTTAGCTTAGATGGGCTAAGATTACACAATCCAGGCTAAGGCTTGTTAAAATCCAGATGTCTGTGTGCTCATTTATAATGGCGGGTTAAGGATTAACACCACCAAACCATTAAATATAATGTAAACACTAATAAATAATTTAATTAGGCATTTTCTACAACCCACAACTAGATAGTGTGCAGAGAGAGACTTTGGAGCACTCAGCCCTGAATGGAATGTCTTCATCAAACTCTTCCCCTCAAGGCTTATGGATTCATGAGCAGAAAGAAGTAGTAGATGACTCCAAGGAAAGAGAATCATCTAGACACAGCAGGGTTGATATACATATAAATTCACAATGACTGTGACAGAATGCATAAGAACTGCACATGTTCAAGCCAGACTGAGAGGGAGAAATGGTCCTACCCTGAAACAAGAAGATATTTGCAATTGATAGGTGCTTTGAAAGGGAAAATCAGTTTTCATCAATGGTGTGTTAATAGGTCTATCAAGCACATTGTAGGCCATGCTTCATTCCCAGGAGTAGTTGGCCAACAAAATCAGAGTCAAGGGTTCTCTCTGTCTCTCTGATTCCACCAGGAACTTTGAATAGATTTGAGGTGCAAGCAGAGGGAGGAAAATGACAGCACACTCCTCTCTCTGTTGACTAGAACAAGGGAAATAAATATTTTCTGTCATCTAAAGCTGCAATTATATGGGCTGGAGAGATGGCTCAGTGTTTAAGATCACTGGCTGCCCTTTTAGAGTATTCAGAGTCAATTCCCAGCCCCCCACAAGGAAGCTCAACAGCTGTCTGTAGCTCCAGTTCCAGGGCATCTAACATACCCTCTGCCTTCTGTGGGCTCTAAGAATGCAAGTGGTGCAGAAACATACATGTACATGAAACTCCCATACACAATAAAAGAAAAATAAATCTTAAAATAAAAACAAAAAAATAAACTACAAATAAAGTTACTATTATAAGATTTTAGGCTCTTTGTACTTTTCTTTTTTGTCTTTTCTTGTTTACAAAGAGGTTCTCACTTCAAGGTCATTTTGATAATGTGTCAAGGCTCTTGCTAAAATGTTAACTTTTTTTTTCCTCACTCTGAGGTTCTGTGAGAACACACACACACACACACACACACACACACACACACACACACACTCACACTCACACTCACACTCACACTGTGAAAGTCCAAGAAAAATAAAGTTTGTTTGAGATTTACAGTAACAAAAAGCTTGATAGTTAAAAGTACACGGACAGGTAATCTTAATTTGCTACAGTGTGCCATGTATGTTATTTTGATTTGATTCTTGATTGAAGAAATAATAAATAGTAAGTTGGTCTGAAAAAAATTTTAAAGTATCTAAATATGAGACTATATTTCTAGTATAAGTAGTTTAAAAAAGAAAATAGTACAGACAAGGATTGATTTTCATATGATAAAATAAGATTTTTGTGTGAAAAAAAGCAAAATCATAAAATCTTAAAGTCAACTTAGAAAAGGTCTAAGTTATACAAGGTTTGTGTATATGATACTTAAAAATGATATATATGTGATAATTAAAATTTCTAAGGTTAATTAAGATAATTACTTGTGGTTTTGCTAACTTTGTTATACTTTCATTATTTTGGGAAACGGTCATAACAAAACCAAGATTTATTCAAAACTATTCAGGTTGTATTCTCTAATTATTATCTACTTGTGTAATCTAAATATTCCACAAAAATTAAACTTACAAATGTATGTGTTCCAAGTTTTTCTCATGGGTCATCTAGGGAGCCTTTAAAATTAATGATAATATTCCCTCAGGAGCTGTCCTACCTTCCACCACTCACAGATTCCTCCTGTGCCTTATGCAACCTCTCCATCCACTGAGAAATCCCATAGCCCATAGCCCACCCCCATCTGCACCACATCCAACGTCTCCACCCAGCCAACTCTCACACGTCCTTCTCCAGGGTCTAGCCTGGATCCACCATTTCTGCCGTCACCCACAGAACCCTTTTATGCTACATTTATTTTGTTTGTTTGTTTCGAGACAGGGTCTCTCTGTGTATCCTTGGCTATCCTGGACTCAGTTTGTAGACCAGGTTGGCCTTGAACTCAGAGATCCACCTGCCTCTACCTCCCATGTTCTGGGATTAAAGGCGTGTGCCACCATGCCGGGCCATTATAGACAGCTGTGAAACTGCCATGTGGTGCTGGGATTTGAACCCCGGGTCCTTTGGGAGAACAGCCAGTGCTCTTGACCACTGAGCCATCTCTCCAGCCCACTACATCTACTGTAGAAATAATTTAATTAAGTTATTTACCAGTATTTAGATTATATTAAATTGCTTAGCAGAGTTAATCTCTAACCTGCCATTATAAATAAGCACACAGATACCTGATGGATTTTAACAAACCTTAGCCTCGATTGTGCAATATTAGCCCAACTAAACTAGCTTATAATTCTATCCCCCCAATAAAATCCCATATATACATATATTCCCCTGGGCTGTTATTCTCCACACTATGCTGATGTTCCAGCCACGTAGAATGATCTTCTTACCATCTACCCTATCATGTGTCTCCTTCTGCCTCCCTTGGCTTCTTCTTCTATCTCCCTGCTTCAAAAGCCAGTGCACCTTAGTCCTGCCTACCTCTGTCTTTGCCTAATCTCAGGCCTCAGCATTTATTCAACCAATCAGAGACAATGGTTAACAAGCAAAGTAACCGACAGCAAGCAGGCCTCTAGGAGCAATTAATTAACATTTAGAATACAGCACAGATCATTGCATTCATCCATGCTCTCCACAATGCCAGATCTCCCACATCCAGTATTTAGCCACCTCTTCTGAATGGCACCCAAACCTCTGTGACTCATTCAACCTCTCCATCCAGCCAGAAATCCTACATCCTTCTCAAGGGTCTAGCCCCAGTACCTTCTAAACCAAACCCAATCTTTTCTCCAGCTAGAATTCTAACAACCTTCTCTGAGATCTGCCTCTGCTAGTGTCCCATACCTGCTTCATCATCTTCCCCAAAGTGCCAGATCTAGCCCTGGTCCCACATCTAGTGCCCCAGGGTCTAGTCTGATATTTCTCTCCTGCCTGCACTACAATCTCTTCTGCCAGGATTCTTCCTACCCATTTGCCAAACCACAGGTACCTCCCACAACACATCAAACCTTTCCATCCAGACAGATCTAAACTCACACTACAAGTGTGGACCAAGAGGAACACATTGTGCACAAATCCAGTCCCCTCTGTCAACCTGATTTTATTCTACTTAAGCCATTTCCAACCTCTAAGCCTAACCTGACCACATAGGCTCTCTTCTGCCCCAAACTGCTCTATTTATACAAGAATTAGAACTACCAAAAGAGGTCCACATGCCAGATTTCATGGCAAAAATACAAACAATATGAAAGATAAAGACAATATCTTCTCTCAAAAAACTGATCAATCCTAGAGAAATGTTTGCCAATGAGAATTACCTAGATGAACCCGACAACACAGAACTTAAAAGAACAATTATAAACTTTATCAAAGAATTCAAGGAGTTTCAAAAAGATACAGCTTAATGAAATCAAAGAGAAAGAACATAAGGCGAATAGCTGCCTGGGAGGTGCTTAGGAAAATACAAATGAAAGCCTGATGGAAATGATGAAAACAACCCAGGACTTGAAATGGAATTCAATAAGGAGGCTCAAACATTGAAAAGGACCCAAGCCTAAATGAATAAGGGATTAAAAAAACTCAAAAAATCTCAATTAGAAAACTCAGCAGAAAGCCTTACAAATAGAATCTATGAAGCAGAAGATATAATACCAGAACTCAGTGATGAAGTAGAAGATTTAGAGAAAATATACTAGGAATATAAAATAAACAAACAAAACAGAACAGGAAATGAACAGACAGGAAATGTGGGACAGTGTGATAAAACCAAATGAAACTTTCAAACTATAATATATATGAGGGAGAAGAATCCCAAGTCATTGGCATAGACCAGATCTTCAACAAGATCATAGAAGAAAACTTCCAAAACAAAGGAAAGACTACACTGATACAGAAAGAGGAAGCACACAGAACACAAAATAGACAAGACCAGAAAAGAAAATTGCCATGTCATATCATAATTGAAACACTAATATACAGAACAAAGAAATATATTTTAAAAGCTACCAGAGAAAAAACACAAGTCACATATAAAGGAAAACCCATCAGAATAACAACTGACATCCCAATGGGAAAATTTTAAAGTAAAAAGATCTTGGAGCAATGCATTCCAAGTCTGTGGTGGCCAAAGTCCACCAATATACCGCAAAACTATGTTCCATAATTGAGGGAGAAAGAACATTTTCCATGATATAAACAGGCTAAATTTTTATAGCCAGTTAATCAAACTTAACGAAAATAGAAGAATCAATACTTTAGACTGAAGACAGGAATTAACATAATCAAAATACCAAAAAGAAATATGAAGCCATAGCTATTAAAACACAAATTACCACTGAGAATGCAACACCAAATATCAACAACAGGATGACCACAATTAACAAACAAAGTTTAATAACTTAAATATCAATGACCTCAGTTCTCCAATGCAATGACACAGGCTTACTGAATGGATCAAGAAACAAAAATCCATAAACCTACTGTCTGAAAGAGATACAATTTAGCTTTAAAGATAGGCACTACCTTAGAGTAAAATGACACAGAAAAATATTCTAATCAAATGGGACCAGGAAACAAACAGGGTCACTATCCTAATATCTGTATAATAGACTTAAAACTAAAATTAATAAGAAGAGTTAAAGAGGGAAATTCCATTCTAATCAAGGGAACAGTTAACCAAGAAGACATTACTATCCTAAACATATATGCACCAAATTTTGGGGTGCTCTACTTTATAAAAAATGTAGTACTGGATTCAAAGACATAGATTAGCATCAATACCTCACTTTCTCCAATAGAAAGATTACCTAGACAAAAAGTAAACACAGAAATATCAGAATTAATTGACACCATACATCAAATGGACTTAACAGATATCTGCAGAACATACCATGTAAACACCAAGGAGCACACATTCTATTAAGCAGTACATGTAAGCTTTTCTAAAACATACCACACAAAACAAATATGCACAAATTTGAAAAGATTGAAAGAACTCCTTATGTCCTCTTGGACTTCAACACTATAAAAAAGAAAAATTGACAGAAAAAAAATCTAGTAAATACACAAACTCCTGAAGATTAAACAACTCATTACTGAATGATGAATAGAACAAAGGGGTGAAAATCAAGAAAAAAAATTAAAATTTCCTGGAACTAAATGAAAACAAAAAACACAATAAAATCTCTAGGACATATTGGTAGCAGTCCTATATAGGAAAATGTATGGATCTAAATGCCTGCATTTAAAAAATTAGAATGAGCACAAATAAATTACTTAATGATGCAACCCAAAAATTTGAAAAAGAACAAAGCAAATCCAAACCTAGTTGATGCCAAGAAATGGTAACAATCAAAGCAGCGATCAGTGAAATATAATCAACAAATGCAGTACAAAGAATCAATGAATCTAGGAGCTGACTTTTTTTTGAGAAGATAAACAAGATTGACAGACCTTTTGTCCAAGTAACCAAAAGAAAGACAGAAAGAACCCAAATGGACAAAATCAGAAATGAGCAGGGAAACACTACAACAGACATTAATGAAATTTAGAATATTATAAGTAATATTTTTAAAAGCTGTATTTCATTAAGTAGAAAAAAACCTCAAAGAAATGAATGACTTTTGTTAGATTTAGCCAAACCACCAACATCAGGAGATTGAAACAGGAGTAAAAACTGTCCAACTTAAAAAAAAAAAAAAAGTCTAGGACCAAATGGATTCACTGAAGAATTTTACCAGATTTTCAAAGAAGATCTACAACCAATCCATGTTAAATTACTTAAAAAAAAGAGAGAGAGAGAAAGAGAAGAACTTCCAAAGTCTTTCTTCCAGTCAGTATCACTGTAATACCCGAACCAGAATAAAACAAAACAGAAAAAGAAAACTACGGGCCAATTTTCATGATGATTATAGACTCAAAACTGCTAAAAAAAATTAATTGCAAGCAGAACATAGACATACATCAAAAAGATTACTGACTATGATCAAGTTGGCTTTATTCCTGAAATGTAGGAATGTTTGAACATACACAAGTCAATAAATATAATAAGCCACAACCCCCAAAGGAGACAAAAAATCACATGATCATCTCAATTGATGCATAAAAATCTGTTATGAAATCCAACATGTCTTAATGATAAAAGCCCTAACTCATGTAGGACTGGAAGTAATATACCCCAACACAATAAAATGTGAGAAAGCCACAGCCAACATCATCCTGAATGGAAAAAAGCTTGAAGCATTCCCACAGAAATCAGAAATGAGACAGGAATGTCCACTGTCTGCCTTCTTTTCAGTATTATGCTTGAAGAACTAACTAGAGCAATAGAGCAAGAGAAGGAATTTAAAGGAATACAAAACATGCATATATTACACATATACATATATGTATGTACTTTAAAAAAGGAGGCCATGAACCTGAAAAAAATTGAGGAGGAGTACATGAGGGTTTGAAGGGAGGAAAGAGAAGGAAGAAATAATGTAATTATATTGTAATCTCAAAAAAGAAAAAAGTAGTATGTATAAACATTTTAAAATAAAATTTTATACATCAAAATCTCCTTTTATGGAAGTAATGGGTGCTGGCTACCCTTGGTGACTTTTATATGTGTCTGAGTCAGTTATCTGTCTAGGTTCACTCCACAAACTTGAAGTTTCTACCTCCATGCTCAGTCTTGCTTTATGGAGCAAATACTATTTCCCTGAGAAAAATAAAATATGTATAAATATTTGTGGGTCTCTTTAGCAAACGAGAAATGGTACTTCCTCTGCTGTATGTAAGGTGTTGTTTTATGGTACTAGAATTTCACTAATGTGAACATGCACAGAAATGGAATCTTCTAAATCCCCTTGCATGGGGGCTGTATTTGGATGCTTTCATAGTCTACCAGGAAAGTGTAATGTATAACAGATTTACTTATATGTTTGTTTGAAAAGATGTAAGTGCATGGTACAAGCTTTAGCCAGGGTCTGACATAGCTCCTTGAATGCCATGGGTAGGAAGAGGCTTTGCCAGTTTCAAAATAGAATTCTTTTTGTTGAGCTGACACTTAGAGATCTCACATGACGCCTTCAGAGAAAGGGAATCCAACTGGTTGTTGAAGAGAGGCAGGCAAATACAGGAAACACTTTAGCAACTCAGGACTCCACCTGGCTTGGCCTATACCCACACATCTCTTCTAACAATAGCAACCTAGGACCCTTATCAGTACATGTGACACATAACACTACTCTCCTGAGACAAGAACCTGTGAGCAACCTAGGACTTGCAAATAAATTCCTTCTCTCCTTAATGACCATCAAACTTGACCAGTTTCTATTCAAACGTATTTCCAATACATCTAGGTACAAAGTAGAGATGGTAAGGTCTGATCTGGTTTTGGTGGCCCATGCAATAAGGCAAACTGTGTCCTCAAAAGGAAATCTTATGGAGATTCCCCTGTTCACCCTGCATAATTGGACAAATTCAATTAACATCAGATGTATTATGAGAAGGTGAATGCAAAGAATGAAAATGGCCATGTAACTCAAAAATTGCCCAACAAAAAGAAAACCACCCACACTGCATCCATAATAACCATACTGTTCTTTCTCCTGAATCCCATAAAAAGAAGACCCAAGTAATTACTGAAGCCCTTGAGAACTTTCACTCATGTAGCTCACTGTCAGTCTCGACAGTGTGTCCCTCCCAATCTATGCTATCACTTTGTTTAGAATTAAATTTCTCTGTTACCTTTGCAGTTTGTGTGAATCATGCCTTTCATTCTTGGATAAGAGGCCAAGGTCCTGAAGACATCTGACCAAACCCCAACAGCTTGTTTACAGTCAGTGTAGTGTAGGTGGTAACAGATGTTCCAGCCACATCACATTAAGGGGTGTTATAGATGATTTTTGTAGCATCATCCTTATTATTTATGTTAGTTTCTAGATCCATCAGTACTACAAGCTAGATGTTTTGAAACAAGTAAGTTGAGTATCTCACAGTTCTGGAATCAAGGAATCTTTAACTGAGGTAATAGCAGTGTTGGTTTCTTCTGTAGGCTCTGAGAGAATCTATTCCCTGCCCCTTTTCCAGTTTCTGATGGCGGCTTTGTGTCTCTTGGTCTGTAAAAGCTCCACTCATCTTAACGGATGGCATTTTCAAAAACTGTATTTCCAAATAAATTTTCATTCTAAGATTCCAGGCATGCGTGAAATTGAGGAGGAATATACTTAGCTAACCACACCTTCAAAGTTATCTATCTTTTGGAAACATCAGCCTTTAGATAAAACTGGCAGGGTACAGGATTCATGTTCCATTGAGATGTAAGGAAAGCCACTTTAACTGATTCTAGACTCACAACTACATATCTCTATAGTTTGTCCCCTTCAACATTCAGGTTGAAATTTAAATGTCATTTTATTGATACTAAGAATTGTGGTCCGGAAGCCATGGATATGACTCAGTGGGAAAAGTTTTTGCTACACAGGCATGAAGATCTGAGCTCAAATTCCTAGTACTCATATTTAACACAAACAAACAAACCTTCTAGAGGCATGTGCCTTAATCCCCACACTGTTAAGGCAGACACAAGAGGGTCCTTGGAACTTACTGGCAACATTGGTGAGTTGCAGATCTGGTGAGAGATTTTGAATCAAAAAATAAGATGGTTAGTGATTAAGGAAGACATCTGACATCATCATGTGTAACCTATGAGAAAGAGAGATAGAGGGAGGGAGGGAGGTAGACTCTTTCCGGTAGCTAGGCTACAGGTAAAAGGCTACAAAAGAGGGCATTTGGGCCACCCTTTGCTACTTTCTTCTGTCAAATGAGAGGCAACACTTGTTTCTGCTTTTCTACCATACACTAAGAAGTCCTTGCCAAACACCAGTACTTTGGAGACTAGACTTTCCTGGCTCCATAAATGTGAGTCAGTACATTTCTGTTTGTTCCTAATTAATCAGTCTGTAATATTCTTGCTAAAGAGGCACACAATAGACTAAGCCACCTATGTTGTATATTTTTCCAGTTATCTCAAAATACTTGGCAAGACCTGAAGGGGCTGATAGGTTAATATAAGTTAGATTTAGTGAAT
>CAJQZJ010000594.1:803053-827832 GCA_907164525.1 Lophiomys imhausi
ATTCACTAAATCTAACTTATATTAACCTATCAGCCCCTTCAAAGACCCTTGGGTGAATGGTACAATTCTGCACCTTAAGGGAAGGTTTTTAATTTCTTTCATGTGTTTTAGCAACAGCAATCGTGATGTTTTAGCAAACATCAATCAGAAAACAAACAGGCTTTTATTTTAAGCCTAGGTAGCTTAAAATAGAAATTTATTCTTCATAGTTCTAGGGATTGGAAAGTCCAAAAGTTTCAGCAGGTCTGGGGATTGGTGAGGACCTGTTTCCTGGCTTATAGGTAGAGCCTTCTTGCATCTTCACAAGGATGAGGGGAATAGCTAGCTCTTCCGGGGTTTCTTTCATAAAGGCAGTAATTCCAGACACAATGACCTAATCACCTTCCAAAGACTTTCCCCTCTATTACTGTCACACAGGGGCTGAGGATTTCAACAAGCATCTGAGACCAAACATCAAGACTGTAGCAGGCTCAGAGACTATGTCCACCGGCAAAGCTGCTTTCCTGTAAAGCTAGTGCTTTGGAAGCACTAGCTCATACACCAAGGTGATAGACAAAGGCAATTAGACTACAGTGGATATTTAACTCACAACTGTGTGGTTTTTCTTTTTTCTTTTCTTTTTTTAAACAAATGGAGAGTGGAATGTTTTCTGTTGCTGATGACAAATTGTGATGCTTTACCTAGAACTTGGTGAACCACCAGCTCATTGGTACTGCCTGGTGCATATGTACTGAAAATCACAAAGACTAACAGCAGTTTGAGTTTGTACAAAACTTCCTTTTCAGAGCCTTTATTTTTAGCAAATATGTAGGAGTACAGGGGAAAACATCAAAAAACAGAATTGTACTGACAACTATAATAATAAATTTTTAAGTTTGTAGTTAATTTTTGAAATAAATAGGTAGTAATATATTGCCTAAACTAATTGTGAGGTGTTGGCATATTCATTTTTACTGTAAGACTTTTTGGTTTTATTTTTGTTTATTTCACAGATATTTTGGTAAAGACTTAAAATGTTCTATGAAATTACTCTTATACAAGGGGTTTTTAAAAATCACAGCTGGGGCAGGGGAAGGGAGGTGCTAAACAAACACTCCTCAGGTGTTGTATGTGGTTGGTGCCATCCTTTGAATCCTGACAAAATACAAGAATTTAGAGTCTACATTCACCTAACCCAGCCATTCTGCTTTGAGGAAGTTATTCTTGAGAACAAACATTTGTCTCTGTTACACAATTGTTTATAATGGCAAAGAACTAAAAACAATTTAAACACATGTGAAGAAGAAATGACAATATATTCATTTTGCCAGATAGCATGTGGTTGTTTAAAGTAATGTCATAGATTATTACTTAATTTTATTAATGAGGTTCAAGCTAGGCAGGGTGGTATATGTCTGTGATTCTTACACTTGGGAGATAGAGACAGGAGGATTGGAAGGTAAAGGCCAGCCTTTGCTACATAGGAAATGTGAGGCCACACAGGAATACAATAGATTGTCTCAAGGAACAAACAAACAATACTGTGGTGATACACGCTTATAATCCCAGTGCCGAGGAGGGAAAACTGGGAGGGTCAGAAGTTTCAGGTCATCTTTGGTTCTGATGAATATCAAGGCTAGTCTGGGATACAATGACATTCTGTCTCAAAAAACCCTAAACAGGCAAATGAACAAACAAGCAAAGTAGCTAGACCTGGTGCCTTACTTCTGCAGTTCCGCACTGGAGAGGCAGACACAGGAAGATCAGTAGCTCATAAGTCTAGCCTGAGCTACATGACATTGCCTCAAACAATAAAACGACAACAAAAACAAAAATGTTCAACTATGTGGTTAAACTCAGGAAACAGTGAAAATATTACCATTGGATAAGCTATTTTAAAATTACATATATGCACTGGAAAATGCCAGGTTTCTAAGCAGGCAAATATTGAGCTATACTCCAGCCCTTGATGCCAGGCTATTAAGCATAGACAGGGTGTGGCGGTGCACACTTTTAATCCCAGCACTCGGGTGGCAGAGGGAGGTGGATCTCTTGGAGTTCAAGGCCAGCCTGGGCTACAAAGTGAGTTCCAGAACAGCCAGTTCTACACAGAGAAACTTGGTCTCGAAAAACGAAAGAAGGAAAAAAACAAAGAAAGAAATGCAGTTCATGAAGGAGTTATTTTGCTTTTTCTTAAATGAATGTAACACATTTTATATAGTAACTGTATTTGTGAAGACAAAAGCAAAATTTCTATATTTAGAATTTTTCATTAAATTTTAAAATGTATTCTTTGACAATTTCATGTACCTATATAATGTATTTTGGTAAAATTCACCTTTATTTCTCTCTTTTATTCTCTCCCACTCCCTCTAGATACTTCTTTGCCAACAAGTCTCCTTCTTACTTTCATATCTTTTTTTTTTAATTTTAATGACAAACGGTTTAAATAGGGTTGCTTGTATGAGCACTGATGTGGGGTTATTTACTGGAGTATGAGGAAATAACAATGACAGCATCACTTTAGAAGAATGGCTCCTTGTTGCTCAGCCGCGATTAACTGGGGCCTCAATCCATCCATGCTGGATTGTTGGCTGCCTCGCCTTATGTGGGTCTTGTGCAGATAATCATAGTTGCTGTAAGTTCAGGAGGACAAAGGCACAATTATACCCAGAAGACAGAATTTAACAGTACTCCTCTCTATCTTCCAGGTTGTGCATCTTTTCATCCTGCTGTTCCCTGAGCCTTGGCTGGGATAGCAGGTGCTGACATACATGTTCTGCTGGGGGCTGGGCAGGCAACAGCCACTTTCAGCACTTCCACTTAGGAGTCTCTCCACTAACTACTGACCACTGCAAAAAAAGAAGCTTTTTTGACAGAAGTTGACAGCAGTTACTATCTATGAAAATAAATACAAATATTTAATGTATTAGTTGCTTTTCCGTTGCTAAGAAAGATTCCATGATTCCTTTACTCTTGCATCCTTTCTGACTTGACTTCAAAGACAGAACCATGTGGACAACACCCCCAAGTTCAGTTGCCAGTTTGGGATGGCTTCTTGACCCCTTGAATGACATTTGAATAAGCCTTTGTATTCAGTTGTTTGTTAAGAGCACAATATTCCTTAGGCCTTTTTTTTTTTTAGAAGCTGGAAGTTTAATGTGTATGTGTGTGTGTGTGTTTGTGTCCTTGGCCCAAGGGCACCTTTCCCTTTGTTAAGGTCTAGCCTTGCCTTAATGGTGCTAATCTCTTTAGTAATCTCTTCCAGCACAAGCCAAGGCTATGACATCAAGCTTGCCAGTGTCGTTTTCTTCTCCAAACTGTACATTTTGTATTTCTTTCTGCCCCACTTGGTCTTTGTTGCTGTAGACCTGCATAAGAGAGATTACTAAACACTTGACAGGGTCAATTAGGCTTTCTTGAAATCTCTCCCCATAACTAAATTAGTCCATTACTTTTTAATTTAGTCCAGGCAAGTTCTTAGGATGAGCACAGAAAGCAGCCACACTCTGCCAAAATATCACAAGAACAGCCTCTAGGCTGATTGCTAATACTGCTCCCCACTAAAACCTCTTCATTTGGGCCTCCACAGTCCACATTGCTATCCTTACTAGTGTCTTCCAAGCTCCTACTAGAATGGCTCTGATTACAATCTTCAACTAATTTTCTAATCTAAAGTTCCAAAGTCTTTCACATTTCTCCACGGAAGCAACATGGTTCTTCATAGCAACAGCCCCCACTCTCTGGTTATGTCTTAGTCAGGTTTACTGTTATTGTGATAAACACCATAACCAAAAGAAACTTGGAGAGGAAAGGGTTTGTATAAAGTGATGACATGACTGTTCCATGGTATAGTGAAGGGGAAGGTTTTTATTGTAAATAGTAGGAAGAGAACTTCCCAAGGAATCTGGAACAGAGTCCAAAGTAGAGAGGAAAAGAAATAGACTGAACATGGTCAGCAGACTGGACTTGGCCATGAGAGGAGAAAGAGAAGGGGAGAACAAGAAATGAAGAGAAACAGAGGACTAAGAAGACCATGAAGAGGATAGCCAAAATAGCAGGGTTATAAGGAGAAATGAGTAGCTGGGGTGTGAAGGCAGGGGGAAGAAGCTCCATAATTGGAGGAAGTTTGAGGGGCAAGTGATGAGAACAGCTGAGGAGAGTCAGGATGCCATCATGGACTTTGAAATGTGTAACAGGTACTTGAGATACTGAAGGAACAATAGAAGCCAGCATGTGCTTTGGCATTCTAATAAGTACATAGATAGCCATTTATAAGGTAAGAGGCTTTTTTGGTAGAGGGTAACTAGCTTCAGAAGCTCCTGAGGACTATTGCCTTTGTCTAACTGCCAGAATTTGGGGAGATGGTGTTTCCTTTGAGGCTGACAAGATTTAGGTTTATTTGGTTTACCTAAGTAAGTAACAGTCTATTGAAGAGCCTCAAGGCAGAAACTCAACTGAGTGGAAACCTGGAGGCAGGAGTTGAGTCAAAGGCCATGGAGGAGGGCTAGTTGTTGGCTTGCTCTTTATGTCTTGCCCAGCCTACTTTATTATAGAACGCAGGACCATCTGCCCAGGGTAGGCACTACCCAGAATGGACTGGGTCTTCCCCCATCAATCACTAATAAAGAAAATGCCTTGTAGGGTTGCCTACAGCTTGATCTTTTGGGAGCATTTCTTCAGATGACTTTATGTCAGGTTGACCTAAAAAGTAGCCTGTACAAGTGTCTCAGTTAGGGTTTCTACTCCTGTGATAAAATATTATGGTCAAAAGCAATTCATAGATGAAGAGTTTATTTGGGCTTATGGTTCCAGAGGGTTAGAGTTCATGGTAGGAAAACATGGCAGCAAGTTTGTCATGGTGACTGGAATAGCATGCTGAGAGTTCACATCCTTCACTGTAATCACAAAGCACAGACAGTGAATTAGTAGTTGGTGATACCTTAAGCTTCCAAAGTCCATCCCATGTGACATACTTCCTCCAGCATGGTTACATATCCTAAACCTCTACAAACAGAGTGACTAACTGGGACCAAATATTCAAATCCCTGAGAATATGGGAACACTTCTCATTTAAACCAGCACATTTATAACACAGTATGACATGATCACTTGGCAAAATAATGACAGTAGGTTCCCCCTGAAGGCCTATGACTTTTCCTGCCTCAGGTTCTTGACAAGGTTTACAGTACCAGGCGTGAATTTCTTCCTGTGAGGTGGGCCTCCTATTTCATGAGAAAGCTATTGGTTACCCCCATAACATTCATACTATTCCTGCACCATTGGGAACTTCTTGCCTGGCAGGTTGCTATTGCAGCATGCAGGGTTTACTTTTGGTTAAGATCCTTGATGATGTTCCTTCCTTCCCCCTCTCCCAGCCTGCATAGCACCATCCGGTCTTCTGAAAACTAAGCAGCAAGAAGAAATTCTATATGTCTTGTTTGATTTCTATATGTCCTGACACTAAAATATGTGGTATGTTCAGCAACGAAGTCTTACCACCCAGTTCTTTGGCAACCAAGAACAATGTCAATAATCTGTATTGTTTGGGGGTCTTCTGGTGCTGCCCTGACTAATCCATAAACCTTGAATTTTCATTGAATAATCCATGCCTTCCAGGAATAGCATTATCCACTTGCAGGGTACCTCTATTCAAATTCCTTTTATTATTATTCTATACTTTAATCAGCTTCCAAAGAGGTAGGTTTCCATAACATTTTCTCATGCATCCTTAGCCTTTGTCAGCCCTCTCCAACCTTTTCCTTGCCTCTTTTTCCACTTATATCAGCCCACCTCAAAGTATTTCTTATTCTTCTGTTTTTGTGTATCATGTGCTCTAGGATCCCTCCCCCACTTAAGGCCTCTTTCCTTCCCACTCTCATGGGCCCTCAAACTTCCCGGCCTCTACAGACACTCTAAATTAAACATATAAACCTGAGCTAGGATCCACATGTAAGGAAGAACACGTGGCATTTTTTGGACCCACTGTTAAGGTCAAAGTATGGCATTACTAGAAAGCCCATGAGCTTGGTGCTAAATGACAGACTCCCTTTTCTCAGCGGGTTTCCTCTTCCACCTGATCTGGGAAAACCCAAACCCCACACCCTATCTCTTAGGATTGTCATATAGCCCTCAGGGAAATTACAGACCCACCTCTTTCTCCTGATAAGAACCCCCAAAGATCGGCTGAAAACATGTCATTATGCTAATGAGATCTCTTGGTGCCTTGGCTTTTAGTCAATGACCTTTGTCCATGCCTCTAACCATACTTAGAGTTCTTTCCCAACCCCTGCTGTCCATGGGATAATTAGGTATTGCATTCCCTTTCTTATGACTGTACAACTACATGTAAATGAAGTATCCCTAGCACTCTTGGCCTCAGTAAATCAAACACATTCACTTCCAAAACTCCTCCCACTGCCCAAGGTTTATAATGTCCCTTTTCATGAAATAAGCTCTTTCTCTCTTCTACTCTATTCCTCCACCATGATTGTCTGAGACTCAGCTGTTTATTTTGGGCTTGGGAAGGAAGGGCTTCTCCACCCATGAAGAACTCATTGCTGGATCTGCCTGCCTAGCCAGGTTTGCTCTAGGTACCTGCTTTGGTTATTGCTGCTGCTGCCTAGCAAGGTTTCACTATTGCTGGTCACCCCATCACTGCCTCTGAAGCTCCTGTTTCTCCTGCACCCACTGAGCTTCCTTGGCTCTCCTGCACCGTCTACTGCAGTGCCCACCTGTAGCAGCTGTTTGCTGGCTGTTCCTGAAGCAGCTACTAGATTTGCCCAAACCAATTTGGACTCCCAAAGTCACTTGGCTTGGTCCAGGAGCTCTGAGCTATTGAAGCTGCCCAGCCCAGCACCAGTAGCTTAGTTAAAAGAGCTGTGACCTTTCACTATACTGCAGGGAGGGTTTCTCTCTCCTGCCTGCTTATCATAGGAGTTGTAGCTCTTTACAGTGGAGAAAATCCCTTCTCCCACCTCTCTGGGATATCCTGTGGCATGGATTCCAACCATGTTTCATCCTTTTCTGACAGGAAACAGACATATCCTGGACCTTCCAGCTAAGTGTACACTTCCGGCTTGGTGCCTGGTATGGCCCGAGCTTTCTGGGAGAATACAGACAAGGCCCGATCTCTCTGGAAGGCACAGAATGATAGCATTTTTCTTCCTGGGCTGTTTAATTTAATTTAACTTATATTTTAAGCAAGAAAATGAAAACTAACAGGGAATTACACATACATAATCACATATGCACAATTGAAAATGATAAAATAAAAACATTTACACAAACAAGAAACAGAAACCAAGTATGGTGGCACACACTTTTAATCCCAGCACTCTGGAGGCAGAAGCAGGTCAATCTCTGTGAGTCTGAGGAGAGCTTGCTCTACAAAGTGAGTCTAGGACAGCCAGAGCTTCTTACACACAAACACCCTGTCTAAAAACCAACCAAACAAACAAAGAAACCAACCAAACAAAAAAAAAAAACAAAAACAAACCAACAATAACAAAAAAAACCCCACAAAAATAAAGTCTCCTCACTGTCCCACATGTGATAAAATTTCTAGGACTTTGGCCATTTTATAAGGAAGGTTACAGTACTCTAGTTACTTAAACCACTTCTACTTCATCTAGGCTCGAGTCTTTAATAACAAAACTTTCTTTTCAATGTGAGAATTAAACAAAACAATCTAGATCCATAGGCCAAAATTGAGGCTGATTATGAACTTTATACTTGACACAAGAAATGGGATCCTACTCTTGTCTGCTGTAATTTCTCCTTAGCTATCGAGCCAGTTCTTGCTACTGATAATTTCTAATTGTAAGAGATTGAGCGTTGCCAACACTGCTACACATCTGGAGCATGAGTAATTATTCTTGCTTCCAGCATTTCTAAAAACAACCTTTATTATTCAAATTTCAAAGGCTTGTATTTTTTTTTTTTTTTAGACCATGGCTTTTTTTGGAATTAAAAATATTTTATTAGTATTTTTTTACTTTATTTTTTATTTCTTCAAGTTACATCTCAATGGCAATCCCCTCCCTATTCTCCCCTCCAGTCCCACCCTCCCACCCTCATCCCCCATCCTCTTCCCTTTTTTTTTAAGTTTAAGGTATATCTTTTTTCCCCCAACAGCTCCCCCTTTCAATCCAACCAATGGCTCTTTCTCTTATAATAATAAATACAATACAAAACAACAGAGGTAATTAGGCCACAGTTATGAGGGTTATATGGCTTAGTGTACATTCCCAATGTCCAGTCCATATATATTTGGCACCTGACTTTAACATTCTACTATCTAACCATCTCCATGAGTTTAAGGTTCTATATCTAACTCAACATTCATACTAACTTGCAACCCAATTTTAAAAGCATCTTCTTAGATCTATAACACTCTCTTGACTCCTAAACAACTCAAAATTTAATTATGAGACTCTAGCTATCTATTCTTCAACCACCATGGCTTTTTAAAACAGGAATCACAGCTCCAAATGGAATCACATCACTGAATGTAAGGGTCATGAAAATTTTGTCAACTTTTTAAATGTGCAGTAACCAGAAATTAAGTTGAAAGCAAATGAGTAAGATACATTCCTGGCAGCGTCCTCTTCCTCCCTGAATTGCAATTTCATAATTCATTGAAGTTGTGGTTCTGGACACACAGGAATGTACTTTGTAACACACAGACTGCCATACCTCTGAACATATTGCCATACCTAACTCATCATCAACCAACACTGTGTTAAACACCTCAGCTCAGGTTTATGACCATTGCCTAATGAATTACAGTGTTTTTACTGTGCATATAGTTTTCTGCTTTTATAGAAACATAAACATATAATTACAGAGAATACAGATTTGGTATCTAGCTATTGACATTCCTAAGCAGGTTAGTACTAAATTAGAGTATCTCTGGATTGGATTGTGTTAGAATGTTTGATTTAAGAAACTGAATTGCTTGAGTTTCAGTTAAACTTGAGTTTTAGTTTAATAAAAAATCATTCAATGAATTTTGACTTCAGATCAGAGCAATTTCTCATCATTTCACAAATGACCTTAAACATCTTCAGTCATTTTGTACTATGCATTTATGTGAAACAGCTTTCTTAAGATTGATGCTTATAGAATCAGAGTCTAATTTGGAAAAATGTTGAAGTTGTTCTCTGTACCAAAATATCAGGTATTTAGCCAAGATTTAATTCCTCATGTAAAATAAATGAGCAACTGATCTCACTAGTATGCTAATTTTTCTGTCTTCTTTAAAAAGTGGTAAACTTGTATGATAACAAAGTAACACTTTAAAATTCCTGGGGGCTGGAGAGATGGTACAGCACTTAAGAGCACTGACCGTTCTTCCAAAAGGATGCAGGATCAAATCCCAGCACCCACATGGCAGTTCACAGATATTTGTAATTGCCGGGAGTGGTATAGAATGCCTTTCATCCCAGCACTCAGGAAGCAGAGACAAGTGAACCTCTGTGAGTTCAAGGCTAGCCTGGTCTACAGAGTGAGTCCAGGACAGTCAGGGATACACAGAGAAACCTTGTCTCAAAAGAACTAACAAAACAAAAAAAAATTCCTTATGATTTGAATACTTTCTTTATATACCAATATGTAAAAATTTTGCAGGGTAAAGAGCTGTTGCGAGTGGAGAAAGTTTAGGAAACCTTGTCTAAGTTGACCTTAGTTACCCCATAACAGAGATTCTACTTCTTCATCTTTCTGGTCTTAGATGTGTTTCATTTTTCACTGAAGGTCCACGTGAAGCTAACACCTCTGCCTCATCCTCAGGATACATCAGGGCACTGCCATATCCTCAGGATACATGTGGACACTGCCTTGTCCTCAGCATATATCAGGGCGCTGCCTTATACTCAGGATACATCAGAACACTGCCTATTCCTCAGGATACACCAGGGCACTGCCATATCCTCAGGATACATCAGGGCACTGCCATATCCTCAAGATACACCATCTTCTACCTTATGTTCAGGATATTATCAGTCCTTGAGACATTTTTTCTGTTGGTCAATATGTTAGATTTTCAGGGTAGGTGACTGAAGAGCTGATGTGATCTGAATGGTTTTGGAAAGAATTATTTTGAAAATGTCAGATTATGAAATTTCTTCTACTTAGAGTCGTTTTTCTTTTAAAACTTAATTAAAATAAAATTATATTATTACCCCTCCTCAAACCTCTCTCTTGTGCCCAGTCCTCTCAAATTCATGGCCTCTTTATTATTGTTACATTTGTATGACTAAGCCAGGTTATACTGAGGAATTCGTTTAGAGTTGTTTGTTTACATATGTTCTGAGGACTGACCAGTTGGTGCTGATAACCATTTAAGGATTCATGTCTTCCGTTTTAGTTTTTTGAGAATTTTGTACATTCTTAAAGCCCCATGTTCAGCGTTTCAAATCAAAGGGGGAGGAAATACATGATGAATTCACTGTTGCCGTATAGTTTTCTTGAAGATTACTTGAAGATGAGAGGAGCCCTAGTGCAAATCTGAGAGCATTTGGCCATGGGAGAAGAAGCAGCTTGAGTACATATCTTCTTACAAGCCTGGGAAAGTGGAGCTGAAATTTCTATTTTTTTTCCTTCCCCACACTTACTGGCATTTCAGACCACAGGCGGTGCTTTATGATTTCAGAATTAGTGACTCTCATGCTCCCAGTTTTCTGCAGTGTGCTCTCCTCTCTAGTTCCGCCTCTCCCTGTGCACCACTGCGGCCCTCAGTCCTTAGCTCCTGAGTGACAGCTAGTTTTGGAACCCTTCAGCTCACCATGCCAGTCCCCTCTCTCACCTTTGCATGAATAATAAGAACCCGAGTCGAGATCCAAAATCAATGCATGCATGCATGCATCCATCCACCCACCCATCCATCTATCCATCTATCCATCAAAAAAAAAAAAAAAAAAACCCACACCAATGTGTGCATCTCTCCTTTGCATCCTTGCCGGCAAGAAGCAATTGCACTCTAGCAGAGGTTACTCCTCCACTCTCCGGTCCGGGTCCAGGGTCCTGCCATCTCCCTAACACCTCACGGCTGTGGGTCCAGCAATCTCCAGTCACATCCCAGCCGCGTGTTCCACAACCTCTCAGCCACCTCGGTCACTTCCCCGGCCCTAGGTCCCGCCTTCTCCCGGTCAACTCCCAGCCACAGGTCCTACCCCCTCCGGGTCACCTCCTAGCCGCAGGTCCTGCCCCCTCCCAATGACCTCTCAACCAAGAGTCCCGCTGCCTCCCCGCCCCCTCCCGGTAACCTCCCGGCCCCTCCCGCCCCGACGTCGCCCCGCCCTCTCCGCACCCGCCGCGCCCCGCCCCGCCCCGCCGCCTCCGCCACCTCCACCATTGACCCGGCGCGAAGTCGTTCTCCCAGCTCATTCTGCGGCCGCGGGAGTGCGGGGAAACTTCATTATTACCGGGACGCTGAAGGCCAAGGTGGCCCGAGCTGCCTAAGGGGCTTGGGGAGCGGGGTCGGCGCTGCGGACCAGAGTGCCGGTGCGGGCGGGGCGGCGATCTCTCGGGCACCGAGCCGGCTGCGCCCGCAGGGGAGGGGCTGGGCTGTCCGCAGCTCTCGGTCGCAGAGGCGCCTCCCGGCCCCAGCTCGGCTGCGGGCCACCAGTGACCTCCCTGGGCGAAGAGCGGCGCGGCGGCAGGGGAATTCGCGTGGCGGCTGGCCGCGGTCTCCTCCCACCCAGCTGGCGATCCAGTCGTGCTGCTGTCGACCCGACGGCTGGACCGAGGAGCAGGTGTGTGAACTGAAGGGCTGAGCCCGGCGATTCGCCCCAGCTGCTGCCGTGAGCGTGTGCAGCCTGGGTCCCCAGGGGACGAGTGCTTGAACTTTGCTGTTCCAGGCGGTTTTCTGATTCTGTTTTACTCTGGAGTCCACATCTGGCCCATCAGGAAGTACCTTAAATGTTCCCCTAAGGCGTCTAGGATTTTGCTGGGATTTGCCCCATCCCGGGTGGTTTGTGGGAAGATTCAAGTGATTTCTTCCATTTTTATGTGCCTTCTGGCTCTTTCCACAAATAGGAAGCTATTTCTAGACCCTTTCATTTGATAATTTGATAAAGTGAACTGATTTTTAGCTTTAGACTGAAAGAAAGGAAAGCGAAGTAAAAGGAGGATTAGCCCTTTTAAATGCAGCTAGAGCAATGTGGTACTTTCAGAGGCATATTACAATACAGCTCTTTTAGTATGTCCTTTCCTTGGAGGAGGAGAGTTATAAATCAGAAAAGTAAAATCGGTGGCTTACATACTCCAGTTTTGACCGTATCGGAGAAGTTAAGCTGCATGAGTCAAATTCTCAAAACTCCTTTGTCATGAAAAATAGAAGCATCGTTCACTACTAGCCGGTTAGACTTGTTCAGTGAGTAGTTGTCATTCGTGGTGTTAAAGAAAGAAGCAGGAGCCTAAAAAAATGTTCCAAAGGTGTTGAAGTCATTGGGTATTGCATTTCGTGCTGTGGGACAAATTTGAATCTCTTAAGATTTGTAGAACCACTTAAAAAAAAATCTTTGTACATAATGAAAGTAGCACCCCTGTTGGAGACAAAAGGTAGCTTTGTACCAGTTTCAGAAATAAAAGTGATAGTCTCCTAATTGAAAGGAATTCTCTATGTAAGATGGTAGAAATGATGTCTGAAACTTACGCAGAACCAAGAGCTGTGTGATGCCTCAGACCAACATAGCTGCTCAGTGCGGGACCTTAGCACATCTTAATGCTCCACTTTTATTTATTTGGGTGACTGGAGGTGCCTCTCTGTGACTTCTTGTATTGCACCTAGAGGATATGGTAACGGGCAGAAACGAAAGTAGAAAGTACTGTAGCAGTTACAGTGAAGTAGCTAGCTATGAAAGATAACCTGGAGAAATGACCAGCAAGGTCAGATTATTTCTCAATAATTTTTGTCCAATCAAAAGAAGAGATTTGAAAGTAATGAAACTTTAGTGCCCATATTAAATGGCAAGAATTTTATAAGGTACTCTCTCTGGGTCTAGTTATATTAAAGATGACTAACTTCATCAAGATCGATTTGAGGTTATCTTAACCCAACCCGTCTTGATATACACTGAGGAACATTCCGTCTTGAATGATTAAAGATATTCTTATTTTCAGAAGTTTGTTCATACCTTTCTTTTTTTTATATAGTGCAGACTGGCCTTTAATTTACTATAGCCTAGGTATGCATTGAACTCTCAGTAATCTTCCTGCCTCAGCCTTGTAAGCACTGGAATTACATTACAAGTGTGACATCAGTCTAGGCTTATGTGTCTTTAATCCCTTTCCAGAGTCCTGTTCTGATGTTATTTCTTTTTTTTTCTTTTGGTTTTTCGAGACAGTCGAGACAGGGTTTCTCTGTTTAACAGCTCTGTCTGTCCTGGACTCGCTTTGTAGACCAGGCTGGCCTCGAACTTGCAAAGATCCGCCTGCCTCTGCCTCCCAAGTGCTGGGATTAAAGGCGTGCGCCACCACCGCCCAGCCCCTGATGTTATTTCTTTAACATGCATCTTCCCATGCTGAGGTGGGACAGTTCTGTCTCGTCCAAATGCCTAGTGTATAATTAGGGGTGAGTTAACATTAAGTCCTCTGAACCTTAGTTGTTTTCCAACTTGTAAATAGAGATAATATCTAATGTACAGAGCTGATAAGAGGATTAAACAAAAATATGTGAAGGCCCAGACCGATATAGCAGCTTGGGTGAAGGACTGTAACACATCTTCATGCCTTCCCTTTGCTTTGAGGTAGTGAAGAGAACAAGGTGAGTCCAGAAAGTAGGGGACCTAGTTTCTGGGCTCTCGTTCGACAACTTCTCCTTCCTCTCTTCTCTTTGTTCTTTCCCCTCCCCCTTCATTCTAAGATGGAGTTTCATGTAGCTGGCCTGGCCTTGAACTCACTATGTAGCTGGTGGTAACCTGTCTTCACTCTCTACGTGCTGGACTATAGGCGGTGCCATCTTTCTCTGTAGCCATTTAAGGACCATAGTTACTTGGTCCTGAAGATCTCAGCTGCCGGTTCTGATGGACTGGTAAGCCGGTTTCAATGAGATGGCCCCTTTGACAATACTACCCTGCCCTCTTAAGCATTTAAAAGTTTCAGAAATGACACACACTTGCTAGTGCTGAAGGTGTGTGTTTCTGTGTGAGCTGGTTTTGTCATGAGTCAAGGTTGTGGAGGACAGTCTGGTTAACTCTATTGAGATTTGTTCGCTCCCCCTCCCCCTCAGGCTGCCCTAAGTTCTGGTTGTGTAATCACCAATGATTTAGCAAATATGATCTCACTACATACAGCTTTGTCTTTTTACATTTTCTTTTAAAAATGTTTTATTAGCATATAATAATATATAATAATGGTTTCATTATCACATTTTCATAGATTTATAATGTATTTTGATCATAGGCAGTTTGGTCTTTAAACTACAAAATGTGAGAGTGTGTGTGGCTTTTGTGATTCAGTTTCCTTTTGTTTGGGCCACAGTTCAGTGTCAAGTGTGAGAGTGTAGCCTGTAGTCTAGTAGAGGAAAGTTGAATTTTGCCTTTTGACTTAGGAAGTTTCTATTTCAGCTTCTTATTTACATGTTCTTGGGCAAGTGATTTAATCTTGCTAATCTTGAGGTTTCTAAAGTGGTTTTGCCAACTTACACTCCCACCAGCTGTGCATAATAAGACTTCTGGCTGTTCTAGATCTTTGGCTTGACAGAGGGTAAATTAAATAAAGTTTTAAGATCTAGAATCAGGGTAGGTTTGCAGTTGCAGTAAGCATTTTTTTTCCTCTTTTTTTCTTTGTTCAAAGATTATTTTTGAGCCTTGTCCTAGTTAGGGTCATTGTGGCTGTGATGAACCACCACGACCAAAAGCAATTTGGTGAGGAAAGGGTTTGTTCAGCTTTTGCTTCCACATCATAGTCTGTCACCAAAGGAAGTCAGGACAGGAATTTAAGCAGGACAGGAACCTGGAGGCAGGAGCTGATGCAAAGGCCATAGAAGAGTGCTGCGTTCTGGCTTGCTCATCCTGCTTTCTCAAAGCACCCAGGACCAGCTGCCTGTGGTGGCACCACCTGCAATGGGCTGGGCCCTGTCCCATCAATCACTAATTAAGAAAATGCCCTGCAGGCTTGCGTACAGCCTGATCTCTTGGAAGAATTTTCTTAATTGAGGTCCCTCCTCTCAGATGACTTTAGCTAGTGTCAAGGTGACATAAAACTATTCAGCACAAGTCCCTTCTGAACTGGACACCAGTCTGGTGTCTAAAGATGGAGAAATAAACAAGAGTCTTAGGCTTGCTTGGAGCCAGATTCCATTCTCTTGATTGTAGCATATTGGTGTGCTTGCTGCCTCCATATCTGTCTGTGCTGTGCCCCCCATCCCCAATGGTGTGTGTGTGCATATGTATGTGTGATAGTGCTGGGCATGATGAGTCGTACCTATACGTCCAGGTGAAGCTAGGGCATGATGGTTGTCATGGGTTTGAGACTAACCTGTACTACATAGAAAGACTCAAAAACAGAACAATGGAAAAGGTCTAGATGGCAATAGAGCTCATGGTAGAGCCCTGTGTTCAGTCTCCAGTAATGCAAAAACAAAAACAAACAAAAGACACTGTTTGCCAGCTCTGGTGGCCCGTGTCTTTAATCTCAATACTTGGGAGGCTGAGGCAGGAGGATTAACGTGAGCTTGAGGCCAATCTGTCCCATAGACTAAATGCCAGGCCAGCCTGGATGTAAAGAGTTGGATTCTTAACCACTTAGACAGTTTGGCTGTTTGCTGGGGAATAAACTTCCTGTGCTGCGCAGCATTCACAGCTCCGGCTTCACTAGTGAGTGCCATCTTGTCTCCCCAAGTCATTCCCAGCTACAGAGCGACCCTGCCTCAAAAAGTAAAAGGAGACAGAAATGCCAGGCATGTCATCATGCCCCTGAATTCCAGCACATGGGAGACAGAGCTGGGAGAATCGACCTTTCAGGGTCATCCTTAGATCTATAAGGAATTTGAGGCCAGCCTGGGCTGCTTGAGACACAGTGTTGATAAATAAACAAACAAGTAAATAATGGAAGTGGGCAGAGTCACACACGTCCTGTTCACTGGCATATGTTGGAGGCTGGAATATTTACTGTGCTGTACCAGGTTCGCTGCTCCCATGCCTACTTCCAGGGGCCTCTGGTAGTTTCCGGATGAAAGTCCAGTGTGTCTGAACTGTCTGGAGACACCAGTTCTTTTTTGTAAAAGTATAGCAGTGTGTGTGTGTGCATGTGTTTCTGTGCACATATGTCCACATGTATAAGTACAGTAAATGGGGAAAAAAAAAGCCTACTCACCCAAGCAGGGGATCTTCATCCACTGTGTTTAATGGCAGCTCTATTGTAAAGGGCATTTTACTTTCAAGTCTGCTGAAACATAAGGGGATCCATTTTAAACAGAGAAATACATTGATATTTTATATTTTCGTTAGGCATAGAGATTCAGTCAACCATATCCAGCCTGGAAAACATAACTGTACACAGGTCAAAACTGGAAAGTGTGGTTTTCTCAGATTAGGATTCAGTTCAGTCGGCATTCTGTGCTCTTGCATTCTGCTGAGAACAGGAGACATTAAAGATGAATGAAGCTTGGTCCCTCCATAGAGGCGATCAGTCTATGGACATGGGGTGTTGAGGGAGGGTCTAAGAAGTAGAACACTGCCTTACCCCAGCGTGTTTCCCAAATTGTGAAATATTTGTATTATAAAGGAATGTAGGTGGTGTGTATGTTAAGAAATGTAAGGACAGGAGCAAGGCATTATCCTGCTTTTGGAGCTCCTCCTGTGTTTCCTTCTGGGTTGTCCCCTCTACCCCTGATTCCTCTATAAGTACCTCCTTCCATTTTGTGCTTATGAAGGTTTTTTGATTGATTTCTTTGCTACCAAAATATATTTGTTATACTGTTTTTAAACATTGTATCATAATATTTGGATTTCTTTTGTAACTCAAGATTGTTTCTAAGACTCAGCTATATGTTGGTTTATTTTTAACTGCTGTACAGTGTTCTATTTCATGCATGTGGTATAGTTTATGTTTCCTTTGAAACAGGTCCTATGAAGTCCAGGCTGGCCTTGAACCTCTTATCCTCCTGCCTCTATTAGGTGCTTAGATTACTTTTTAGCCATCCCACAAAACATTCTTGGTTTTTGCCCTGAGCATCCTCTTTTTTTTTTTTTTTTTTTTTTGTTTTTTTCGAGACAGGGTTTCTCTGTGTAGCCCTGGCTGTCCTGGACTCACTTTGTAGACCAGGCTGGCCTCGAACTCACAAAGATCCACCTGCCTCTGCCTCCCAAGTGCTGGGATTAAAGGCGTGCGCCACCACCGCCCGGCTTGAGCATCCTCTTTTAGGGCATGCCTTATAGGTATATACCACCAACTTGACTTTTTTTCTGTTTTTAATAATTATGAAATTCTTATATATATGAATATATATACTTATTTATATCTTATATAAGTACATAAAATATGAAAAATGTATTTATATTATATTTATAAGTATATATACTTATAAATATAATATAAATGCCTAGATTAATGAATTCCTCACTGCATTGTATGGTAAGATAGCCAGTAGCCCACATGATCACGTATATTAAAATTTAAATCAAATAGTTTTGAAATTTAGGTTCTTTCTTCAGTGTATCAGCCACATTTCAAATGCTGTCACTGTAGTGGACAGTGCCAGCACACAGCATTTCTGCACTGCCTGCCGCAAGTTCCAGGTTTCTGGGTTTTACTGTTTCTGTCCCTCTGCAGTTGATTCTTAATGAGTTCCTGGCTGTAGGCTCAGGAATGAAATGACTGTACTGGGCAGTAGTCACATCCCTGTATCTTCACTGGAAAATGCCAGCTTGTTTTCCAAAGTTGCTAATGGCAGTTCACACTCATTAGCTGTGAGTAAGAGCCCTGGCTGTTCTGGTGTTACCAGACTTTCCAATTCTTGCCAGGCTGGCTGGCTGTCTTTTGAAGGCAGCCCACTGCTCCCACAGAAAGACTCTCACTCTCATTCGTTGAGCTTCTCAAACCTGGTGCCAGACAGTAAAGGAGGCATCCTGGTAAGAAGGTCATGGGCAGGACAGGACTGCTTTGTGTGACGGGTGAAAGGGTCAGAGGACCCAAGTCCCACTAAAGTAAAGGACCAGGAGGACACAGAAGGGAATGGGGGTCTTGTTGAATATCTGGTTACCTTTTATGCAGCTCTTGCTAGTAGCAAAAAATTTAATGATAAAATGTGTCATTAGAATGATCTTGTTACTGGCAATTGAGTGTTTCTCTAAATTTATTTGAAGCTTGGAATGGGGGCACACCTGCAATGCACTGAAGCCTCCTACATGGCCTTAACACAGGCACCCATACCGCCATTCATGTATCTAATGCTAAGCATATTTGAAAAGAAGCCTGTCATTATTTTAAGTGACATTAGAGTCCTGCCTGACTGTTACTAGGTTTCAGTGGCTTTCAGAGGAGTAGGAATCAGTTGTAAGGCTGCTGTGGACATGATGTTAAGACAGTTTAGGAAACGGAGGTTGCCGTTTAGTATTCAGCTCACTCACTAGGACTGGAACAGCGAGAGCTATGTATCTTTCTCCTCCAGATTTTAAAGAAAACTCGGAAAGCTCCCTATGATGCCTGTGTTGGTTAGCACAGCTCTGCTACGGCGCAGACTTGGCAGGACATAGCTAATGCTGGTCTCTGCCAAGGAGATGAGGAGTGACACCTCAGCTTCTTCTGGAACTGTCTTGTCTGCAGGGGCCTGAACCCAGAGCTCTAGGTCAGTGATATTTGGTGGTCACTTACTACTTTACGCCAGGATGGTGCTGAACCCTTTCCACATATGTCATGTCACAGAACTTTGTCACTTCTTCCTCCTCCAGTCTTCCCAGCTGGTGTGTGGTCGGGACTTGAGCTGAATTGGTCCATTTGACCATTAAAAGTGCCAGTCATTACGAAGACTAAATGAGGAAAAGGAGAAGGTGGCATGTGTGACACCCAGGGAAAGCTGTCCTTTGAAAGCCATCTCTGCTTTCTGTTTGTGACTGAAGGAGTGAGAGCCAGGAAGTGGAGGCTGAGACCGAGGGGGTGCAGGACAGTCTTTTGTCACAGGTTCCGTAATTGTGTACTTTGAAGGGAAACAAAAGAATCTTCCCCAAGTGCAGGGGAGGTAAAGGAGCAAAGTAGGTGCGAGAAGGTGAGAGATCAAAGTTCCAGTGACTCACAGACTGGCTGAGCTAGAGGACAGTGGCAGCGACCAGCTTTAGGAGTTCAGCTAGAGCATGTGTGTAAGTGGAAGGTGGATTAATGGTTGGGGTGGTGGTGGTGGTCTTCCTTTTGAGACAGAATCTCACCATGTTACTCAGAGTGCCCTCAAACTCATGACCCTCCTCTTCAGCCCCCAGCGCTGTTACTTGCAGGCATGTGCCGTCATGCCCAGTTATTACCTTGCTTCTTTTTAACTCTCTGAACTTTCCTGAAAGCTGGATGATTTTAGTACCCCCTGCTGCCATTTTGAGCCATTATGATGACCTCAACCACATTCCCAATCAGGAAAAGAACCCTCCTGAAGAGAAACCTCTTTTTTAAGATTACTGTTTCTCTTGGCAAGCAGATTTTACTTGGCTACTTGAAGATTTCTTTAATTCAAGTGAGTGAAGTTTTGAGGTTTTCTTGTTCTTTTATTTTTCTTCCCAAAATGTTTCTCATAGTCAGAGGTCATGCTTCAGGCTGCTCACCCAGAGCTCTGAGAGTTTGGCTGTGTCTGCATAACAAACTCCTCCAAAGTTGATTGACTCAGGATGCCACCATAGTAATGAAGGGAGGTGCCATGCAGGTTGGGGTGCTTGGACCCAACTGACCAGAATGTTTCATCACATTTGTAGAATTGGCCCCGAGAGGGGAAAAATAGGATGCTTGTTCATCATGGAACCCAAGCGAGACAAATGGCTGAGTGAATTTAGTGACTGGTGGGATGGAGCCTATCTACCCCTCTATGCTATAAGGAAGTAATTCTTCAGTACATCAAATAGGTGATTGACTATTGATCAGGGTATTCATTCTTTGTGGACAGTTCTGGGTACTCTTGGGAATGCTGAACATTCAGCAGTCTATTGTAGGCTCCTTACTAGAGAGGTAAAGCTTGGAGTATGAATTTAACCCCCTGCTATGGTGCAGTGTGAGTGTGGCTCTGATTGCTTCCCTCAGCACTCTGTCTTGATTTCTTTTCCCTTTTGTGTGTGTGTGTGTGTGTGTGTATTGTATATATTTTTTGTCTTTTGTATGTATAAAATCTTATAGATTAAACTGACTAATACATATGGATTTGATTTAGAGTAAACTCAAGTCTTCTTCCTCTTCTTAGTGATGTAATTATTAATATTATTAGTCAGGAGTTTCTTTTATTACAAGTAAAAGAAACCCAGTTCCAACAAAATTGGTGCCTGGAACAACAAACTTTAAAGAAGCATGATTTGGAACAACAAACTTTAAAGAAGCATGATTTATTTGATTATATATAAATAGCTGGTTCTCATTATTTCCAATAATTACATTTTATAAAGCTCCCATGAACACCACATTAGACTCATAGAACTTACTCTCCAGCACATGCAGGAGAGGGCACGGTGTTTTTGTCACCACTAATATAATCTTGCTTTATGTACACTAGTTTAGTATATATTACAACTAATTACACATCTCTTTATACTCTAGTTGAGGAAGGTTTCCTTGTTTCTTGATCTGGGTAATGTGATATTGGTGTTTTAGCTGTAGGCCTCTGTCAGTGCTGCTTGGTGTGAATCCGCACCTACAGCTGCTTCCCCAGAGTCTCTGTGTCACGAGTATGAATAATTTTTTGTTTCTTTTTCTCTGTTACTGACTATTAACAGACTTACAACTACCTTTTTAATTTATTCATGGAGAAAAACTCACCTAAAATACACATTTTCTTTGGACAACAGCCTTCTTGCACCCAGTATCTACAAGACACGTCAGCTTTAAGCACAGGGCTTAGAACTGAATACCATTCTGAACAGCAAAATCACTGGCTTGTCAAGGCCACCAGTGAGTCAACAAGAAGAATTTTGACTAAATCTGAGTAGGATCTCAGCTCTGGACCTCTTGATTGTGTAGTGAACATCCTTAACTGCTGAGTCACCACTAGACTCCAGTCACATTTTCTTCTATTGGCTAATCTTATAGTTGCTAATCTCTTAAGTATGACTAGCTCTTCGATCAGAGGGCAGCTTTATTTTATATATTACAAAGACATTTTGTATGCTGTCTACAGTGTAGTCATTCCTTAAGTATTTTTGTGTTGTAGGTGACATGTTATGTGGGTGGCAGCGTTGACCTGTGGATCTGTATGGACATTGGTGTCAATCTGCCTCCAGCTATGTGACCATGAGTATTTTTGAGTACTGCTTGATCTGAAACCACAACATATTAAAATGAAGAAAGATATGAGTGTGGATTAGCAATTGAGCAACCTGTGGAAGTTCCATTATAAAGAAAATGATGTGGCCTTAACTTTGTACACTCTCTACTTGTTTTGTACTTTAGGTTTTCTTTCCTGATCTTTGCAGTTCATCAAGGAATAATACTTAATACTTTTTTAGTCTAGCATCTAGACAAGGTTTAAACTCTTGGGAAGAAGCAATATTTTCTGGTTAAGATAGAGTTAAATTTGGTTTTATATTTCCATGCCTTTGTTGAAAACTTTAAAAATTCAAAGAGTAAATTAGACTGACTAAGGTGCAGTTGTGTAATTACATTGCACATGCAATCGAATACCATCAAGAACACAGTTGTCAAGAAGGGTTGAAACAGTTGACTTCATTACATTATAATCTGTTTGTAGCCATTGCTTTTATGTTAGGAGGAAGGAGTTGCCCATCTGAAAGCATGTGTTTGCACAGAAAGGCTGTCTGATTTGTGCCGTTAGCTCCTCAGAAGTTAGATTAGATTGGTTGATGGTGTGTTCTTGATGTATTATGGCTAGTTTTACAGTTCATAGTGACGCTGTCATTTCCTTAGGATCTGTCAATGATTAAGTAGGACACCTGAAATGTGTGCAGTACAGCTCAGATGTCCTGATGCTTTCCCCAGAATCTGAAAGTGACTCTCAATTGGGAGCAGTGCAGCTTTAAGTAGTTAGAAAAGAAAATATTATAATTAAATATGTATGAAAATTGAAATGTAATCTGAATATTCCTAAGGCCAGTCTTTGGAAGATTTCCTTTAATATCTAAGCAAAGTGATTTAAATGACAGACTTTGCGGATTAGAGGTCTTCTCCAATTGTTGAGAATTCCTAGGGCAAGAAGCATTGTTTAAACATCTGTCATTTGCCTAAAATTCTTGGTCTCCTACAGTCCTCAGTCTTCATTTCAGTATTCATGAAGTACTCTAGGTTTTAGTTTTTTGTTTTTGTTTTTTAATCGCGCACCGGCACCAAGGTGCTGATTTCCCCCACACTGGTAACGTACTTATTGTAAGGATGTCAGGTTTTACTTTCATAGTTTAAGATTCTGAAAAATAATTTCAGGTAGCATCAAAGTGGATGTTCTCAAATTCACTGCTTCCTACTCTGTACTTGCTAGGCGTGTGACCATATTATAGGCTTTGGTCATTCCCTCTTCATCTGTCACCTCAAAAGAGGAGGAACCCTCCCTTGCTTTGTGTTTGCAATGCTAGGGGTTGAACACAGGGGTCCTGTGTAAGTGCTAGGTAAGATTTATACCACTGGTATGCCCTCATCCCTCCGTTTGTGACATACTTGGGATTTCCTACCTTTGTTTTTAAAATTCTGAACTTTTCTCTCAGAACTTGAGAGGCGCACTAGGTGTTTTCTTTCTTCAGTGAGGAATCACCTGCTTGGTAATTTCAACTATAGTGATAGTAAGAGCCAAAGGAGCTTTTGAAGGCCTGCCCACCATTCTCCAGAGTAGCCCCATCATTTTGCGTTCTTGTAAAAGGACTCCCCCTTATATGGACACCTTGGTGTGCATGAACTGGTAGAGAAGGGGGAGATTTTGTTTCTATTCATTTGAAAAAGCAACCTTTTGTGGGGGTGTATTTTTAAAGCTTGTAATTCTAGGGTCAGAGGTAGTCAGCCAGCCAAAGTTGATGGCCTGCTGTGTGGAAGAAGCTTACATTAGTCTATGAGCTCTGCTGAAGGGGATTACAAATCCGATGGAGTTAAGTTTGAAGAGGAGAAAGAAGAAACTACCAGTTCAGGTGGACAAGTAGCCACTCAGAGGGAACAGACCCAGGTGAGGGTAGTGCTTGCTTCCAGGAGGGAAGTATGACTCAAGTGTTGGTGAGAGGGAGGAGCGTACAGTTTGCAGCCCACTTCTCACTTTGTTTCAAGAGGCAACACGCTGTTGATGGAGGTTCTTAATAGGTCTACCTAAAGGGTTGGTTCAAATGCAAAAAAAAAAAAAAACAACCCTGAAAAACAATCAAACAAACAAAGGCAGAGAGAATGCAAAAGGAAGGAACATTGAGAAGATAAGAGGTAAGTTCACCTCCATCTCTGCCTAGTGGTGAGCAGGGTCTTGCCAGGCCAGGCGCCTGGACTCTGCTCCTCATCAGTGACACGTGCACTAAGTTGTTTTTCTGTGTTTACTCAGTGATGTAAAGACGATTTATTTAAAACTGCATTTTAAGTGCATATTAAAACACAAAACAGCATATTTATAATTTACAGAATGACTTTTGACAACATTAACATGTTTTATTAAGATGCAAGACATGATGAATATTAGAGGGCCATTTTTAATTATCAGAAAAGTAATGGATTTTGTTATGATGTTTTCATTCAACTATCATATGTTTTGCTCACAGGGGAGAGTTATTTTAATTGGTTGCAGTTTGTTATTTGATTTGTTCTGATGTTTTGAAAACTTGTTTTTAAATCATTTTTTTCTAACCACCCCCCCCTTTTTAACACAAAATTATATTCTAGGCCATATGACTCCCTGAGGGATAAGAACAATGCTGTGTTGGGGGTATTGGTCTCTGGGCCAACCAGGCATCAGCTCCAACCTTCGAGGAATTGTAGCTGAGCCCCAGGTGTGCCGCTTTGTATCCGATAGAAGCATCAAGGAAGTGGCATGTGGAGGAAACCACTCAGTGTTCCTGCTGGAGGATGGTGAGGTTTACACGTGTGGTGTAAACACCAAGGGGCAACTTGGCCATGAGAGGGAAGGCAACAAGCCAGGTGAGTGCCTTGGTTGTTAGGAGATTGTTAAGACAAATGGTAGCAGGTCATTCCTTACCAAGCCTTTCTCTTCAGGGAAGCTCTGGCTCCTTCAAGAAGTGCACTATTCCCCACTGAACTGTGTCTAATTTAAGCTATGTAATGGAAAAATAGACTTTCTTCTTTTAATCTTATTACACAACATGCAAACCAGGATCGAGAGGTGATTTTCCCTAGTAATTGAAAGCTAAGTTTTGCTAGTTTTAAACAGAGAGTCCTCACGTGATCAGTATCAGATTTCCTCCCTGATTACCTCTTCATTCTTTTATTTCTGCAACATGTTTTTGTAAAAGCAGTTGGTGCTGAGCAGAGATGAGGGATGCAGGGATGAGGTAAGCCTGTGAATCTCATGCCAAGTGCTACCTGGATGTTTGGGTGTGGGCTTGGGACAGATATGCCAGGGTGGATTGGAGAGGTGAGGTGGGCAGAGCAAAAAGGATGAATAGACTTTTGATCCAGGATCATATCGTGTATATCGTGTGTGTGTGTGTGTGTGTGTGTGTGTGTGTGTGTGTGTGTGTGTG
>CAJQZJ010000594.1:832178-908589 GCA_907164525.1 Lophiomys imhausi
GAGAGAGAGAGAGAGAGAGAGAGAGAGAGAGAGAGAGAGAGAGAGAGAGAGAGACATCCGTTTGCAAACAGGCCAAGGGCAAATAGGCCTGGGATAACTAGAAGCATTTTCCTAACAACTTACTAAGTAAGCTTCATTCAAACCCAGTGTCTGGGCTCTGGCTCTTCTGGATTCTGCCTTTTCTTTCCTTTCTCCATTTACATTCTCATATTCCAATTAAGATAACTCTACTGATTAGAGTCATGGTGGGATTATTACTAATTTATGTTCTTGTCCATAGTTTATTTCATAGTTTCATAAGACAAAGAGTTACCGAGTTCAAGTTATAGGGAGACTTGTGTGTTTCCTGTCCTTTGTAGTAAACCAAACACTCAAAATGAGTTTATTCCCCAAATTACGTTTTTATAACCAACTTCTTTTGTAACTGAAAAATAAGTAACATTGACATCCTTTTTGCAAGCTCAGTAGAAACGATTGTCTGTGTCCATTTATTGTCCTTCTTTGTTTCCACCCATTGTCAACGTCCCACCCCTTCCTTCACATACAGTGATTTCCAGTGTTGAGATTTTGGTGTAGGCTAATTCTTGTGTTATTAGGGATGTCTGAACTTATATAAGTATCTGCTGTTCTTTCTTTCTGTCTTGAATAGGCAGGAACATAAGTATCTGCTATCCTTTCTGTCTTGAATAGGCAGGAACTGGGGTAGTTTAGTTGAATTTGACTCAGTTAGACTTCCAGTTCTATATAGACATCCCTGAAAATCTTTTGTAGGGAACCCCAAGAGTGACATTTTATAACAACCCTCTAATACCCTGTTTTATCCAAAACTAAAATTCTTTCTTTGCAGTTCCTCATGGTTAGTTTCTCCCTTTCTTACAGATAATTTAAACCACTTCACACATTTTGTATTCCATCTAAGCACTTCCATAATGCCATCATTGAATGGAATGACTCTGCTGTTTGATGAATGAGGTTTATAAAGAGTGTCTAAAAACCTCAATTCCCAGAACTGTGACTATTGCAGAAAGTTAGGCTTTCAGCTGTGGTATCTGGTTGTTCTTGGCATCCAAAGGATGTGACAGTTTATGGTGAAAAGTATGCTAGCTGAGCTGAATGGAGACAGAAGTGAGCCTATACTGACTCTATGTTATTGATAAAAAAGGCTGAAGTCATTGTAGGAAATGTCTAGATTCAACACTGCACTCGTTAGACTCCCTTTGCTTCCCCATCAGAGGAGATTATCCAGCCTCCTGGACCACCTGCCACTCAAATGGGGAAGCAAAGGGAGTCTAACGAGTGCTTGTCTTGGTAGGTGTGCACACCATCTTTTAGTGGGGTTGATCAAAAGTTACTATTTTCTGCTTGTGACAGTCATTCTACTTTCTTTAAAGACAGGTGAGTATTTTTGAAAATGTATACTTAGTAATTAGCATATATCTTTATGTGAGGAGTTATTGGTGTTTTGTAACTGGTATTATTTTAGAAAATTAACATAGTGGCTTGCATTGAAAACAAGAGGCTGTGTTTACTGGCCATTGTAAGAGAGTTTATACCTATTATAAGCTGCCATCATCTATGCTATGATTAGCTTTTTAAAGCACATTAATCCTTGTGATGGCTCTAAATTAGGTCAGTATTATTGTCTGAAGTATGTGTAAAGGACAAGAGTTGAGTTTAGAGTGACAGTTGGGATTTAATAATTCTAGGATGTTTGTGCACAGACACCTTTTACAAATGATTTATTTTTATTTTATGTGTATTAGTTAAGTGTTTGCCTGCCTGCATGTTATGTACCACTTGTGTGTCTGGTGTCCATGGAGGTCAGAAAGCATCAGATCCCCTGGAACTGGAGTAACAGGTGGTTGTGAGCCACCCAGAGAACCTTGGTCATCTGCAAGAACAACCAGTGTTCTTAATCACTTGAGTTATCCCTCCTGCTGCTATACAAACATCTCCAGTTGAATAGGTCTTCCTGATAGGATTTTATTCTCAAGTTGTTTTTCTTATTTATATTTACCTTCTGTTCATCCTTACGGAGGAAACAAAGAGGATATAAGCTTGACCACAAAGAAGTGTGCATTCTTTAAACTACCAGCTAAACGCTAAATACAAAACAAGATACTTTGTTAACAGGTATGGAGAGACAATTCTCCTCATTGATAAGATCATTAGACAACTGTTGTCAGCTGCATGCATTTTAAACGATGTGTGTGTGCACGTGTGTGCACATGTGCGTTTAACCTTTCCTGGTTTCTCTTGTGCTTATCTGTGTGGACAAGGACCACTTACCTTCTGCAATAAATGTCAGAGTTATCAAAATTGCCAAGCTACAAAATCACTACTGCAGCACAAAAATCCAGAATTAAGAGGTATATTTACTCACTGAAATTTTGGAACATTGCCTTCGTGTTGACCTAAAGCTGCCACTGCTCAGAGCTGCTAAGAGTGCACGTGACCTATAACTACGATGCTTATTAAAGTTCAGCTTTCAGCACTTGGAGTGGCCTGTCTCAGCCCTGCTTCACTATGGGGCAACTTACTTTGATCTGTTTAGGGCTTTATCATGTAGCACACGGTGAACTGCTTCAGATAATCTTTACCGGTATAAATTCCATCCCCACCTAGTCTATAAACTTCAAAAGAATAGGACTGGGCGAAATTTGTTTTGTTGGAACAAAATCTAGAACAATGAGACTAACAGTCTAGTTAGGAACTATCCCCTCAGTGACTTTCCCTCCCCCAGCAGTCATCAGCTGCTACAGTCAGTATCAGGATCCTCTCTGTATTCCATTCTGGAAGCTTTTTGGGGTTTATGGGTTCTTGTTTTGCTTTGTTTGTTTTTTCGAGACAGGGTTTCTCTGTGTAGCCCTTGCTGTCCTGTAGCCTATGCTGACCTCAAACTCACAGAGATAAGCCTGCCTCGTGCTGGGATTAAAGGCATGTGCTACCACGCCCAGCTCCATGCTGACGTTTTTTTTTTTTTTTTTAACTCACTTGATTTTATGTGTATAATTACAGCTGTTTTGAGTTCATGCATTCAATATTGATGTTATGTCCAGAGTTAACCATCCTCTGGCTCTTACATTTTTTCTGCCCTCTCTTCTGGGTTGCTTCCTCAGCCATATAGGTATGTATGTAGGGCGCATCTCGTAGAGATGCCTCATCTACCTCTGAGCACTCAAAGTCTTATCCTCAGCATTTTGAACAGTTAGCAGCCTCTGTAGTAACCACTACCTGCTGCAATTAGAAGCTTCTCTGAGGAAGGTAAAAGCATCCAAATCTATGGACATAAACATAGATATTAAGAAGGCAGTTTTGACAACATGAAAGCCAAACAGCATGTATAAATTCTACTGTAGGGCCTATGACTTTCCTAACTGTGTGTTTTGACTGTGTTTATAGTGCTGGGTATGGATTCCTTCTGTGGAGCCGGCCTCAAATCTGATCTAGAGTGGAGTTGCTTAAACAGTCATGCCACTCACTATTGCAACAGTGGGCACATCTTGCCTGGGTACACTGATATTTTAGGACGAAGGATTCAGTGTTAGCTAAAACTGTTGATAACTTTTCTTCCCCAGCAGTCTTCATGGCATTTTTTTCCTTTGTCTCGCTGAACCCTTCTGCTGTTAATCTCTCTCTTCACCCCCCCCCATAGCCTCCTGATCCCCTTCACCGTCTCTTATAACTATGGTTCTGCTCTATTTCTGTGAAATCGTCTTGTGTGGCTCCCATATTTAGGTGAGAACTTGCACTGTTTATCATTTTGTGACTGATTTGTTCACCTAACATAAAGTCCTCCAGGCTCATCCATATTGTCCCATACCACAGAATTCATACTTTTTATGGCTGAATAATATTTTGTCATATATAAATGTCAGATTTACATTACATACTCCCCCACCATTGGATGCTTCGTTTGACCCATACCTTGGCTATTGTATGTATCTGAATATATCATCCCATTTTCTTCTGACCTGCCAGACTTCTGCCTAGCACTCTAATTCTGTTTATATGTGACTTGAAATTTTTTTTCTTACTGCTTTTAGAAGTTGCTTTTTGTCTTTGACTTTTCAATAAGTTAAATTTAATTCAGTTATGATGTGCTTATCTCTCCTGGGTATTGGCAAGTTTTCAGTTATTTTTTTTTTTCATTAAATATATATCCTGTGTCTTTCTCCATTTCTTTTTCTTCCTATGGAATTGCAATGATTTGTCCCTTTAAGCCTGTTCGTTAGCATTCATTTCTTGGTTCCCCCCCCCCCCCCCGCCCTTTAGAGATCATCCAGCTATCTCTGTACTCTCAATCCTTCTACATCTTCCTCTTTAGTACAGGGATTGTAGGCAGGTACTCCATGCTTAAGTGTGGCATTGACATTTATTTATTTCCTTCCTCACTAAGTCAATTCTCTGACCTAATTTTAGATTCTTTTTCTTGATCTACTCTGGTGCTGTGGCTGTCGGTTATATTACTTAATTCACTTATTGGATTATTGGCTGGTTAGGGTGTGTTTTGAGTACACACATGTCAACTATGTATGTGAGTACACTAGTGACCTAGGCCATGGATGTTTGTAGTGGTGGTGGCATGGTACAGCTTTCTTGGGGTGCTCCTCTTTACCTATAAGCCTGGCTTTTAGGTAGGCAATGACATATCTACCACTTGCTGTGTGTCTGTGTTTATGATGTGCAGATCTCTCTGTTTCCTGGAATCAGCTGGAATTTCAGCCTTTCTTGTTGGCCCGAGGCTCTGAGCAGCTAACACAATTAGCTAGGTGTTACAGCCACCCATCTATTTGTAGTGGAATGAGAGAAGAGATTTAAGATGGAGATGTGTTGTGGCTAGTAGCTTCCAAGGCAGTATACTTGGTTTCAAGATGGCAGAAAACTGGGCTGATTTTCCTAGAGTGAAATCCTCTCTATTTCCTGGCTGGGTACAAACACGAATGTGTTTTGGACCTTAGTGAAGAAAGGTATTTAAAGTTATGAATATTTTGTGGATGGAAAAGGAGGTCTCATTTTTCTGGGTAGAATTTCATGCACTCCCATTCCTGTTAAGAATATCTCTCATTCCTACTCACAGTTAGGCCTCTTTGGTTCAATGTGTCCACATAGTAAACCTGCAGAATTCTCTCTCCTTAGATATGAACACAAATGCCTGTATAGGTTAAGGGAACATCTGAGGGTATGTGTGCTACTATTGGCATATATGCTACATAGTATGGCTAGAATCTATATTGATAATATTTAGAAATATATAAAGTTGAGTAAAACAAAACACACACACACACACACACACCACACACATTAAATGTAACCAAAAGGGCAAAAATAGAAAAATCTAGAGAGCAGAAGAGAGGGAAAAGACTACCTCAGCAGATTGCATAAAGCAGAGTGGGTAACTGAGGTAAAGAGAACGGATCTCAGCGGGGCGTGGTGGTGCAGGCCTTTAATCCCAACATTCGGGAGGCAGAGGCAGGTGGATCTCTGAGTTCAAGGCCAGCCTGGTCTACAAAGTGAGTCATGGACAGCCAGATATACATAGAGAAACCCTGTCTTGAAAAACCAAAAAAAAAAAAAAATGTATTATGATTTCAGTTGATATCAGACTCAGTGTGTGTGTATGTGTGTGTACATGCATGTGAGTGTACATATGTGTGTATGTATGCATGTGAAGGCCAAAGGTTGACACGTTATGAGTCTTCCTCTATCTTTTTCCATCTTATTGTTTTGAGATATGGTCTCTCCACCTGAACAAGCTAAGACAGCTTCCTACATCTCAGCAGATCAGGACATGGAGAAGGAGAGCCCAGGCCAGAAGAAGGGCAGAGGCGTGACCCTCAGTGCCTGCCCCTTGGAAATCCACATCCTCTTCCTCTGTCTAGGCCTCACTACTAAATACTTCACAAGCTCCTGAGGCAGCCTCACAGTTAGGATCTGCCTGTTCAAACCCGTGAGCCCATGGGCACAGTTCATACTAGAACTGTAACAAAGACCAGTAGGGAAGCTTGTTCTGAAAACTCCAGCAGGGCAGTAGTTGTCGGAGCTAGGGGAATGAGCCACGGGCGATCATGTGTGGAACCCAAGTGTGGCACGTTAGCAAACCCAAAGTGCAGCGTGTAGGCATTCCACGCCAGGTGTGGATCATAGCACCCCTGTAGAGTCGTGTTGCCCATGACTGAACATGGGACCAGCTGGCTGACAGCTTATGGTCTGCCCTGTCCAGTGTTGAAGAACAAGGCAACACAGGGCACCATGAATTTCTGTCCATAGAGCATAGCCTGTGGCTGCTAGATGAAAACCACAAAGGCAAAAAAAAAAAAAAAAAAGAGGCCTCTCAATGACACACAGACACTGCTCTGAATGTTTGGTGCCAAAGCATGATTGCCCTCCTTAGAGGAAACCTGCCCTCCTTTTAAACCACCCTCTCCTTTTTTGATGCCATTGAAAAGTTATTTTTTCTGTAGACTTTTGATATTGATTAGAGCAATTGTTATAAATATTTATATACAGATTCTACTTTTGTGCATTTTCATTTTTCTTTGTATTTTACATTCCCTTTCCATTTCTTCTTGTAATAGCTAATTTCTTCGTTTTCCTATTTATTATTTTCTTTTCTTTTTTTTTGTTTTTTTTTTTTTTGTTTTGTTTTTTTTTTTTTTTGATTTGGCTTTTTCGAGACAAGGTTTCTCTGGCTGTCCTGGACTCACTTTGTAGACCAGACTAGCCTTGAACTCACAGAGATGCACCTGCCTGTGCCTCTCTAGAGCTGGGATTAAAGGCTTGCATCACCACATCCAGCAATTGCAGACAGCTGTGAACTGCCATGTCGGTGCTGGGATTTGAACCAGGGCCCTTTGGAAAAACAACCAGTACTCTTAACCGCTGAGCTATCTCTCCAGCCCCTTATTATTTTCTTGAGACAGATTTTCACCACAGAGCCCAGGCTGGCCTCAGCCTTCAGAGTGCTGGGACGTTAGGCCTATACCACCACACCTGGCTTTTATATTTACTTTTAAATTCTTTCTTCTTTCCTTTCTTTTGATTTTATTCTTTGATTCTTCAATTAGATACTTTTCTTGGTTTTTTTCTCTCTCATCTTTCTCACTTTTAATTTTTTTCTTTATTTTCATTGTTTATTTTATTTTTCCTAGATTAACTCTTTTCTGCTTCTTGCTTCCTCTTCCTGTTACATTTCCCTCTTATATTTACTTTTTCTATTCTCATAGTATTGTTTTCATTTTCTTTTATTCCCATTCTTACTAACCTGTATCTTCTTACTTGATGTAGTATTGTCTCCCTACCCCCCATCACTGGAGTTGTAATGAGGTTACTTATAGCTGTTCCTGCAGGCAGTTTAATTCTGAGTGATGCCAGGGTCATACCTGGTGCATTGAGAACAATGGCTGAGAGGTTAGCTACTGAAGGACAGTTTTGAGAAATTGAATCCCAAAGCTACTACTGTGTAGTTCTTCCTGAGTTTTGAAAAATAGTTCAACTAACAGATTCTGGGACATTAAGACTTCAAAACAATAACTTGGCTCCAGATGTGTACATCCCAATTCAGAAACACAAGAAATATGGGAGTAGGGGACCAAGGTAACACAAGTCCTTTAAAAGTTCGAAATCCTACAGCAACTAAATCAAATGATAGTGAAGTGAATGAAGTTCGAAGAATTCAAAAGATTGGTGGTGAGAATGATCAGCAAATTCATGAAGTGCATGAGCAAGCACCAGAATAAATATAGATACAAGTGAATAGCTGAATGAACTGAGGAAGACAGTGTAGATGTAAATGTGATTGGGGGTTGGCTGGAGAGGTGGCTCAGGCTTAAGAGCACTTGCTACTCTTCCAGATGACCTGGTTAGATTCCACATAGTGGTTGACAACCTCCCTAAGGGGATCCTCCTCACACTCCTGGCCTCACACATGCAGGCAAACACCCATATACATAAAAAATAATTAAAAGGTGTTTCAGGGCCTGGGGATATAGCTTAATTGATGAAGTCCTTGACTAGCCTGCACAAAGCCATTGGTTGGATCTGTAGAGCTGTATAAGCCAGGTGTGGTAGTGTACACCTGTAATCCAAGCACTTGGGAGGTAGAGGTAGAAGGATCTGAATTTCAAAGTCATCCTTGTGTACATGAGTTCAAGGACAGGCTTGCCTAGAGACACTGTCTCAAATTTTTGAATAAAGTGCTTAAAAAGTTGGGACAAAAATCACATTGAAATTGGAAATGAGAAGCTCAGTAAGTCAAATAAAAGGCTCAATTGAAAGTCTCACTAATCAACTAGATGAAATGGAGTCAGGATATCAGGGAACAGCAACAATAGAGAGGCATCAGAACATCCACACACACAGAGGGACACTGAAGGATTACAGAACTATAAGACATTTGGGACTCCATTTATAGTTATGAGCTCTGGATCTACAAGGAGAAGATATACAAGTTAAAGGCACAGAACATATTACATAAAATTATAGGATAAAAATTCTCAATTCTTGAGAAAGAAGTAAACACCCAGGAAATACTTTAAGACCAGACCATAAAAGAATATCTCTGTATCATGTTGTTGTAGACGATCAATTATATAGACTACTAGCATCAAGAACTGTTAAAAACTTCAAGAGGATATTGACAAGTCACATATAAAGGCACCTTTCTCCTCCCCAAATCAGAGAAATATAAAAGGCAAACCTACCAATAACAAATTTCTCTTAAAAAAAAAAAAAACAAAACAAACCAAGAGCATATAGGATAATCTACATCATGCCCTGAAAAAAAATTGGCTTCCAACGTTGCTGTAACCAGGAAAGCTGTCCCTCAGAACTGAAGGAGGAATAAAGACCTCTCATAATCAGCGTGAATTAAAAGAAGTTACACTCATTTAGCCTGAACTATGTAACATAGAGGAGGTAAACACAGGCATCACAATACAGGATTTGAATTTATAAGGTTCAATTGTTCTCTGCCTGTAAGAAACTCACCTTGATGGCAAAGATAAGCCCAGCATGAAAGGAATAAGGGGGAAAAAATTTTACAAGCTAATGGAGTCTGAAAGCAAGCAGTGTACAGGGTTTTCTGGTAAGTCAGACTTCAATTCATTGTTAGAAAAGACAGGGAATGTCACCTCGTGAAGTGAACCCAAATGCTGTAAATGTGTGCACTGGACATTGGTACATCAAGTTTCTAAAGCAAACACTACTGAACATAAAGGTTCAGGTGAACCCCAATGCAATAACATGATGACTTCAATACCCCACTCTAGCCTGGTTTCCCAGACCACACCCCAAATCATCAAAGTAGCATCACAGATAAGCAGCAGAGCATTGTGAATTAAGTGGATTTAAACTACATCTGCATCTTCAGAATGTACACTTTCAACAGTTCATGGAATTTTCTCCAAAATAGGTCATATTTTAGGACATAAAACAAATCTTAATAAAGAGAAGAAAATGAAAACATCTTATATTACATCATATCATAATGAAATAAAATTCGAAATTATAAAAATCTATGAACGTGGAGATTAAATGAAGCGTCTGAATGATCAGCTGGTCATTGGAGAGACCAAAAAACAAAACTTGCTAGAATGAAATAAAATGAAAACAACATAACAGAGCCCGTGGAACATAGTGAAAGTAGCCAGAGAGCCATGTTTGTAGCTATAAAGACCTTAAACAGTCAGCAGTGGTTCCAGTAATAACCTGTGAGGGACCCTGAGATGAGAGTGCGATTAGTGAAATGGAAAGGAAGAGAGCAATACGGAGACACGGTGGAGCAGAGTGGGTCCTTTGAAAGAATGCGCCACATTTTCAAACCTCTAGCCATACTAGCCAAGAGACCGGTGAAGACAGAGTAGAATTAGAGATGAAAAGGGTGACTAAGATACCACTGAAACCCAGAGGATTGTTAGGGGGCATTTTGTAAACTTATATTTCAATAAATAAGAAAATCTAGAAGTTTCTACATGTATAGGACCTACGAAAATTACACCAAGAGTATAGAAAATCAAATCTAAACACAATAGCAAGCAAGGAAGTTAAACTGCTAGTGAGAAATCTATCAAGGAAAAGCCTGAGTCCAGCGTGAGTCACTGCTGGCTTCTGTGAAACTATAAAGTAATGGACACAGGTATTCCTTAAAGAATTCCACAAAATACAGAGGAAGTGAAAACTTCCAAACTCATTCAGGAAGCCACTATTATTTTGCGTCTGATCTAAATAAAGTCACAACAACAAAAAGGAAAATTACAGATCAATTTTCGTGATCAACTTAATAGCAAGCAACTTCAAAGAAAAACCTGCAAACTGAATTCAGCAACACGACAAACACAGTAAATGCAGTAGAGTACATGACTATGTCAAGGACAAAACAGTGTGATCCTTTCAGTGGAGAGCATATAGATTTGATGGGCATTCAACATCTCTTCATGACAGTAGCTCTGAAGAGAGTAGGAATAAAAGAATCATATGCTACGTAATGGGGAAACTGAGCATTTTCTTCCAAATGAGTAACAAGGCAAGGTCTGTCCCCATTCTTATGTATCTTAAACTCTTAACCAGAGTGCATATATATATATATACACACACATATATATATATACATATATATATGTGTGTATATATATATACACACATACACACAGATACATGCATACATACATACATACATATGTACATATACACACATTTTCATGCCACATTTTTCACAGCTGTTCATTGGCTAATATGTGTCAAGATGGTTCCATGATCTGGTTATTGTGAATAGTGCTTCGATTAATATAGCCATGCTGGTTATCTCTGTTGCGTGTGGCCCTGATTCTTTTGGATGTACATCCAAAGTGGTACTTCTGGATAGTGTGGAAGTTCTAGTTTTAGGTTTCTGAGAAGTCTCCTCAGTTACTGTATGGGATTAAAGGCCAGCACCACCACGCCCGGCTGTTTATTGTTCTCTTAATGCTAGCCATAATAACCAGGTAGGAATGGTCTCAATTTAGAGGTGATTTGCACTTTCCTGGGGGCTAATTATGAAACTTTTTATCTATTCATTAGCCAGTTGAAATACTTCTTTGACAAAGGACTGCTCATTCATTCACCCATCTATTAACTCCATTATTTCTTTTTCTGGCATTTGATTTTTAAAACTTGTTATGTATTTTGATGACTAATTCTCTGTCAGATGGACATGTGGTAAAGGGTTTCCCTATTCTATGGGTTAGCCTTTGCTGGTTTTTGTTTGTTTGTTTTACAGAAGCCCTTTAGTTAGATGCAATCTCACTTGTGAATTCTTATTTCCTGAGGAACTTCAATCCTAATCTGAAAGTCATTCTCCATGTTCTCATCATGAAGTAGCTCCCTCCCTGTTTTTGCCTGTAGTAGTGTCACTATTGTGGCCTTTTTATGAAGATCTTTTTTTTTCCCCTAAGGATTTTCAAGACAGGGTTTCTCTGTGTATCCTTCCTTGGCTGTCCTGGACTCACTCTGTAGACCAGGGTGGCCTGAACTCACAGAGATCCACCTGCCTCTGCCTCCCAAGTGCTGGGATTAAAGGTGTGTGCCACCATGCCTGGCCTGGCTTTATATGAAGATCACTGAACTATTTTTACCTAAGTTTTTTTTTTTTTGAGTGAGGGTCACATGTAGCCCAGGCTGGCCCTTGAAGTCACTATACAACAGAAAATAACCTTGAACTCTGATTTATCTGCCTCTACTTTCAAAGGGTTGGGACTATAGGAATGTACCACTACACCTAGATTTAAACTGATTTTTAAAAAATATGGCATAAGGTGAGGATATAATTTCAGTCTTCTACTACTTGTTAAAAACAAAACAAAACAAAAACAAACTCTGTTTTCCACTCTGTGCTTTTAGCACCTTTATTGAAAACTCAAATGGCACTGGGCGTGGTGGCGCACGCCTTTGATCCCAGCACTCAGGAGGCAGAGGCAGCCAGATGTATGTGAGTTCAAGGCTAGCCTGATCTACAGAGTGAGTCTAGGACAGCTAGAGCTGTTACACAGAGAAACCCTGTCTCAAAAAAACAAAACAAAACAAAAACAAACAAACAAAAAACAAAAAAGAAAAGGGAAACTCAAATGGCTGTAGCGTTTGGCTTATTTCTGGATCTTGTATTCTACATGGCTATACATGTCTGCTTTCTGTGTCACTGATTTTTTTCTTATAACTCAACAGCATAATTTGATGTTAAATGCTACCGAGTTTTAGGTATTGCTTTTTTTTTTTTTTTGGTCCATACATGTATGTATGATAGATTACCCATGTAGAAGAAAACAGAACTGGAAAGTCTCATGTTGAGTGAAGTACACCAAACTCAGAGAGACAAATAGCATGTGTTTTTCTCTCATATGTGGAATTCAGTAAAAAAAAAAAAAAAAAAAAAAAAAAAAAAAGACATGAAATTGAAGGAACACTTTAGGGAACAGGAAGGGAATGTAGGGAGACACATAATGAGAATAAAAATGATCAAAATCCTATACAGGTGTGAAAATGTCAGTTGTATACTGACGAATCCCCAAAGTTTATAATATCTCTATAGGTTTCATGATTCTCTTTATAAAATAAAATTGCCTTGGATGATGATTAGTATGGTTCATCTTCATTGTCAACAACTGGATCTAGGATCAGCTATGAAACATCTAGTAGTATTTTGGGGATGTTTCTGGGGATTAGATGAGAATAGACCTCCCTAGATGTGGTTGATACCATACTGTAGGCTGGGGTCCTCGTCTCAATAAAAAGGGGCAAGGGAGAAAGCCAGCAGAGCTCCAGTGTTCCAAGTTCTCTTCCCAGGTGTCAAAATGAGAGGATTCACACTATTCGCTCCTTCCACGTTGATGCACTGTGCCTTTTTAGCTGTGTGCCAAAATCCTCCTCCCCTCCTGGTCAGGTGTTTGGATTGGAAAGTGGCTAATGCAAGGAGTCAATGCTTCCTTCTGTTTCCTGGCTATCCATTTTCTTCCTTTGTTTTGATCTCTTTCAGAACAAATTGGAGCATTGGCTGATCAGCATATCGTACATGTGGCATGTGGTGAGTCACATAGTCTGGCCCTCAGTGACCGGGGCCAGCTGTTCTCTTGGGGTGCAGGAAGTGATGGCCAGCTGGGCCTCATGACCACTGAGGACTCAGTGGCAGTACCCAGGTGAGAATGCTGCCGAAAGTATTCTTGTATTTGGCTATTTTCTTCATGTTGTTATTTCCTTGATGCTATCAACATCCCTGGTAACAACACTTGTGATACGCAAAACCAATTCTTTTTAGAAATGTCTGCCTCAAGTTACAAACATATGAACTGGTCCAGAAGGGAATTTGTTCTGGTGTATTAGCTACTGGCTGAGTTCCTAGTACCTGGTAAATGTGTTAAATCAAAAGTGTGCCCCTTTTATATCTTATGCTTACTTACCTTGAACCGATGATCAGGAAGTTTTCAGCTGCTTTTCTTTTTTCTTTTTCTTTTCTTTTTTTTAGGCAGGGTCTCATTTAGCCCAGGTTGACCTTAAATTCATTGTGTAGCAGAGGCTGACCTTGCATTTCTGATCCTCTCGGCTGTACTTCCTGGGCACTGTTAGCCATAGTGTACTCTGTAGCATTTATGAAGACAGTAAATGATTTAGAGATTGCAAAGATTTTGTGCACCACAATAATCACCTTCTAAAGTGGGGATGGGAAGTAGCAGGACTTTAGAAATGGGTCCAAATATGGGAGGAGTTCTGCCTGTTTTAAACAGTAAATTCCCAAGAGTGAGCCTAGTGAAAACCAGAATAGAATTTTTATCTGACAAGATTACATGCTTTTAAGGGTCTTTTAGACAAGATGATTTTTTTTTAATCAATGTGTTTCTGATAATTGTGTTTCTGTGTGAATGCACATTTAAGAAAACCATTTTCTGTTTTAGGTTAATACAGAAGCTGAATCAGCAGACTATATTACAAGTTTCCTGTGGCAACTGGCACTGCTTGGCTCTGGCAGCTGGTAATTAGACAAATATATGCTAATACTTTGTTAATTTTAAAAGCATTTCTCTCCTGCAGTCCTGGGTTATCTAACTTGAAAACTTTGGCTGAACAGTGATGGTTGTCAAGCCGCCGCTCCTGTGTAGCTCATCCTCCCTTGGAGATGTGGTGATGGTCCGATGCATCATCGCTGTCTTGGCTTTCATGGGAAAGGGAAACAAGGGCCAGTACAGTGCCCAGGTGTTTTTGAGAATACAGAAATACTTGTGGACTTTACTTTAAAAAGCTACGGTCCATTCTCAAGCTCCATTCTACTATGAGGATTCCAGCTAAATGTAAAGCTGGGAGTTAGAGAAGTGGAAGGCTGTGCAAGGACATACTGTTCTGTCTGCTCATCCTAGTGTAGTCTGGGGTTGCAGCTGCAGCTCTGGAACTGTCCCAAGTCTCCTAATTTAGCATGGCCAGAATAAGGTCAAGTTGCTTAGATGTGAACCTGGTCACTAGCCTGTTCAGAACTGAATTTACTGAAATCTTTAAGATTTTTCTTTAGGTAAGTGTTGATAGCCTTTGAAGACCACTAAGGCTTGAGTTTACTACTCTGTTATCAGATGCTAATTTAGGCTTTGAAAATCTTAAGGCACAGTGTCTCTTTTCTTTCTCTTGGTTGAGTTTGGTGTATATAGGGCAACTAATGGAGAGTGTAACAGCTGGAGTGTCTTTGTGTATAGAACTTATGTCACTGTGTTTGTAATGTCCCTTGTCCTGTTGTGATTTCAGATGGCCAGTTCTTCACATGGGGAAAGAACAGCCATGGACAGCTGGGTCTGGGGAAGGAGTTCCCCTCCCAAACCAGCCCACAGAGGGTGAGGTCTTTGGAAGGGATTCCACTGGCTCAGGTGGCTGCTGGAGGGGCTCATAGCTTTGCCCTGTCTCTCTCAGGAGCTGTTTTTGGCTGGGGAATGAATAATGCAGGGCAGCTAGGGCTCAGTGATGAGAAAGGTATGTAAAGTCTCTGTATGCACTCTTCAGTTCGAAAGCACGTTCATTTATTTAACAAATGCTTCTTGTCAACTTACTGCATGTTGGCCTGTTGTTAGGTATCGAGGGAGCAGCAGTGAACAAGACAGGTCATCTGTGGCTTAGTTGAGACCACATTCTAGTGGATGGATGCTAATAATAAACAATAAATAAATAATGTGTTGCACAGCTTTAGAATAAGCTTTGTGTTTATTACAAGTTGGTCAGGAAGGAGCTCTCTGTTTGAGCGTATTCAAGCAGAGCATTGTAGGAAACCAGCTAGGCAGTGGGACATGTAGATAACTTGGTGAAGAATGTTCCAGTCAAAGGGAACAGGAAGTGACCAGAAGGAGAGTGGTGGGGAAGCAGAGGTGGAGACAAGGGTGGCTGTATAGGCCCTGCTACCAAGTATCCCAAAGGGCACAGTGAGGACTTTCTTCCTTTCTCAGTGAGGGGAGACGAAACTAAGGGTTTTGAGAAGAGTGGTCTAGTTTGGGTGACTATGGTGGGTCAAGAGGCAGGGATCTCTTTGGAGATAGAAATGGTAGTCAAGTTTTTGCAGTGCTTGAAGATGACAATTCTGTTCTTAGGTTGTGTAGTTGGAAACGAAGGGGAGACTGGAAGGATCAGGTGTATATGCGGGGCAAGGGAAGATGGCGTGAGTTGGAGTGGAGTGAGAGAGTAGAGGGAAAGTCTGAGTTAAGGTTTTAATAAATTAAACTCCAATTTTGTAGGATTGTTCATGTAGAGTTGGAGGCAGAGAGATGAATGTGAGTCAGGGAACGAGAGGATATGAAATTCATGCTGTGGTTATATATATATATCTCATGTAGAAGGCCGATGGTAGTGACATGCTGATGGTTAACTTATTGTAGATCGAGAGTCTCCATGCCATGTGAAGCTTTTGCGAAGACAGAAAGTCGTGTATATTAGTTGTGGGGAGGAGCACACAGCAGTTCTCACAAAGGTGAGGAGCTTAGGGGACTTGGCTGTGGACACGGGTGAGGTGGGCCATTTCAAATGTTGCAGAGTACCTGTGGTGGTAAATTACTATACTTGTACTTGAATTTTCCTTAGCTTTGTTTTGATTGTCTTAGGAGGAATAGAAAGAACACTGCTTTTTAAAATATGCTTATACTTTCCTCTTGAATAACCTTATATATTCTCTAGGTAACATTTTAAAATAATTCAATAGAAATAAAAGTATGCTATATGTATGTGTATACATATTATATATGCAAAATAATATCCATCCTTTGTTTTTTTTTTAAATGACCCATTTGAATATATAAACAAATAGTAATTTAATTGCTATTTTAAAATTATTAGGCAGTCTCTAATATTTCTAAAAACATTTATTTACTAGAAAGAATGAAAATCAATCCGTCCTTCCTTCCTTTCCTTCTTTCTTTTTAGTAGTTGTTTTGAGACTGGGTGTGTTGTATGAGGCGGGTCTTTATCCTGTCATGCAGGGTGTATTAGAATGGTTTTGCACTCCGGCCCCTCCTACCTCTGCCTTCTAAGTACTGGGGTTTTAGGCTTGAGCTACCATGCCTACCTTGAAAATGTCTTTTCATATTGAGGACTTGGTATCACATACTGACGTAGCATTTATTCACATACAAATTTAAAGTCTTTATTATGGAGTTAATGGAGCATCAGTTTCATACATGCTAGTGAACCTGAAGAGTCCTCTCATTTCACCCGTTTTCTTCTTTAAAGTTTTGCTTCCTCACACATTACTGCCCTTAAACAATTATTTGGCGTGAGTGTTTTTCCCGTGTATATGTATGTGTACCATGTACATGTCTGTTGCCTGTGGAGTCCAGAAGCAGTCTTTGGATCACCTGGAACCAGAGTTACTTGTGGTTGTGAGCTTTGGGTGGTGAGTGCTGGGAATGGAATTCAGGTCCTCTGAAAGTGCAGTAAGTGCTGCTCCTAAACACCGGAGCTAATTCTGTAGCCCTACAGCACCTCACTTTTAAATAATCTTTAAGATCCCCACATGGCATCCAGTCCGGTAAGCAGTGTGGAGTTTTTCTCTAAAGCTGTAGTTTTGCATTCTTTTATTCTTTTTCTACTTAATAAACATTCTCAAGAAATGATGATGGTCATGAGGTGAGTGTAATACTTGTTCAGACTGGTGAGATGGAACTTTTTGTACAGGTTTTAGAAGACAGCCCCCAAACTCAGTTATCAAAATCATCTGATCTTTGTTCCTTGTTAGAGTGGAGGCGTGTTTACCTTTGGTGCTGGTTCCTGTGGGCAGCTTGGCCATGACTCCATGAATGACGAAGTTAATCCAAGAAGAGTTCTGGAGCTGATGGGCAGTGAAGTAACTCAGATTGCTTGTGGCAGGTGAGTGTACCCAAGAGCTTTCTGATAGTGAGACCGAGTAGTGGTTCAGGCAGTGGGAAGCTTGGGGACTCACTGAACCACTGTCATTTAAAGAAATCAGTTGTTTCTTTTCTTTTTCTTCTCTTTCTCTCCTCCTCCTCCTTTTTAAAGCTAGAGTTGATGCCCCATGCTGGCCTCAAACTCACTGATGTGAAGTAGAGGCTTCCTCCTGCGTTTAGCTCCTGAGTGAAGGGATTATAGGCATGTGCCACAATGCACAGCTTTGCTTTAGGAAACACAACTGCATGATCACCTGTGTAGGAAAGTGAGACCGTAATAGGGATGGGAGGGATGTTTTAGGTAAACAGAGCAGCAGGGGAACAGTGGACCTCATGTAATAGACGGTGAGTAGCAGGGTGCAGGGGAAAAATAAGAAGGAATGTGACAGTTCCTTGCTTGTGCCTATTCTGCTTTCTTTTCGTTCGAAAGGGAGGAAGTGGCGGGTTGTTGGTCTGTTTCCACGTGCCGCCCTGCTCACCAAGATGAGTAGGCACATGTGCCTCCTCTGTCACAGCAATACGATGCTGTCATCCGTGGTTGCGTTGGTGAGATAGATAGTTCAGTAGGTTACAAGCCTGCTGTGCAATCACAAGGATGCAAATTAGGATGCCCACCTCGCACATAAAAAAAGCAGATTTGTATTGCGTGTCTAGCCGCAGTGCTGTGAGAGGCTGAGACAGGTGTATTCCCTAAGTTCACTGTCAAGCCAGTTTAGTTCACCAAGAAACTTTGTCTTAAAAAAAAGGTTCAATGAGAGACTGTCTTTAAAAATAAAGAGAAAATTATTTCTGGCCTACTCACTTGCTCAGACATGCATGTGCAAATGCACATATACATGCACAGACCCCCACACTAGCAATTATAACACACTCAAACTCACGAGAGCCACAAAATCAAATTATAAAAAGCTCATATTTTAAGCAAGTTTATGCGTTAGTGTTGGATCACTTTCATAGCTGTTGTTGGTCTCAGCCACAGGTTAACAATGCATGAGGGGATGTCAGAAGCTGTTGTAAAGAGACTTAAGAACACGGAGAGGCTCCACAGGAACCCCTAGGGATTGCTGTGATCTCATGTGGAAGTTAAAAAATCAGACTGAGTGTACATCCTCATTGGTAGAAAGCATGCCAATGAGTTAATTGTTTTCCACAGGCAGCACACCCTAGCCTTTGTACCTTCTTCTGGACTCATCTATGCATTTGGTTGTGGAGCCAGAGGGCAGCTGGGAACTGGACACACTTGTAATGTTAAGTGCCCATCTCCTGTGAAGGGGTACTGGGCTGCCCACAGTGGGCAGCTTTCAGCTCGAGCTGGTAAGAATGATTTTCATTGGAATTATATATTTTTAAGTAGTCATAACTTATTTTAATATGTATTGGTTACTTGTCTTGAACTACTTTAGAGGGACATTTTTTTTCTTTCTTTCTTTGTGTTTTTGGATATTTACTTTCAAATTATTTGAGTACTCACTCTGCATGACTCTGCATGAAGCCCTGCAGTTAAGAGCCTAGAGAATAATCTAAGATGCTAGCACCAAGGGATTTGGTGGTATATATCTTATTGTTGTTAGTGGTGAAAATTGATCTTAAAGTCTTAATTGATTGCTTCACAAATTCTAGTACTGTAGTAACCACTGGAAAACAAGCAGGTGGCTGTTGGCCATCACTCCCTTGTCAGAAGCAAAGGACTTCAATCCCTCAGGAGGTTAAGTAATTCTACAGGCAGGTTTTGAACCCAGATCTGCCTTAGTCAACAGCCTGTGCTCCTGGTGCTTGTGCTGTGCTTCTGGTGTTTGGTGATAATGGGATGAGACTTCTTTTAAAAGATTCTCTTGAAGAGATAGAGCCAGCAGACTGTTTATTTCAATGGAGATTGAAATAAGACAATCCTTTGTATTGACCAGCTTCCTCAGCCTGAAATTATATATCCAGAGGTAGAAATGGAACTGTACACTATTAAATAGAAGTATAATTTAATAATCAAATTTAATTTTGAATTCTAAACTAACAAATTTAGGGCTTGATAATGATTTGAAAATAACAATAAGTTCCCTTACTGTATTTGTGTGTTTTTGTTAAAAGCAGAGAAAAGAGATTCACTCAATTGGGTATATTGGGAAGAGGAATAATTGAAGGGTCCAATGACTCCCAAGTTCATCTTCTCCTGAATGCTAAGAAACTTACGGCCAAGGGAATGGATACTCTAATCTCTATAAACCTATCTTATATTACAGAGCTGCTACAAACCTGTCACTCAGTAAATACTTATGGGACAGATATGAGATGTAGTAAGCTTAAAATATAAAATAAACAGGACTCTCTGCATTAATATTCTCCAAAGCAAAAGAGAAGCTTGGCATCTTGTTTGCCAATTGTGAATATCTTTTTCTAGATATTCTCCTAATACTTGGACTATTTCTGCTTACCAAGTATGCCCCTGGATCTGATGGTGCACTCCTGTAATGCAGACATGCAGTGGGATCATATGTGCTAGGCCAGCCTGGACTCTGTAGCTATCTGGGTCTCAGTCCGTTCCTCCTCCCACACAGCAGTAATCAAGTCAGGAGACTCAAGTTTAATTTGAAACGACAAGTGTTTGTAATTGAGTCACAATCTGGCTTCACTTAAGTGGTGGCAAACTTATGTCTGTGTGTTTGACAAAATATAATGTGAATAAGAAAATTTCACATTTTTATGTCATACACTGTAGACTTATGGCCCTTTTGTAATAACATGAGAGGACAGAGGAAGGCACTGAGGAGTCTTTTAGCTAGAGGAGGTTAGAGCTGCTGGTTTGAGTTTGTCAAGGGGAGGATTGTGGGAGAGCAGGGCTGTTACTTGGAAGTGTAGAGTTCATGTCCAAGGAGGAAAACCATTCAGGGTAATATTCTATGTGAGAGGAGGGAAGAGGTAATGAAAGATGAAACAGCACAAGGTATTAGGGGTATTAGGAGAAATAAAGCAGTTGCATAGAGAACCAATCAGGTCAACCCTGAAATCATATATATGTGTGTGTGTGTATGTATATATACATACACACACACACACATATATATATACATATACACACACATACATGTATACGTACACACACAAGTAATAGAGAGTAAAGACTGGGAAGGTTTTTGTATATTTACGTGTTTGTGTGTGCATATGCGATAGTAACAATTTGAAAAGGCCATACTTTCAAAAGGGATAGGGGAGGGGTACCTTGTAGGGATAAGTGGGGAAAGGGGAAAATGATGTAATTACATTTTAAGTTTTTTTAAAGAGCAATTAGGTGGGCTTAAGAGTGTCCCTCGGATGGGATATCAACCTGGGACTGGGAAAAGAAGTTCTTGTATTGCTAGCATCATGCAGAAGGAGATAGAGAGAAGAACCACATGCAGATGTGTGATGGTTATGCATGTGTTGCTATTTATAGTAGTGCCCATTTTAGATTTTGGCCAGTGGCATGACAGAATTAACATGGGAAACAGAAACAAGGTCAGGGTTATTTGGCTGTGTGGGGGACAGGCTGGGAGGGAATGGGCACTGTTTCATGTATTTATTTTTACCTGAACTAGAAACAGTCCCGTCCCGGGCAGTGAACCAGGAGAGCCTCTTCTCTGTACATCATTAAAATGGATAAGTCCTTTTGAAATGTAGTTTGGAACATCAGGAGAGGATGGAGGGGACCCACCATTGACAAACATACTGTTTAAAATGTTTTTTGGCAGATCGCTTTAAGTACCGAGTCGTTAAGCAGATCTTCTCTGGAGGGGACCAGACTTTTGTACTTTGTTCCATGTATGAGGTAAAGTTTTTCTTTTGATTATCACATTTAAAGTAGAGGGATGGTAATCAATGTTTATGTTAATAGTTACACAAAAGCTTTGTTACTCTGTTTCTACTGATGTTATCTTATTAAAAAAAAAACAAACTAAACCTTGACATTATCTCCACTTAGCTCCTTTGAATTGCCAATAATTATCTATAATTTCTATAGAGTTCTAATTTATATTATAGAGTTATTTATATTCATATTTGTTCTAAAAGCAATTTAAGGAGGGTTAGAGCATTTGTGTTACTATTTTTCAGTTTCTTCACTGTTTAATGCGAATGAATTCTAGGTGTTCGATAACTTAGTGGGTTTCATTGTTTGATGTGACTGAGTATATAATAAATATATAAGAAAAATACAAAAGGTTTATATTTATTATTATTTATAACCTTGTCATGGTATCACACCAAGATTTCCTTTCTCTTGTTCCTGTATCACTCTACCAAAAGCTACAAAGAACAAGTGGCATACATGGGCATGGCAGTGTACACCTGTAACCCCAGTGTTCATGTTGTAGAGACAAAACAGTTCGAAGTTATCCTTGCCTGCATAGCCAGTTTGGACCAGCCTGAGCTACATGCGACCCTTTCTCAAAGGAAAAGAAAGGAAAGGAAGGGGAAAGAGAAAGGAGACAATGCACATTCCCTTTCAGAGTTCAAGGTCTGGCATCCTATACTAGAATACCAAGAATCTGTGGCATTTGTTTAATTCAGTCTGCTCTTCGCGGCTAAGGGCAGTCAGCTGAAGAGTTCTGAGCCATGGTTTTCTCCTTTTTCTTTCTCACACTCCTACTTCTATTTAACAAGCCCTGACGGGAGACAATTAGAAAATCAGGAGACTTGCTTGGGAAGAAAACAGCACCTGCTGAAACAAAGGCCCTTTCAATTGGAACAGCCTCTCCACAGCTCTGACACTCTGCCAGCTTAAGTACTGTCCCCTTACTGCCATTCTGTGGTTATATAGGAAAGGTGCTGGCCAGGGCGAAGTTGCAGCCAGTCAGCCATGTTTCAAGTCAGGAGCCTGTGGGAAGCCATGTACTTTAGCTATCTTATGGGTGATGTATGGATGTGTTTTGGGTTCAGCTTTCTAACTTCACAGATAAATACTGAAGGAAGCTGAGCTTTTGTCAGTAAAACAAATGCTAAACACAGGGTCTCTTCAGTAGTAGACTTGTAGGAATTTATTTCTGAAAGAAACTGACTTAAGATTCTGTCTTTTTATTTTTTCTTGTTTTTGAGACAGGGTTTCTCTGTGTAACCCTGGCTGTCCTGGAACTTGCTCTGTAGACCAGGCTGGCCTCAAACTCAGATATCTGCCTACCTCTGCCTCCTGAGTGCTGGGTTTAAAGGTGTGTGCCACCATTGCCTGAGAAACTGACTTGAATAATATGCAACTTTTTTCTGAGAATTAATTAAGCATAAAACTTAAATTTCCCTCCTTTAATAAATATACAATATAATCTATGCAGCTGAGTTTTAAATATATTAGTAGTGTTGGGTATGGAAAACAACCCACTGATAAAAAGGAAGTAAGGTATACGATAGTGTTAATTAGGCAGTAAAAGTTTCAATTGGCAAAAAGGTGTCCCCATTAAAGTTTTATGTTCACAATGGAACATTCCTTTCCCCTGCCTTGAAAACGTAGAGAGCCTCACCTGAAGCTCACACCTGCCCTTTGTCTCAGTCTGTCCTTGCAGCTGTGGCACACCTGTCTTTTCAAGGATAAAGCCATAAATATTTACATATGTTATTATACTTATACATATACATACATATATGCATATATATGTACACATAAACACATTATACTTATACATATACATACATATATGCATATATATGTACACATAAACACACACACTAGATGCTTGTTAGAGAGATTGAAACTTATATGCTTACCTAGTTACCTTATCACTATTTATTGTGTGAAGTGGCAGCCAGAAAAATAATGTCTCAGATTCTTTTGGCTTTTGAAATGTGTGTGTGTGTGTGTGTGTGTGTGTGTGTGTGTGTGTGTGTACACATATTCCTTGTGTCTTATTTGGTATAGTGATGCAGGAGTAAGAAAAGTAAAATCTTGGTGTGGTATCATGACCATGTAACAAATAATAAAATAAATAAATATATATGCCATATGACCTCTTAAATCATTATGTGTGTGCACATGAAGCTCCCTAGAACTCAAACACACTGAAGGCATGTTACACGACATCTTAAGTCATTGTTTGCAGAAAAATGAAACATACTACAGCTCAAACACACCATGCAGGTATGTAACAGGACATCTTAAATCACTATGTGCATGAACAAAGCTTCTTACTGTGGAGTTTTCCACTTAAGGTATCACATCAGTTTTGGATTTGAAGCTTTCAGGTTTTGAGTGTTTCACCTATATTCACATATTCTTTTGCAATCTAGGTGTGCTGAGGGTAAATCAAAGCACCATCTTTTCCTTTATCTTGTTCTTAGGATAGGGCTGAAGAGGGAATGTGATTAGAATCCTTATATGTGTGTGTATGTTTGCCTCAAGCCTGTTAGCTGCGATTCTTATTCATTCTTTCTCTCTCTATCCCCCTTTTCTTTCTGTCTCCCTCCCTCCCTTTTTCTTTCTCCTTCCCTCTCTCCTCTCCCTCTCTTCCTCTCTTCCTCTCTTCCCTCTCTCTCTTCTTCTCTTTCTCTTTCTCCCCCCAGCCCTCTCTCCCTCTTTTCCTCACCCCCATTGTGTATACATGAAATTGAACAGTGTTATGATGATTCTCAGCTTTGGTTATCTATTAGAGTCATCTGCGTGTAAAAAGCAGACCTGTTGCTGGTGATTCTAACTAAATTGGCCTAGATTATGCATTGGCAATTGTCCTGGAATGTGTGTTGGCCATTAGGATTTTTCAGGGTTCCCTTGGTAGTCCAAAGCCTAACCACATTTGAGAAGCACTGACCTAGTGAGGTATTTTTCTTTTTAGCCTATATATATATAGCCAGCAAATATGGAGGCCTAGGAGTACAGCTCAGTGATTCAGTACTTCCTAGCACATGGGAGACACAGAGCTTGGTCCCCATACCCATGGAGGTGAAAATTAGGCTTTTTCTTGTATCTGTAGGTTACTGAATATATGAGGAATGAATACAATAGTCTGAAACTTACGTGTATTTTCTATAAGTTTGTGTTCTTGCTGGTGTTCAGTTGCCCTTTGGGGAAGCAATTCAAGTTGAGTAGTAATGCTGCTTTACAATCAAGTTGGGGGAAAGGTAGATGGATGTGTATTTAAGTTGTCTCTTTTGGCTTAAGAGTTTTTGATATAATTCAATATTATATTTGTTCTTTTAGTATATGTCTGTAGTCATTTTTGTAGAGTAGTTATCAAGAACCAGATGATATGATATGATATGTGTTACAGGGACTTTACTTTCTCTATATAATGTTAGCTCACAACTATAGCATGGAACCAGCAAGTTTCCTTTGAAAGCTATATTTTATATATATGTACAAAGGAGAAAACAATGATTTTTCTATGAATTGATGGCTGGCTGCTTGAATATGACTTTTCCCTCCTTTACATAGCATATAGCACTGTCAACTTTTTCTTAGTTCTGGCTTATAAATAGATGTTAGAGAAAAAAGTTGAAAACAAGCAGGTTTACAGAATAAAATTATTTATAATAGTTTCTTTAAAAATACTACTAAATGGGTTGGCAAGACAACTCAGAGAATAAGGGTGCTGCCACTAAGTGGACAACCCTAGATCTGTTTCTGGAGTCAGCGTGATGGATGTAAAGAAATGACTCCTGTAAGTTGTCCTCTCACCCTCACACATGTACCATTGTATGAACACACACGTACATGTACATATGTATTCATATACACACATACACCTATGTGCACACACAAAAATTAATCATTGTATATTTTAAAATACCAGTGTTAGAGAGATGGTTCAGCAGTTAAGAACATTTTTCTAGAGGACCCAGGTTCAATTCAGAGCACCCACATGGCAGCTCACAACTATTGCAACTCCAGTTCATGGGGATCCATTGCTTTCTAGTCTCTGGGAACCAGGCATGCAAGTGGTACACAGATATACATGCTGGCAAAAGACTTATACACAGAAAAAATAAAATTAAAAAATATGTCTCATTTTTTGAAAGGGAGTACAATGTGGACAGTATTTGAGATTCTCAAAGCTACTATTAACATCCTTCTTGATACTTTCTTTCATAAGTTTATAGGTATATACTTGGACCCAGAAATTAAGAGTCACTGGGGCTGAGGAGATGGCTCGTTAGTGAAAATGCTTGCCCTGCAAAGTGTGCAGACAAGAGTTCAGATCCCCTGAACCTTTATAAAAGCCAGGTGGGTGTGGCATTAATCTCTTCATTGGAAGAGCTAGCTGTGTGGTGAGTTCTACGGTCACTTGAATGACTTTGTTTCAGTGACTAAGGTGGAGAGGGAACAAGGGAGAGCAACCAAGTCAACCTCTGACCAACACAGGCTTGTACATGCACATGTGTGCACACCTTGCACACATACTTGTACCCACACATGTGAAATACACCCATAAAGGCATGCATAGCACACACACACACAAAAGTCATGTGACACCAATTTTTCAGAAATTGCTTACACTGTAACTAAATTCTGCTTTTCTTTTTTAAACTTATTAAAACAGAGTTTTACGTAGCCCAGGCTGGCCTTGAGAATTCACTATATAGCTGAGGGTGATCTTGAACTCTTGATTCTCCTTCCTCTCCTTACCTCCCAAGTGTTGGAAATTCAGGCATGTTCCATCATGTCTGGCTTACACATTTTTTCTACTACATTTTTCTAGAACTGAGGGAAGAATTATGGCAAGCAACCAATGGTGACTCAGAGCAAGGGGATAGAGACATAGAAAACTTGTCATTGAGTTGAAACAGACTCTCTAGAAGAACACCTACTCAGGGGTGAGGGAGACAGGGAGGGCTTGATGGAGGGGGATGTTGAGCTTCAGTCATTTGCAAAAGAAGCCTCACCCAATCTGGTGTGGGCTCTAAAATTGAGGCAAGGTGGCTGAACGTTTGTATCATAGCTCCCTGCCACCAAGTATAACCGAGTGGAGCAGTGACACAGGGTAGAGTCTGAAGAGCAGCCTACCCTCCTGGCCACAGGAGTGGGGATATGTCTCGTCTCCAAGGGAGTGGATATAATGGCACCAGTACCTTCAGTTCATGAAGTGCGGCATGGAGATCACATTGGGGAAGGAAAGGACAGAAGATCCATGCTATCATTTCTCTTTTCTCTTGTATTTATTTCTCCAGAATTCTTCTCCTGCTGTTGACTTCAGGACTGTGAACCAAGCACATTATACCAACTTAATAAATGATGAAACCATAGCAATTTGGAGACAAAAACTCTCAGAACACAACAACACAAATACAGTCAAGTATGTGGTTATCTGCCTTAATTTTGCTTCTTCCAAAGCGTGCTGGAGTTTTCTAGCTTGGTGGCTGATATTCTCTGCACCTACATTGAGGTTGTGAATATCAATGGAGTTTTGCATTTATGGAATCATTTTTGCACATTTATTCAGAATCCTATCTCATTAGCTAGCTCCCAAATAACATAGTGGTTTGCTCTCCAATTCTGTCTCCTCATCTTGACCTATCATTGCAAGATCTGTGAAATCCCATGGAGGAGGGCTTGAGTTGGCATCTCTGCTGAGAGCTCTCTATTTTATGTTGTATATAGAAATGGTTATCTTCATGTTGATGTTTCAAGGGAGCTTGAATCTTAGCAGCCTTTTATTTGTAACTAAAGTAACTTCTACAGTTCTGTCATTCAACATGATTAGTTGAAGTGATAATTCAGTCTTCTGAGAAAAAGTTATAATAAAAAAACGTGAGACTTTTGTTGAGTTTGAAAAGTGGTTTTCTGTACATTTTTATTGATTTTGATCAGCATTTCCATGTTTTTTTCTGTAGTCTCATTTATGAAAACAAACAAATTAATCTGTGTAACAAAGTTGGCTGTCTTAAGAAATGCACAGTGGGTCTTGCTTTATGATCTAAACTGTGCTGGAGCAAATGCCCAGGCCCCACCTACAGAAACCCACAGAATCTCCTCATGTTTCAGGCATTGCTAAGGAGCTGAGGCTAGAGGAGGAGGAGAGACAAGAGAGACCAGGTTGCTGAGCACTGGGCAACCTGTAAACCTGGGCTTTATCAGGACTTCTGTTTGCTTAAAAACCTAAGATAGAAGAAATCACCTCTAAAGACTTTACCTGATCTAAATTCTACAGCGAACAGATGTTGCTACAGTCTCCTCTCTAGCCATTTACTTGTTTTATTTCTTCCACAGATTGAACAGAGTTTAGGTGATAAGAATCAGTCTTTATTTCCACTCATCTTTAGTTTCTTTTTCAGATAGTCAATAGAATAGGAAGACATTGGCCATTTATTAACTTCTGTACTTGGGAATTAACAGCTCACTTTTTTGTTTTGTTTTAGAAATGATGGTAAGAGAATATCCAATCTTTTTGTTAGAAGACATTTTTCTTTTATGATCTTTGACTCTTAAAAAAACCAAACAAACTGTTCTTCTCCATTTGGAGGCGAAACACTGTTCTCTAAACTAGGCATGCACTTGCTAGAGGAAAGAAAGTGCCCTAATAGGCTGGGTAGGCAGATGACTGGTTAGATGCTGAAGCTTATGTAAGTGCTGATTGTAATTCTCAAATAATTCTCTTTTTCTGTCTTGAACAGTGGTGTTGTTCAGATACTGTCTTCTGCAGCTTGTTGGAATGGAAGTTTTCTGGAAAAAAAGTAAGTGTCCTTGAAGTCTCAGAAGCCTGTGTGTAATGTAGATATTTACCAAAGGCCATGAAAGACTTCTGCATAGTGCTTGGTTTTAATTGAATGGAAAAACTGACATTTGCATAAAAACGGAAATATTCAGTAATGATGAATTAGAGGACCCCAGTGTGGTGTTGTACACTCACTCCTCTATAGCAGATTTGCTGGGAGAAACAATCCCTTAGGTGATCTGGTGTGACACTAAGCCAGAACTGCAGTCTCTCCAAAAGTGCTGCTCCCCACGTGTGTGTTCATGATTTGCTCTTAAATTCAAGATTCTTTAGTAATTGTTTGTTTCTGTAGTTTACTGTAGGTTGCTGAGGTAATTTTCATTTCTAAAGAGGAATGAACTCATGTAGAGGTCTTAGGGAGGCTTCATTCTGGGGCTCTGTGGATTCAGGCTTGGCTCTGGCCGAAATCAGAGGCAGCAAATAAGATACCTCTTTAGTCTTATCTCTTCTGCAGATGACCCCTCAGGAACCTCATGCCATAGAATGATCTTGGCAAGGGTTGGGTTGGGTTCTTCAGTGATCCCAGAACCTATCATTTTGTGGTCATTTTCAACCAATGACCAAATCAACCAATTCAATAATAGGTTAATGAAATATTAAGAGGAATATGTTAACCAGCTCTCTGTTACTGTAAAAAAACAAAACAAAACAAACAAACAAAAAAACCTGCGATAACTGAAAAGGAGATGCTTACCTTAGGTGTGTTTTCACCATTTTCAATCCATGGTCAGGTGGCCACATTCCTCTTGGACCAATGGTGAGGAAATTCGTGATGGTAGGAGAAGATTCCATGTAGAAGCTACTCACCTTATGTTGTCTGTCAGGGAGGAAATAGGAAAGGGTGAAGGTCTAGCACTGAAGGGTACTGAAGGGTACAAACACTGTATCTTACCTTCTAAGTGCTTTGCCATCTCCCAGTGATACTACAGGCGGAGGTCCATGCCTTCTACACATGCCGTTAAGCAGATATTCAAGATGCAAAGTATAGTAATGAGGAGGACTAACCAGAGTAGGTAAGAGGGAAGCAGAAGAAGGTAGAGGGGGAGCAGTGAGCTCAGTGCCCAACATATACTTGTATGGAAATGTGCCTATGTCAAAGAGCACCATGTATATAATTGTATATATATAAAATCAAAGAATATTTTAAGTATAGCAATGAGTTAGGCTTTAGTTTTCTGTGTGATTTCCTCAGTCTTTCAACCCTTGGGTTAGTCAAAATTCTTTTAATATTTTTTAATTAGTTCTTTGAAAATTTTATATGTGTGTACAATGTGTGTTGGTCATTTTAGCTCCTGTGTCTCCCCCAACGCCTTCCAGGTCTACCCTCCTGCTCTCCCTCTCACCTTCCCAGTTTGTGCTGCCCATGTACATACAGGTGGGGATGGGGCTATCTGCTGCAGCATGATTAGGCTGAGCCACCAGGGGCCACACCGTTTGTCTTAGTTAGGGTTTTCATTGTTCTGAAGAGAAACCATGTCCAAGGCAACTCTTATAAAGGGAAACTTTACTTGGGATTGGCTTACAGATTTATAGGTTTAGTCCCTTATCGTCACAGAAGCATGGCAGGCAGACATGGTGTTGGAGGATCCCAGAGGTGTACATCTTGATCTGAAGGCAACAGAAGGAGACTGTCACTAGTATAGCTTGAACATAGGAAACCTCAGAGCCCAGCCCCACAGTGGCACACTTCTTCCAAAAAGACTAAATCTCCTCCATCAAAGCCACATCTCCTCATAGTGCCACTCCCTATGGGCTAAGTGTTCACTTGAGTCTATAGGGGCCATTCCTATTCAGATCAGCACACTCTTAAAGAAAACTTCCTATCTTTTGATAGTAATCAACTGACAATAGGATTTGAGCTAGGATTGGGAGTAATGAGTCAATCCCCATTTCATGATGGGATGCTGCCTGGCTTGATCTTGTGCAGGCAAACCACAGCTGCCATGGGTTAATAGGTATAGTAGCTCTGCTGTGTTCAGAAGATACTTTGACTTGCCTTAGACTTCCTGAGCTCTGGCTCTAAAAACTTTTCTGACTGTTCCCCTACATGTTTCCTGAACTTTGTGGGAAAGAGGATGTAATGCAGATGTTCCATTTATGGCTGAGCACTCCTCAGATACTTATTATGTGTACTATACTGTTTGTGAGTTTCTGTATTGACTGACATCCATTGCATGAAGAAGCTTCTCTGATGGGGTCTGAGAGCTGCACTGGTCTATGGATATAGAGATACGAATTTATAGGGCAACTTGATGCTGTGTCCCTCTAGCACAATAGTAGTAGTAGGTTTACCCCTGATGTCTTTAAGTTTCCCAGTGCAGGCGTGTGGTTTTGTTTTTTTTTTCCCCCAGTGGAATAAGCCTTCAGTTCAATCAAGAAAGCAATTTCATTATCCTTGTAATATTGATGCCACTGTTAGACTCATGGGAATATCTTGCCAGGCCAGTCATTATTGAAGCTTGTATTGTTTAGAGCTGAGTATGACTGTTAATTACTTTTCCCCATAGCTGTCTGTGAAAGCACTAGGAAAGCTAGCGGTAGGAAGGAGATTTTCAGTTCACACCAGATTTATTTCTACAAGTCCTGTGACCAAAGCGAGTCTTACAGAGCAATAGGGAATTGCCATCAAGTTCTGGTGGTAACCAGTAACAATGGCAATAGCCTGCATTATTGGGGGGGCGGGGAGAGAATCTCTAAGACATACTTGAGCAACAACCAGAGAGAGGTAACGCATACCTAGCACTGAACTCTTTTATTTGGCAACATATTGCTTTTTTTGGGGAAGGAGCATTTCCCCCGTAGGGTCAACTTCAATTAAACTTGTATATATGTGTGTTTCCGTATGTCTCTTTCAACCATCCTTAGTGTTAATTATCCCTCCTCCCACCCCCTCTTTTGCACTCTTATAACCTTCCCTACTTTAACTTCCTTCCTAGTGTTCCTCTTTCCCCTTCATGTCACTTGTGTTGTTCTATCTCATCTTCTTTAAAATCTTTCTTTCTCCTAAGTGGTCCCTTTTTGGTTTTCTGACTTCTATAGGTAAGTCCAGGTTAAACACACAAATCTAAACATTCAAAGCTATGATCCACGTATAAGAGGAAACATATAGGGTTTGTCTTTCTGAATCTGGATACACACACACACACACATGCATGCACACTCTATATTGGATATATAATATATGGTTGTGGTCCAACAATGGCTGTCTCCCTATAAAAAGGTCAAGAATCCAGTAGTTTTTCAGTCTATTCAGATGGATATCTCAGCTGGTCTTTGATTTATATTAGAGCCCTGCAGTAGGTTTTTTACCATTGAAGGAATGCCTCAGTAACAGGAGAAATGAACTTGTCCTGGAGAGTCAGGGCAAGCAGGCAAAAAGCAAAAGCTTCCATGTCCTTTTATGTGGGCTGTCACCAGAAGGTATGGCCCAGATTTAGGGTGGGTCTGTTGAGCTCACATGATCCATATTGGGGCGGGTCTTCTCACTACAAATATGGATGAGCAGGTATCCTTATAATAAGATATGGGGTCCTTTGGGTATATGACCAGGAATGTTATAACTGAATCATTTGGTAATGACTATCTAGCTTTTTGAGGAACCTCCACACTGATTTCTACAGTGATAACACCAGTTGTTACTCCTGCCAGCAGTGCATGGGCCTCCCTTTTCCCCACACCCTGGACAGCACTTTTTAGCATTTGCTATTTTGTTCTTAGTTATTCTAACTAGTATAAGATGAAATCTCAAGTTAGTTTTAATTTAATGTTTTTCTGATTGCCAAGGAAGTCAATCACTTCATTCAGTATTTCTTAGCAATTTCTATTTCTTTTGAGAATTCTGTGTTCAGTTCTATAACTCATTTTAAAAACTGTTTTATTGTCATTTAGATTTTTCAGTTCTTCATATATTCTAGACACTAACCCTTTGTCAGATGTATAGCTGGCATGGATATTTCCCCCAATCTTTAGGCTTCCTCTTTAGTTAATTATGAGTTTCCTTTGCCATATGGAAGCCTTTTAATGTCACGAAGTGCCACTTTTTTGATTCTTGGTACTATTTCTTCAATCACTGGTCCTATTCAGAAAGTCCTTACCTGAGCTTATATCATGACATGTTCTCCCTATTGTTTCCTCTAGACATTTCAGAGCTTTGGGTCTAACATTGAGATCTTTGACTCATTTGGAATCAATTTGAATGCAGGGTATGGAATAGAATCAAATTTAATTTTTCTACATGTAGATATCCAGTTATCCTAGAACCATTTGTTAAAGATGCTATCTTTTTTTCAATGTGTGTTTTTTTTTTTTTAGGTTTTTTGAGACAGAGTTTTTCTGTGTAACAGCCAAGGCTGTCCTGGAACTCACAAGACCAGGCTGGCCTTGAACTCACAGGGATCCACCTGCCTCTGCCTCCCAACTACTGGGATTAAAGGCATGCATCACCACACCCAGCAATTATGGAGAGCTGTGGACTGCCATGTGGGTGCTGGGGTTTGAACCTAGGTCCTTTGGAAGAACAGCCAGTGCTCTTAATCATGGTGCCTTCTCTCCAGCCCTTCAATGTGTATTATTGATACCTTTTTTCTTCCTTTTTTAGATGCTACTGTAATTAGGTTTGTTTCCTTGATTTCTTTCTCATTGTGTTTCTTTTTTTTTTAATATAGAATGGGAACTGATTTTGACATTAATTTTATAACCTGCTATTTTGCTAAAACTGTTTATCATCTCTAGTAGTGCCCGACGGTATCCTTGGGTGTCCGACGGTGTCCTTGGGTGTCCGATGGTGTCCGTGGGTGTCCGACGATGTCCGTGGGTGTCTCTCAGTTTGGCCTTTGCTTGTAGTGTTGGTTGGTGGTTCTGGCAGCAGCTTCTGGGAATCCCTTCCATAAAATTCTACCTGGAGCAATGTTTGTGGATTTTGTTGTAGTCATAAACATAAGCCAAGCTTGATGGCAGAGAAAGTTTGTGAGTCCAAAGAAGAGGTTTGCTAGGATGTGGATCATGTCAATCCAGCTTTGGAGAAGTAGCAGAGGGAGTGGATGAAAATCAGCCATTTGATCCTGGTGGCTTGTAGTTCTCCATCTCACTTTGAAGCCTGTAGCCAGAATGCTTCAAAAGAATGCATCAGTATGGAGCCATAGCTCATGGTCATGCTTCCTTAGCAAGATGGAAGCTCTCATATGGTAGAAAATACAGTGATGTAGCAAGTTGGATCACAGGGGTCTTTTGTGAGGAATGATTTGTGTAATAATGACATTGACAGGCCACATGCTGCACCTTTGTTTTTTGTTTTTTTTTTTTTTGGGTTTTTTTTTTCCCCAGCCTGGGGAAGTGGTAAGGCAGGGCACCCTGTCAGTTCCAGTTCTAGAGGCCAGAAGTGGAGAACCTGGGGTTCTGAGTCTTAAGGACGAGAAACAGCAGTCTCTCCTTTGCCTTTTGTTTGGACCCTGAACCAGTTGGGTGGTTCACATTGGTTGTTTCAAATGCTAGCCTCACCTAGAAACTCTTCTGAGCATACTTACAGATGATGTTCCGGCTGCTGTCGGAATGTCCCTTAGTTCAGTCAAGTTGACACCTAAAATAAACCATCATGTTCTTCCATTTACCTTTGACTTCTTTGCAAATGGTTGTTTGTCTTTACATAAGAAACATAGCTCTTGCCTTGGGATGAGAGCTCATTTATTTTGGAGTAAAGTGTGAGGGATCATGGCCTAGGAATACAGATTTTAGTCATCCTAAATTCCATATACCAGTGTTCCAGCAGTTTGATGAAGTTTTTATAGAAAAACAAATGGAAAAAAAAAAACAATCAAAGAAAGCCCTAAATCAATATAGTTTTGAAATGCGTTTGTGAGTACTTCAGGGAACGCCTGTTCTAGGTCTCAGATGCCATCTTACTGGCTGCATTCTTAGCTTTTGGGTTGGGGAAGTGGGGGTCTGTTTATACCTAGTTAATTATGTTAGCTCACAGATATAAGCAGTATATGGCCATGAAAGTGCAAAACATGGCCTAAGCTAATTTGGTTCTGGACTTGTAACATTCCAAGTTCTCCACATTGTTGAAGTTCTAGTCAGTCAAGGAGCTTCCGTAGGCTCTTCTTGCTAGGAACTTCTCTTCATTCTTCAGAACCTCTGTATTTCTTTGTTTACGAGGGCAGCGGAAGTCAAACCACTCCATTCTATGTGTAGTCACTGCCTTCCTCAGGGTGATCTGGTTGTACTAGTATGGTGATGCTACAACAACGCAACGGTGATTTCCCCGCACGGTGACATTGCAGTGTTTTTTGGCATTCTTTGGTTGTTGCAGCAGGGAGTGGGAGGGGTGTGCTTTTGTTTCTAATGGGTCCAGAGATGCTTGTGAACATCCTGCAGTCTGGCGTGCCAGGAAAAGCTTGTCAAGGTCTCAAAGCCAGTAGTACTGAGTCTAAGGAATACTGTTCTGAAGGATAACTTTTATGAAAGCTAGGAGTGGTTCTGGCCAGATGTATAAGGCTATGTATCTTTAGTGCTAGACATGCAATATAATTGTGTTTGACAGAGATGCCCAAAACATATTTTGGAAAAAAGACAGCATCTTCAACAAATGATGATGGTAAAATTGAATGTCCACATAAAGAAGGAGAGTAGACCCTTTTTTAGCACCTTGCACAAAAATCAACTCCAAATCTATCAGACACCTCAGTGTGAACGCAAAAGCCTAAATTACTAGAAGACAACAGTTTGTACTTTACAATAAATATGTATGAGAAACGGCTTTTTGAGTAGGATTCCGTTTGTTCAGGAACTGAAGTCAGCAATTGATAAATGAAACCTCATAAAACTAAAAAGCTTCTATGCAGATAAGGGGGTTATCAACCAAGTGAAGGGTGCAAGAGAGTCTTTCCCAACTATATATCTAGTAGAGGATTAACATCAAGAATATAAAACGAACTTAAAAAAATCAAGCACACAACCCAATGAAAAAGCAGGTTATCCATCCAAATAGAGTTCTCAAAAGTAGGAACAAAAATAACTAAGAAATATCTTTAAAATTATTCAACATCCTTAATGATTAGGGAAATGCAGAATAAAATGACTGAGATACTGTCTTACCCCAATCAGAATGGTTGAGATCAGGAAAACTAAATGCTGGAGAGAATGTGGGGAAAGGAAGCCCTCTTTCATTTAGATTTTTCTGAACAACATAGGAAAAAGTCCTTCCAGCTTTGTTCAGTGATGGGGTGATGTTATGCATTCTAAATGTCAATTAATTGGTCCTGCTTGCTGTCTGTGACTTACATTGTCTCTGATTTGTTGAATAAATGCTGAGGCCTGAGATTGGGCAAAGACAGAGATAGGCAGGACTAAGGTGGGTGGGCTTCAGAAGCCTAGAGAAGTCAGAAGAAGAAGCCTCGAAGACAAGCAGCAAAGAGCAGGAAAGAGGACACACACCATGGAATAGAGAAAAGAATGTTACTCCACATGGCCTGGAACATCGGCCTAGCATGGAGAATAACAGCCCAGGGGACATATGTATATTATACAGGGCTTTATTCAGAAATAGAATTTTTTTTTTTAATGTTTATTTCTTCAGGTTACAACTCCATGACAGTGCCCTCTTTCCACACCTCCCAGTCCCGCCTTCCCACTCTCTGCCCCCCTATCCCTTCCATCCCACTTCTCTGGAGTGGAGTGTCCGTATATATTTACGGAATATTTCACCCAAACACAAAAGGTAACACCTTCTTTTCAGCACTGCGTGGAACCTCCTCTAAAACTACCCATATAATTGGACACAAAACAAGCCTCAACATATACAAGATAATTGAAATAACCCCTTGTATCTTATCAGACCACCATGGAATAAAGCTGGACTTCAACAACAAAAATAATAGAAAGCCTACACATTCATGGAAACTGAACAACTCTCTACTGAATGACCACTGGGTCAGGGAAGAAATAAAGAAGGAAATCAAAGACTTCTTAAAATCCAACAATAATGAAGGCACAATATACCCAAACCTATGGAACATAATGAAACCAGTGCTACAAATTCATAGCACTAAGTGCCTTCATAAAGAAAATTGTGAAAGCTCATATTAGTGAATTAACAGCAGAACTGGAAGAACTGAAATAAAAAGAAGCAAACACTCCAAAGAGGAGCAGAAGGCAGAAAATCATCAAACTTAGAGCTGAAATTAACAACAATTAGAAACAAAAAGAACAGTACAAAGAATCAAAGAAACCAAGAGTTGGTTCTTTGAGAAAATCAACAAAATAGACAAACCCTTAGCCAAATTAACTAAAAGGCAGAGGGAAAAAGCAAAAACCAACAAAATCAGAAATGAAAAGGGAGAAATAACAACAGACATTAAGGAAATCCAGAGAATATTTAGGTCCTACTTAAAAAATCTATACTCCACCAAATTTGAAAACCTAAGCGAAATGGACAATTTTCTTGATAGATTCCACCTACCGAAGTTAAATCAAAATCAGGTTAACAGATTAAACAGCCCCTAAGGAAGTAGAAACAGTCATTAAACAGCCCCTAAGGAAGTAGAAATAGTCATTAAAAATCTCCCAACTAGAAAAAGCGCAGGGCCAGATGGTTTCAGCACAGAATTCTACCAGACCTTCAAAGAAGAGCTAATACCAATACTCTTCAAACTCTTCCACAAAATAGAATCAAAAGGAACACTGCCAAACTCATTCTAGGAGGCCACAGGCACCCTGATCCCTAAACCACACAAAGACCCAACAAAGAAAGAGAACTTCAGACCGATCTCCCTCGTGAACATAGATGCAAAAATACTTAATAAAATACTGGCAAACCGAATCCAAGAACACATCAAAAGTATCATACACCATGATCAAGTAGGCTTCATTCCAGGAATGCAGGGATGTTTCAACATATGAAAATCCATCAATGTAATTCACCATATAAACAAGTTGAAAGAAAAAAAACCACATGATCATCTCCCTAGGTGCTGAAAAAGCATTTGACAAAATCCAACACCCCTTCATGCTAAAAGTCCTGGAGAGAATGGGCATTCAAGGACCATACCTAGAAATAATGAAGGTGATATACAGCAAGCCAGTATATCAAATTAAGTGGAGAGAAACTTAAAAGCATTTCCTCTAAACTCAGGGATAAGGCAAGGATGCCCACTGTCACCATATCTCTTCCACATAGTACTTGAAGTTCTTGCTAGAGCAATAAGACAACTAAAGGAGATCAAGGGGATAAACATTGGAAATGAAGAAGTCAAACTATCCCTATTTGCAGACAATATGATAGTATACATAAGCGACCCCAAAAATTCCACCAGAGAACTCTTACAGCTGATAAACACTTTCAGCAAGGTGGCTGGATACAAAATTAATTCAAAAAAAATCAGAAGCCCTTTATACAAAAGAAAAAAAAGGCTGAGAAAGAAATCAGGGAAACAACACCCTTCACAATAGCCACAAACAATATAAAATACCTGGGGGTAACTCTAACCAAGCAAGTAAAGGACCTGTACAACAAGAACTTCAAGTCCTTGAAGAAAGAAATTGAAGAGGCCATCAGAAGATGGAAAGATTTCCCATGCTTATGGATAGGTAGGATCAACATAATAAAAATGGCCATCCTGCCAAAAGCAATATACAGATTCAATGCAATTCATATAAAAATACCACAATTCTTTATAGACCTGGAAAAAACAATTCTCAACTTCGTATGGAATAACAAAAAACCCAGAATAGCTAAATCAATCCTGTACAATAAAAAAACATCTGGAGGTATCACCATCCCAGATTTCAAGCTGTACTACAGAGCAATAGTAATAAAAACAGCATGGTACTGGTATAGAAACAGCAATAGAACTAAGAGATAGCTTACATGGGCCGATATTGCTCAATTCAGGCTAAGGCTTGTTAAAATCCATGTGGTGTCTGTGTACTCGTCTATAATGGCTGGTTAAAGATTAACAGCTGCCAATCAACAATAATGTAAATACTGTTAAATAATTTAATTATTTCTACAGTTCAGGGTTACCTTTAGGATATTAGAATTAATGTCTTAGTTAATTCATTCTTAGCATTACAAACAAAATACTCATCAAGGAAGTCCAAACGGCTGCTCTGGGTTTGACCATTTTGATTCCAGTATATGTAATGACATGTAGACATTTTTATCTACTTTAACATTGTCAGAGACTGTCAAAACCACCCAAATGTATCTATTACTCAGAGCAAAGCCTGTTTTCAAGTGAGTATTTTGTAAATTAATAGATATGATATATTTAAGAGTGATAATCTTAGAGATATTCATGGTCTCCAAGAAGCTAAAAGTGTATGGAGTTGGGAAAATGATTTGATTGCTATAAAGTTTGAATAGTTGCTGTAAAGTCCCTCCTGGTGCGTGGTGAATATAATTGAATCTGTCTAAGTAAAAGAGATAATAACTTGCCTTTTGTTGATTTGATGTTCATTTAAAACATTTTTTGAGGAAGGCTTGGAATAAGGGTCTATGTGCCATTTGTTCATGAGTGAGCCCCTTGCATAAGTGAAGTCAGTGGATGTGGATGTAGCTGTGGGTGGATGTTTGCAACCAGCCACAAAATCCACATCTAGCAAAAAGCATAGAAGTGAATCAGGCAATGGGCCCCCTTTCATGCATTGTGAAAGGCCTGACTTGAAATGATGATAGTGTTTGTACTTTGACTTGAGGCAGGAAAGGTTTGGAAATTTTAAGCCATGTTTAAATATGGAATTTCCCCCAGTGCTCAGGAGGCAGAGGCAGGTGGAGCTCTCTGTTAAAAGACAGCCTGGTCTACATAGAGACTTCTAGGCTGGCAGGGACTATCTAGTAATATCCTTTCTCAAAACAAAATGAAACAACCAAAGCGGGGTGGGTAGCATTGTTGTAAGGCTTATTCTGTTTATCTTTCCCAAATTAGTGTTCTTGAATATCTTATCTTCTAGGTCAAATTAAAATCTGCCTAGAATGGGTAAGCTAATTAACTACTTACGGTTCTTATCAGTGTTTGCCTTTTGTTCTCTTTTAATACCATACAGATTTTTGTTTGTTTGTTTGTTTAGAATTGATGAACATTTTAAAACCAGTCCCAAAATCCCTGGGATTGACCTGAATTCAACCAGGGTTTTATTTGAGAAGTTAATGCACTCTCAGCACTCCATGATTCTAGAACAGGTATGTCCTTTGTATTAATAAAATTTGATTTTCTTGGATGAATTCAGCATTTGAGACAAAAGGAACAGCAAGATGAAGTAGATAGATTCGTGTACAAGTCCTCTAATTTTGTAAAAATCTTAGTGTTGGGAGTTGGGCTATCTTTTGCTTGTATCTTCTTAAGGAATTGCCTCTCTAAAGTATCGTTCTGTGTGGGTGGCAAGCTTCTTCCTTCTCCCCATGTGCTGGGAGTCTGAACCAGCACCCAGCTCCTCTGTTTGCTCAGTCATATCGAATGAGCAGAGTTGTGAGTTCATCAAATAACTTATGAATTTGGAGGCGAGTTATTTAAGCCTCGGATATGTTTAAATTTCTCTCTTCTTCTTTCTCTCTTACAGATATTAAACAGCTTTGAAAGTTGCCTCATTCCCCAATTGTCAAGTTCACCCCCAGATGTGGAAGCAATGAGAATCTATTTAATACTACCGGAGTTTCCCCTGCTTCAGGATTCTAAGTATTACATAACGCTGACTATTCCCCTGGCGATGGCCATTCTGCGGCTGGATGCAAACCCTAGCAAAGTATTAGGTAAATTCATCAAACTTAATACCACCGGTTTTGGACTTACTTATTTTGTTTTGTCAGCTGGCTCTTGTGGATTGAAATCTAACAATCTATTTGTTGCCATTTAATAGCTTTAACATTTAATCCTTTCTTTGCTGTTGATTTCTAGCTAAACCTGTTTGAAATTTGGGTGAATTGAATTCTTATTTAACTTAATTGAAATGATTTATGACAGATTAATCTCAATTTTGAGATATTCATAAAGTTAGGTTATTTGACTTTAAACTATTCCTCCCCTCCCCCCACACACTTGCTTGTAGTTGTAATGCCTCAAATATTAGTATCCTTTTGTCTATCCATCTCCAGTACTGACTTTAGGGGGTGGGAGCCAAATGAACAGCTTTTGTCATACAGAGATCTCCAAGAAAGGAGAGACAGACCGAGAGTGACCTAGTGAGGACTTACGGAATGTTTGTTTTGTTTCTCTTTTTTAGGACAGTTGAGTCCACACTGATTTTTGCAGGCTCCGGACACTTTGCTGAGATAAGAACCTTCCGTTCCTCAGCGGGCTGGAGAGGGTCCCTGCTGGAGTAGCGCCCGAGACGTTTTTAGTAATCTGGTGCAGAAACCTGTCACCTGGCTTTTTACTCCCCCCCCCCTCCCTTGGTAATTTTTCCAGGTGTTTGTTGCAACTTGGTAACTTCTGTGATTCAGGTGGCCTGAGTTTCCCTGGAGTATGGTTTTCCCTGAAACAAACTGACCTACTTCTGGCTCTTCCATTGCTTCCCCCTCACACAAGAGTTAAAACTGGAAGTAATAATGAATGCAGTAGTAGTACACTGGTACTTAATACTTTCCAAGATCAGGAGCTGTTCAGAGCGTGTTTTCTTAGGTATTTCTAATAGCAGTAAAATAGAGCGCTGACAGTTTTTAAAGACATTTTATCAGACTTTTGAGTTTTGGAATTTTAACTTTCTTATTTTTCTAGGCCAGATAACATAAAACAGAGCAGGATTATTCAGTTTTATAGTTAATTTATTTCTAACTTCTGACAGTTCAAATGTAAGAGAAAACCTCAAAGTCAAGTGAATACAACAGATGCCTGTCACACAAAGTCAACAGCTGTCAATACTTTGTCCTTTTTTAAAAAAAATTTTTTTTGAGGTCTATTTTATGTGTATGGATTTTTTGCCTGCCTGTATGTCAGTGTACAATGTGTGTGCCTGGTCCTGTGGAGGCCAGAAGAGGGCATCAGATCCCTGGAACTGGAAGATTGTGAGCAGCAGTGTAGGTGGTAGGAATAAAACCTGGGAAGAACAGTCAGTGCTCTTAGACATTGAGCTATCTCTCTGGCAACCCTCCCATTGTAATTTTTAATGAAATATTTTAAATAAGGAAACCTTATGGAGTTCAGTATGGCTGAGTCCATTTCTGAAGAATCCAGTGAAATAATCCTAGCTTATTATAGAAAGCACCACTTGGAGAGAGTATATTTAGTTGAGTTATTAAACATTATGTCTCATAACAGGAAGGAACTGTTTTCCTCTTCCTGACTTAGCATGAAGTGTCCCTACACCTCTGGTACAAAATATCAGTAGTGACTGAGAGCAATACTGCAAGGACTAGGGCACACAAATACTACCATAGTATGTACAGTTAGCGCCCTTCTGCCCAGGGTATGTGTCTGGTCCCCACACAGCCTTAGAACTGAATTTTTACAGATTAGCCTTCAGCATGAGTTTGAAAAAAAAAAGCATAAAAAATTTTAAGAAAGAAAGAAAGAGGCAAGGGGAGAAAGGGAGGGAGGGAAGGAAAGAAAAGAAAAGGAGTTTAAAATTTTAGGGCTTCATGTACAGCTCTTTTCTCCACACATCTTTTAATGTTCCTTTTCAAAATCAGTTTGGGAAGCTGTATGGTAGACTAATATTTATCTTCTAGCCATAGGAGTTTTAGCTAGCAGGAAAAAGACATAAGAACACTTGCCCAAGGTTATGTGTTAAAGCATGTCTTTTCTTTCTTCCTTAAGATAACTGGTGGTCTCAGTCATGCCCAAAATATTTCATGAAGCTGGTAAACCTCTATAAAGGCGCAGTCCTTTACCTACTAAAGGGAAGGAAGACATTCCTAATCCCTGCACTGTTTAACAATTACATGACTGCAGCTCTCAAGCTTCTGGAGAAATTATACAAGGTAACCCTTCCGGATGGGGAGGAGTGGCAAGATGAAGTGTCCTATGGGCTTTCTCTGGGAGACTTTTAAATTCTTCAGTTTCAGTTGTTCTTTCTTTGTTCTTCATCAGGTAAATCTTAAAGTGAAGCACGTGGAATACGATACATTTTATATACCAGAGATTTCTAGTCTTGTGGACATTCAGGAAGACTACCTCATGTGGTTCTTGCATCAAGCAGGGATGGTAAGAATTCATGTAAAGCATATTTAAGGCATTAGCCTTTTTTAAAATATTTATTACTTCAGGTTACATCTCCATCATAGTACCCTCTTTCCACCCCTCCCAGTCCCGCCCTCCCACTCTATACCCCCTATCCCTTCCATCCGACTCCTCTGGAGTGGAGTGTCCCTACATAACAGTCCCCTGCCTCAGTTCAGCAGTCATATGAGGGCCAAGAGCCTCCTCATACACTGGGGGCCTACAAGGCAGCACCACAGGGGGAAAGTATCTCATTGACAGGAAACAAAGTCTATGTTCCTGTTCACTTTGGTGTGTTGGTTGTAGCATAGTTATCCTGTACTATATGGCTAAAATCCGACTATAAGTGAATAGATGCCATGTGCATCCTTCTGAGTCTGGGTTAGCTCACTCAGGATGAGCTTCTCTAATAGCCGTTTTATATTGTTCGTTGTTTGTTTTTGAAATGTCCACTTGAGCCATTCACCTTGTTTTTGATTTTAATGCTGGTACTACACCTGTCTTAACTTTTGGATTCTTGAAAATTGGAAGTATTTTAGGTAACCATAAGTGTCATAAGGTTTCACAAGGTATCTGGGACTGGGGTTGTAACTTGGTGGTTGAGTTTGTACTTAGCATGCTCAGGGCTCTAGATATGATCTCCAGTACTACATTTAAAAAAGAAGAAAAAGAAAAGTAAATCAAAATATCTAAAGCAGTCAGATTGATAAAAGCCGAAAGTGGGGTGGTTGGCAAAGGCCATCTGGAGGAAGTGGAAAAATCAAGGTGTTTTTAATGCATTTTAAGCTCCAGTTCAGCAAGATGAGACAGTTCTGAAATTCTGATGTACAACAGTGTGAATATTTCAGGTTTTTTTTTAAATACTGTATTTTATGTGTTTGAATGTTTTATCTGCATGTATGTCTAAGCACCATGTGCATGCTTGGTACCTGCAGAAGACAGGCACAGCCATTTGATTTCTTGGAACTGGAGTTAAAATAGCTGTGAGCTGCTATGTGGGTGCTGGGAATCATACCTGGGTCCTCTTCGAGAACAGCCAGTGCTCTAAACTGCTGAGATATCTCTGTAGCCCCTTGTTTTGTTTTTGAGATGAGACCTCACGTATCCCAGGCCAGCTTCAGACTCATAAGCGAATATGACCTTGATCCTCCTGCTCCTCACCTCCTCCCCACTTCTGGGATTATTAGGGTTTGCTTCCACACCTGTTTTTAATGCATTGCTGAGCATCATACTCAGGACTTTGCTCAGCTAGACAAATGGCCTCCTAAAGAACTATGTTTCCAGTCCATGCACATGTTCTTAATATTGCTGATCCATACATTTGAAAATAGTGAGGATGGTATATTTTAAACTATTTATTTATTTTTTGAGCCACAAATGAAGACTCAAGACATTACTATATAAACTTTCATCATTTATCGGATCTTGGGAGATCTGGGGACACAGATAGCTTCCAGAAGTCACCAGCTGGCCGAGTACAGGAGCATCTTCTAGATGAGACTTTCTGTGCACCGCCTCCCCACTGACTTATCCCTGACATTTAGGATCATTTACTATTTCTCGTATTCTGACAGCCTATTTTATGCTTCTTATGTGAACTACCCAGATTCAGAGGCCACCTCATTGAGGATTGCTCAAATAAAGATGTTGTACATTCCTGGCCCAACTCTGATGATGTTTGACCCAGAACTCAAAGATCTGTGGATTTCTGCCTTCCACCCTGGGCATGGCAGCAATTGCTCAGTGATAGCGGACTGACCTGGATATATGCATAGGTTTTAGGATTTGTGCAAATTTGAATGTAAGAAGACAGGTGATCAGTTGGTGCTTGAATTTAATCCAGTTGGTGCAGCAGATACACCTGAAATGAGTCTTTGGTAGTTTCACAGATTTATCACCAGTATTAGGGTGGCATTTTTTTTTTCTGTTTGGTTTTGAGCTCTGCTGTGGTCTCTAAAGGGAAAGTATTTATCTAAGTGTATTTAACTAAATAGCCAAAGTAATTTTCTTTGTCAGATGATGCATGATCAAAGTAATGGAAATATTCTCATGGAAAAGTTAAAATTGGGGCACTTGTATTTTTGTAAGATTTCATTATTGTTTTGAAAAGCAAAATACTTTAAGTAGAAACCATGTTTTGACAGAGTTGATCTTGGAGTTTTGTATCAGTGGACTCTTCTAGTCTTTCTTTAGAAATTATGAAATGTCAGTTTGTAAATTATAAAATGTTAGCGATAGAAAAGAGTCTTAATGAGTTATTTCAGGTAGCTGCTTTGTCCCCAGGTTAAGCACAGAGCCCTGAGTAAGTTGAGCAGTTTTTCTCTAGTTTGATTTGCTCTGACAGTCAGTTCTTCTCATTTCTTTTTCGCCTGAAAAAAGAAATTGCTCATATTAGAATGTAGATGGTCATGACTGTGTTCTCTGAGTAGAGGCATTTAAATGAGAAATTTTACCAGTTTCTTTCTGTGAATATGTGGTAAGCAAATGTCTTACCAGAACTCGAATAATTTTCATTTCCTCTTTGGTAAGTAAAACCATTACGATAACAAGATGGAAAATTTGCTGAAGTTAGTGTGTGAAATTTTATGCTTTCTTTAGAAATATTTCTATTGTATAAGGTATACTGTAATTAGAAATTGAAATTTAAGTTTCTTGATGTCTTGAAGTTTTGCCTTATTTTAATCACTTTAAAGTAAAAATAGTGAATAATTGGTTTGCTGTATTTTAACTTGCTGCTAGCACAGTGTATAGGACAAAGCACATGGTCCATCCTAAAAGGATTACCTGGGCACTGGTGGGGGTCCCTGTGGGCACTGGTGGGGGTCCCTGCAGGTGCTCGGCCTTCAGAGAAACGAACCATGGATAGGCAAGAAAGAAACTCAGTTCAGCAAGATTTAGCCAGACTGGTTCAAACTTCTTTTTTTGTTGTGGGGAGGTCACAGTGGTTGGGAAGGGGGACTTGGGAAGATTGGGAGTGAACTCACACCAGGGTGCATGATGTGAAATTCCCAAATAAGCAATAAAAACATTACATTGTAAAAAAATAAGAAAATGAAAAAAAGAAGAGGCAATAGTCGTTTATCTTCCTTATTAATAATGGGCCATAGCCTTCACTTGAAAGGCATACAGAGTGAATGTGTTTGTAGGCTCCCATAGAGGGCAGTACAAGCGAGGCATTCAGCAAAGGCCTTCAGAGACAGAGTCTGAAAAGTCTTGACATCTTGCTGGTGTGTCAGAGCAGGTGTACTGCATGGTGTCTGCCTTTGGATGGCAGTGCTAGGCACATGGGAGGGAAGGGGTGTCTGACCAGCAGCGGCTGTTTCACTGTCAGTGCTACATGTGTGTCTAGGAAGTGTTGATTTTACATTTAAGAAAGGATGCTTCTAGTTATTCAGTTCTGGTCTATTTGCTTGCTTACTGCTTCTGTTCAATATACTTTGACAAATGAATTTTGGCCATAGGTACAACTCTGTTTCAGAAACAGAACTTGAAATACATTTCACTGGTAGCGTGGGAGGTCAAGTTTGTGAGACCTATTTCTGGGGAATGTATAGCCTAGGATAAACAGCCTTGTAAGAGGTCCTCAATTCAATGGTGAATTAAAAATAGTTTGATATCTTAGCACAATCTGGCATGCATTATGTGTGCACTGATCTGCATTCTATATTCCAGACTTGGTTCCACTGGACTGGAATCGTTTCTCTGGTGTTTCTCATTGTAGAGAAATGTTCCAAGATCCGTAAAGGGACATAATTCTGAAGGATTAATAGGGTAGATTTTAATTATTATTGCCATTACATGACTTCATTTAACTATGCATAATCACAAAAGGAAGTATAGTTCTTAGTCATATAATATACATAAAGCAAATTAAATATACACATTAAATAGGAAAACATTATAGTCAGTCAAATGTTTATTAGCTTCCCGGACTCAGTGTGATGAGCTTGTGTCCCCTGGAACCAAATGTTCCAGCATCCTAGATGAGGACTACAGCCACTAGGCCCAGGCTCGAGTTCTCTCACTAGCCTTCAGGAATGACTCAGCTCCTTTTTCTCCCTCTGCTATTAAATCTTGTTCACGAAGCAAGCTAGAGGAGTATTGACTTTTTCCTTAGGACACGCAGCATCTACCAGGCAAAAATGCCTTTTTTCTCACTGTGCTTGCTCACACTGTGTTTATAACCCACCCATGCAGTCATTAACAGATAAGTGTAAATTGTGTGATAACACACAGTTAAGAGATCTTTCAGAATGTGTTTTTGTTTTGTTCAGAAAACCATTTCAAAACACAGAACATTCTAGGAGACATTAAAGCAACAGCAACATAGCACACTCAGATCTCTAAACATGAATTCACTCATTGTTTTCTTTTGGTAAATGTTACAGATCAAGACGGTCTTTATTGCTGGATTTTGTGTTTCTGTTAAAAATATTTATTACATTACTGTCATGAGCACACCATGTGAGAAACATAGACGGATATATTTGTGTCGTTCCTCAGTGTCAGTGTATTGATCAACAATACATTCCCATTTACTAGTTATTTTCCACATCGCTGTGTCTACATACCTTACATGCCTTCCTTTTTTTTTTTCTTTTTTCTTTTTTTGTGACTAGCTATCCTATAGCCCAGGCTGGCCTCAAACTCACTCTGTATCAGGGAATGACCCTGAACTCCTTTTGTCCCCTTGCTTCTACTTTCTCTGAGTGCCAGGATCATAAGCATATACCACCACTCTCAGTCTATGTACTGCTGGGAGTCAAACTCAAGGCTTCACATGTACAGGCATGCACTCCCCTAGTCTGACATTCTCAGTTTTTATTCTGGCCAGGACCCCAACCCTTAGGATGCTGCTGCCCACTTCCGGGAGGCGGTTCATTTCCCCTCTTAACACCCTTACCAGTATATCGAAAATGTCCTTCAGAAGATTGTAAATTGACCAAAAGAGCTAGCTATCTCATGATAGCTGGCCCTTAGCAACATACAAGTTCTTTTAGTCTAGTCTTAATTATTAGCATTACCTGTGAAATCCCAGATTATGTTTCACACGGTATACACACAGGATACATGATGGCTACAAAAGAGTTCAAGAATCCACAGGGTTCAGAGGCCTTATGAGCCAGGCACAGAGCATTGTGGGCACTTCCTCCCAGTGTTGCTGAATCTAGACACATTGCAAGTGAACCATAGGGTCGAAAATGAGTCATAGCACCATGCCCAGCTGCAGGACTGTAGGATCATCAAGGTGAGGCACAGGACCTGGTGCAGGTGGATGGGTCAACACACAAATGGACAGGTGGTTGGATGGACAGATAGCAAAGTAAATGGGCCATGACCGAGCTGAGTTGAAACCCAGGGGCAGCTGTTAGTTCTCTGCCTGGCAGTCCCTTTAAATGTTCACCAGCTTCTCAGTGAGTAGGAACCCACCTCTTTATTGATACATATCCTTCTTTCTGTGGGGTCCAGGTAAGTATGTTGCACTTTGTCGGTCTGTGGTGTTTGATAAGTTCTTCGGCCTGGTTTTCTGCACATGGGTTTAATACTAACGTGTGCTTACGGTCATAATCTATGTTAGGTGAATATCATCTACTTGTATAAGCCACTTATCAGTCTACACCTCATGGCCAGTGCTGGACAGGTGGTGGCATGCACTTGCAGATAAGTTTCAGTGTCATTGTTATCCTGCCTTATGTTTACTCTCAGAATGGAACCAGGTGATGCTTTGGAAAATGGAGTTCATTTTACAAGATACCACCTGGAAGCCACTGTTGCTTACAGTATAGAGGAATTTAGTGCATACAGCTTGATCTCCACAAATAACGAATTTTTTCCCCAGAAGTTTTCCTTATTTTCCTGACATAAAACTGTAGTGTACCTGTTACATACACTTGATTGTGACTGAATTTGTTTTTTCTAACTCTTCTCAAAATTAGAATCGTAGAATGAATCATTCTCAGATTTATTGAGCAGCTTTTAAGGGCAAAATATTTAGAATTTTGATTTACGAGCGTCACTGTTTGGTCCCTTTAAGCATGTGTGCAGGAGACAGATAAAGTGTTGTTTGCATTCCAGGTTGAACAGCCCTAATCTGGAATCCAGGTGTTATCCTCATGTTGCTATGTAGCCCAGGATGGTCCTCAGCTGGCCGTTCTCCCACCTCAGTCTCATGGGTGCTGGGATATAGGCATGTGCTACTCTGCCAAGTGAAATTAGATTTTTTTATGAAGAGAATTCAATCAATTCTGTGACTTATAAAGAATCAGTAAATGGCCCTTAGAAGTATTTTTATTTTTTTAAGAATTTATTTTTGCTTTTTTTTTTTTTTTTTTGGTCTCTGTCCATCAAAATATGTCTTCTTTCTCATCAAAGCGTTGCCAGCTATTGAAATGGTATTAGATTGGTAGCTGAATAACCAGATAATGTGAAAAGATTTGTTTTATATATTTTATGTTTGGGGGGGGGTAAAATTATGCCTTTATAATTCAAGTAAGAGTCTGTCTTTTTGTTCTTTACACAGAAGTCTAGACCATCTATCATACAGGTAAATAATGCCTTTTGAATGTACTTACATATCTCCAGTGTTCTCGTAGAATTCTGTAATAACAACAAGGATGTATTTTTCCCCCTAGGATACTGTAACCCTTTGTTCCTACCCTTTTATCTTTGATGCCCAAGCCAAGACCAAAATGCTACAGACTGATGCTGAGTTACAGATGCAGGTATCTTATTCAGAATCACTTCCTCCTTTTACTGTTCTTTGCATTGTCTACATTCAGTTGTAATTTATCCTAGTGGAAGGGTGTATTTCAAGTGAAATTTTATTATGAATTTAAAAAGTTATATTTTTTCAATAATTTTATTTGATTTGAGTTTTTTTGAGAAAGGTTCTCATTATAGTTCAGGCTTTTTTTGAAAAAAGTTTTTTGGTTAAAAATGAATTATATTGTGACATTATATATACGTCTCTCTCTGAGCTGGACTACACTCTGCTGGTCTCGTTCTCCCATAAAATATCCCTCCTTTCACCTTTTCCTGTGTTACTTTCTTGTCCTCAGTTGGGGCTCTTCTACCCTCAAAGTCTCATTTTTCCTTCCATGTAAATATTTACAGTTAAACATATGTTGTGCATATAAGCAGAAGTAGGATGTGTTTTCTTTCTGAGTTTCGCTTTTTTTTTTTTTTTTTGCTTAGCATGGGCCCTACAGCCAGCTCCAGCCATTTTCCTGCAAATATCTTGTTTTCATGCAATTCTATGAGTTAATTCTTAGAGTTATTTCTTGTGAAAGACCTTGGCTATGTCTCTATTTTGAAGTCTTTTTAAATCTACATTTTCCTCTAGTATTTTCCAAGTCTTACATTAAGGTTACTTTGATCTATTTTGAGTTGATTTTTGTACAGGGATGAGAGATTCAGATCCAATTGGTGTTTTTTGTTTTCTTCCTTTTTTCTCTTTATGTGAATAGCTGGCTTTTCCAGTACTATTTGTTGAAGAGGCTCTCTTTTTTCTAATGTATGTTTTTGACATCTTTGTCAAAAGTGAGGAGTTTTCTTCTGTAATCTGATTTTTTCCTCTTTATTCTGCATAAGCTATATTAAATAATACTGTTACAAGGTTGTTTAATATGTAAATTGTATTAATATACAGAAAATAAAGTGTGATTTTTAAAAATAAAAATCTTGAAGGAGACTATTGAATATATCCAGATTGTCGCTTTTGCTGTATCAGTCTTGTCTATCTAACGGAGCAGCGTTTCATTTTTTTCCCCTAGTGTCTTAAACATTTCATTGTCAACATCTTTCAACTTCTAGATTGAGTTTCCAGGATGAAATGAATTCACTATGTAGTCAAGGTTACTTTGAAGTCTTGGCCTTTCTACAGGCCCCTGTTGCTAAGATTATAGGTGTGTATCACCATACCAGCTTCAGTAATTTTATGTTCAGTTATATATATATGTAGACTTGGAGTGATAGGTTTTTTTCTGTTTCTGCCAGGTAGTAAAGACTTGAGGCTTTGTGGACCCTGTGTTGCCATTAGGAACAATTTAACTCTTTTGTAGATGGTAGCCTCATCAAAAGAAAAAAAGGGATTAAAAAAAAAAAAACTAAGAACATCAAAACACCCAAAAATAAAGCAAAACTTTATGTATATTAAAGCTTGAATTTTATATATTTTCACTTTGTAAATATTATCCCCCCCAACCATTTAAGATGATAAAAAACCATTATTAACACAAGAATTATACAAAACCAGGTCCTTCCTAGGCTGTGGGACCACAATATCTGACCGGATGCAAACAGGATAATCAAACAGAACTTGGTGGTCCTTAATGAATTAAAAAAAAAAGATTTGTTTAATGGTTTTATTTACTGTATATTTTATTATAAAATATAATTTATTTTATTTGAATGTATACAGTCATTAGTGAATTAGCAATCCAGATCTACCAAACCCCACTGTTAATGGGCATGTTTTCATTTGTCTTTCTGTCTCTCTCTAGTTTTGTCTCTGTGTATATGAATAACTGGTTTCATATGGATACAGCTTTGAGTCTGTTGAGTTGCAGGTTTTCTACTGAAATGGACACTTTTCACAGTGACTGTTTAATTCTTTTCCTGTTATTTTGAGAATTGTGTTTTTATTTACTCTGCTGTTATTTTTCAATCATATTATTATTTTAGTCTTAATGAGTTGAACTCACTTTACCTGGCCTAGTTATTTAGATCATATGACATAAATTATTTCAGCTAATCTTGTTGAGCCCATATTAGAAAGACATATGTAGCCTGCATATGTAAGTAGTGAATAAGTTAAGGTTTTGGAGAAAAGGCAAAATGGAAATGCAGTTAGCCATCTCTGGTTTGGAGATTCTTCAGGCTCCTTGCTATACTCAGAAATGCTCGGTTCTTCTATTCCAGGTGGCGGTCAATGGTGCCAACCTGCAGAATGTCTTTATGCTTCTCACTCTGGAGCCTCTGCTGGCCAGAAGCCCCTTCCTGGTCCTTCATGTTCGCAGGAACCACCTAGTTGGGGATGCCCTGAGAGAGCTGAGCATTCATTCTGACATTGACTTGAAGAAGCCTCTCAAGGTGAGCCCCTTCCATGGATTCCTTTAGCACCTTTGTAAGCATATGGCTGCCGAGGTATTACTAAGATACAGAGGGAAGGCAGCCATTCATCAATGATTTCATTTTTATTTTTTACAAGAAAATAAATTGCCTCTTTCTGTCAAGTCACCAGAATGAACATCTCATTGTAACATAAGATGAAACACTTATGGATTGTTGAGAGATAATTGGGTCCTGCTTCTGCTGTCTGTAGCCCTAGACTTATCAAAAATGGAAAAAAATAAAAGACGTGAAGCTTTGACAAAATACAACAACTAAGCTCTCACCTAGGAAGAGTAGGATATCCAAGATTTAAGAGAAAGAAGGTAAATGAGAAATAGAGAGATGGAAAGCTGCGATGTCATCTACAAAGCTGTTTGCCTGTTAGTATAGGCAAGTTTAACAACTTGTAATGACTAATACAAGGTCTCTTCTCATAGACTTCATTAGTGTGTAAGACTGCTTACCATGCTCCAGGACCTTGTGTGAAACTTTGTATGTACAGATATCCTGAGGAATAGTTAGTCCTTGAAATTGTTTAAAAGTAAATGAGTTCTATCTCTTGCAGATTGCCTCATAAATGCTGCTTTCAGCAGTTTTAGAACCACAGTCCGAAAAAGACTGAACTGTTTGTTCAACAACTCACATTCTTATCATCTCCAAAACGTCCTAATAAGGACAAATATACACAACTCTAATCCTAGCTGATCAGGAGAATGGGAAGTGCACAGCCATTCTGGACAGTTGGATAGATTTTGTCTCAGATTCAAGCACAACAAGGACCAGAGATATAGCTCGGTGGAGAGTACTGGTTTCACTTGTGTGCGCCTCAGTGGGAGAGCACTTGCTTTTCATGTGTGACCCCTATTCAAGTACTAATATCTTATAAAAAAAGAATTTTTAAAAAGACTCTAGTAATACTACCAGTTTATCTGGTTGCTCTCCCTAGAACTCCTGGGTTTTATTATACACAGCGCCTGTTTTCAATCAGTTTTCACATGGGCTTCTTGCTTGGCCATATAGTTGAGTCCTTGGCTGGCCATTGCATTCCCTGATGTAGTCATTCTGTTTTCATGTTTCAAGGTGATCTTTGATGGGGAAGAAGCAGTAGATGCTGGTGGTGTTACAAAGGAGTTCTTTCTATTGCTGTTAAAAGAACTTTTGAATCCTATTTATGGGATGTTTACCTACTATCAAGATTCAAATCTCTTGTGGTTTTCAGATACAGTAAGTTCATAATGTTGCAATTAAATACATTGTTTGGACTGAACTTTCTGTTTGTTGTCAGACTAGCCCCATGGTTTCTAACATTGCAAAATTAATCCTTAAAGTGTCTAGCAAGTCCAACCTTTAGGTTTGATCTGCTTTCAAGACTGACAGTGCATTTTGCCAGCTATGAGCCCCAGTGCTATTTCTAGAAGATAAGATCCAGGCCATAATATCCATGAAGAGTAAAAGGAACAGTGCGATAAAGGAATTAGTTTTAGGGACTGGGGAGATGTCTCAGTGGTTAAAAGCACTGGCCACTCTTACAGAGGACGGAGGTTTGATTCCCAGCTTCTACATGGTGTTATTTCATATCCTGTTTCTAGGCCATGTTCTCTTTGGTCTCCTCAGGTACTAGGCATGTGTGTATGCACAGACATGCCTGGAGGCAAAGCACCCTTATAGATAACAATGTCAAATAATTTCAGATTAGTTCAGCTCTTCCTGTTCTCTATCATAGCACAAGGCCAAGATGAGCAGGGGACCCACAAAGAATTCCATGTGTGTGGCAAGTGGAGGCGACTGACCTAGTCAGCCCAGGTATTGGAGCAACTCACAGGCCAGAACCTACTGTTTTCCAGTGCTAGATGCATTTTTGGATTCCTCAAGCATTGAGAAAAGCGAAAACACTGTAATCCATTTTATGGTCGATAGGCCAAGGCAGAAGAGATCCTGGACTGTACATGCCAGGGAATGAGTTATGGATACTGGATATTTTGTTATGGGGATTATGTAAGTCAGGGCCAGAGCCAATAAGATTAATTTGTATTGTATAAAAGGTTTTATTGGACTGGCTTACATCATAGGAGCTAGGTAGTCAACCATGACTGTTTGCATGCTGGAATACTTACTTGCTCAATCCTTGCGACTGGATGCCTTAGCAGTTGCAGTTTGATGGGAAGGCCTGGAAGATTCTTGGGGACCATTGCTTGTTAGTCTGCAGTAGAACCTAAAGACACTAGAATTTGATGTTAGCAGCAGCAGCAGCAGCATCAATAGACAGCACGGCCAATGAGAAAGCTTGATTCCAGCCAGATTAACAATCAGGATTCATCATTACAGAGACCTAGAAACACATAGCTCTGGCTATCAAATGTCCTAAGCATTTGTGTCCATTACCGGGACATCTATATAGTGCTGTGTAGGCCAGGTTTCAACCACACAGGCAAGAAACACAGGACAGGCTACTCTGGGACCAAATACAGAGTCAGAGAAATGTAAGTGATGGGTTGATTCTGTCAGGAGTATGGTGACAACTAATAAATTCTATGCTTTCAGTGAAAAGTTAAAGAAGAGAGAGTAAAGAAATTGGTTTTATAATGTTTTGGGCATCAGTAGTCACATATTTGTTCTTTTAATGATGGTAGTTTGTGTCTGAATATGTATACGTATGCTTGTAATTTATTTATTTATTTATTTAAAGATTTAATAGGAGAGCTACATTTTAAAAGGCATTTATGTGTGTAGCTTCATGGTAGAGAACCTATCTAGGATGCATAAGTACCTGGGCTATATCTCCAGCATTTGAGGGTCTCCTATTTCATCCAAGCCATAATTTAAGGGCTCCTGGAGTTTTCTCCTTAGATTTTCATTGTCCTCAATGGTAGTAGCTAGTCACATCTGGTGATTAAAATTAAAATTAACTTAAAGTTCAATAATGTTTATTACTACTCACATTTCATGTGACTACTAGACACATGCAGCCAGTGGCTGCGGTAAGGGTCAACACAGAATAGAATAGTCCCACTAATAGTTAGCACTAATGAGCTTTGCTCAGAGATGTTTCTCTGCCTCAGAGTGTAAACATAAATAAGAACTTTGTTCTAATATACTGAAATACTTTGAGTAGGTCATAGAGTGTTTCAAGGTCTTCAAACACTCTCTAATTCATGTACACACACCATACAAGTGTTTTGTAGAGCACAACTGGTTTCACTTGATTGGCATCACCTGTGGACTGGCTATCTACAACTCCACAGTGGTTGACCTCCACTTCCCATTGGCTCTCTACAAGAAGTTGCTGAATGTAAAGCCTGGCTTGGAAGATTTAAAGGAATTGTCACCAACTGAAGGAAGGTAAAGAGCTAAGAGTTATGCCAGTGGTGTAGGGACATGTTTTCATTGCTCTAGATGGGAAACAACATATGTACAAGTGGGGGTGCATTGAAACATTGTAGATCGTACTGCATTGCTGGAAGCATCGCCCGGGTCACTCTGTGGACAAATGAGGAAATTAAAAGAGAGGCCTGGGGCTGTAGAGATGACTTAATAGTTAAGAGCATTGAATGCTCTTTCACAGGACCTGGATTTAGTTCCCAGAACCCACATGGAGGTTCACCAATATCTGTAACTCCAGTTCTAAGAGATCGAATACCCTCATCTGGTTTGCATAGGCATCAGGTACACACAGACAAACATGCAGGCACAAACACCCATACACATAAAATAAATAAATAAACCTTTAAATGAGAGAGACAGAAACACAGAGGCCATAGCTTCTCAAGAATACACAATGATCTCTGCTTTCATTATTTTGTACCAAAAAAAAGGAAACTTGTCATGGTACAGAGATAACAATGGGGAGATTATTGAGAGAGACTTTGAGAAAGTTTATTGATATAGTGATAATTCATACACTACACAATTGACCATGTAAAGAATACTTAAAATATACCTTAGTGTATTTAAAGTTGTCTGACCATCACTGTAATCATGTTTAGAATATTTTCACCATCTGAAAACCAACCTGACTCTTCGCTATCTTATCCCTATGCTCTATATTATCAGTCCTAGTTAAACACTAATTTGCCTTCTGACTCATTCTAGATTTTCTTTTTTTTTGGGGGGGGGCAATGTCTCATATGTAGCCCTGGCTAACCTGGAACTATGCAGACCAAGCTGGCCTCAAACTCAGTCTTTTCCTCCTGAATGCTGAGACTAAATATGTTTGCAATCATGCCTGACTACTCCAGATATTTTCTAAAAATAGAATCTTACAGTGTTGTTCAATTTGTCTATTTCACTTGGTATGTTTTCCAGATTTGTCCTGTTATAACATGAATCAGTGTTTCATTTTTCAAACTGGCAGGTAATATTCCATTGTGCAGCATTCTGTTTACCATACCATTGTGTGATATGATAGCCCATTGTGTGTACACATATGTCATTTTTTGTTTCTCCATTCTTCAGTTGATGTATACATGGAGCTTTTCTGCTTTGGAACTATTTTGAATAGCATTGCTGAGAATATTCATATGCCGGGTTTTGTGGAGACGTAAACTTTTGCTACTTTGATGTGTGCCTAGGAGTAGAATTGCTTATTCATATGCTAATTCCACATTTCTTTTTGAGGAACTGTCAGAGTGCTTTCCAAAGTAGTCAAACTACATTTTTTGTGTTACTCTCATTTTTATTTTTTGCTCTTAAATACCCTCTATTTTCTTGAGGTTTGTGTGTGTGTGTGTGTGTGTGTGTGTGTATTGATTTTGGGCAGCAAACTATTAAACACGCACCTGGCTTCAGAGGGAGGGAGCAGCTTCTTTTTTTTTTAATGGGAAAATGTGTTTTTTTTTTTTAGTTGGAGCAAGGTCTGGCGGTATAGCCCAGTGCCACCATGCTTATCTATCATCCCAGTGTCTCTGAGTTCAATCCCAGCACCACAAAATAGTGAGGCTAGCTGCCCATAGGAATGAACACCTATAATCTCAGTATGCAGAAGCTTAAAACTGGCCTATACTTCACAGCTAGTTCAGAGAGACACTCAGTCTCAAACAATAATGTATTTACAAAACATGGAGGTATAGCCTAGGTTTAGCACCTAGTGGTAGGGAAAAAATTGCTTAAGGTGAAAGGAGAAGTTTCTAAGGTGCCTTCTAGAAATGAAACTGCCATACTTATATAGGATACGGAGAATTTAGGTGTGGGAAGGTGGGAGCATGGAGAAATGTAGAATTGAAAAAAAAGCAGAGGAGACACAAGCCATACTGAGTTTAGTTGCTAAAGAGAAGCCTGCAGTAAGAGATGTGGCTGCTCTTTGCTTTGCAACCCTGACTGAGAATTGGATAGTTTGAGGTATGGTTTTTTTTTTTTTTTTTTAAGCTGGCTACCAGGTAGCAAATTTAAGTTTGATGGTAAGATTTTTTTTTTACCTCAGATGGCTCTTGTGTTTGTTTTCTCTGTGGTAATCTCTCACTGCTGGCTTTCCCCCCTCATTTTGACATTATCTCATAAATCCACAGACTTTTAATCTGTGAGGCAGAGCAAAAAGTGTAGGGCACGGCAGGCATGAAGTCCAGAGTCTCTATCTTGTTACTTCCTGTCATTTTACTCTCAGAGACAGAGACTGGAGGGTAGCATTTTAAGATGTTCTCCTCAGAAGGGTGCCATGTTAATGATTTGAACCAGCAAGAGGAAAGCTGGAAAGCTGCCATGGTGTAGTTACTTTTATGGAAGATGAATGGAATTCTCTTGTAATGAAGGTTCTTAACATCTGTCTTTTCTTTTTTCTTTTTTTTTTTTAATCTGTCCTGCTGTTTTTTGATCAGGAACGCCTTAAATTTGATCACTTTCTCTTCTCTCTGATTTTATCATAAAAACCTGCTGAACACACACACACACACACACACTCTAATACATAAGTAAAATTAATCTTTAAAATGTGAGCTGGCAAGATGGCTCAGCTGGTAAAGGTGCTTGTGAGCACACCAGGCGACTTGAGTTTGATCCCTGGCAGGGAAGAACCTACTTTCAGGTTGTTCTCTGACCTCCATGTGCGTGCTAATAAATAAATACATTTTAAACCTACTGAGGCTGATGTCATTGGAAGAAGATGTAATTATGTAAATGGATTTGTACCACCTGAATTTATCTCCACACTGAAGTTCTCAGCTAAGAAAGCTGCCCTAATAAGAACTGCATGGTGCTTGGTTTCTTGAGTCTGGTCCAGGTTGATTCCTGCCACCAGCAAGCTGTCTTTCATCATCACTCCCTTAATCACTCAAATCCAGATTGCCTATGTTCCTTTTGAGAACTTGCAGAAACTAACATTATGAGTTTGAGGATAACTTCTTTGTTATGTCATGTATTAAAATTATACCATTTATACAGTGATGATTTTCATATGCTGACACTTCCCCAAACATCCCATAATTCTAGATAGTAGGTCTTTTGGGATTTCTTCTTTGTAGTCATGAGCTCTAACATCTACTGAGCAGCCCATAGTCAGTGATTAATGAGAGATTTCCCAGAACTTGATTTTGGTATAGAAAGTAGACTAGTAAAGTTTCCCCAATACCTGACTCTTTCAATAGCACTACCTTCACACATTCTGTCTTGCCACAGCTCCCTGGATAGCTCTTGGTAGAAGTGCAGGGCTGGATTCCCTGAAGAAAAAGTGTGAAACGCTCTAGTTATAAGGATATATTCTATTGGGAGCTTGGCTGTGGTGACTGTTTATATAAGTACATCGGAAAGATTATGTTTCTTCAGTATGACACATAATAAAATACCATATCTCTGCATTAGTAAGTGAAGCAGGAATTTATGTTATATAGAATCCCAAATACCATGACACGAAATAGTCAAATTTGAGATAAAAATCTTCAAAGTCTAAAGTTCTGAAAATTTCAGTCTTCAGAGATTAAAACCCTAAATTGTCTGGCAGATGGACTCTGGAGAGGGGCCTGGTACTTTCTTGACCTCATGTGGTGTAGGTGTCTTGTAGTAGGCATGAGGACCTAGAGAACGGTGTCAGTTGAAGCATTTCCATAGGCTAGTGTGCAAAAATGTGGATTTTTCCTTAGCTTCCAATACTGGAGATATAAATTACTTGATGCCTTCCAAAGTTTTGGTTTGTGTTGTTATTGTTTGTTTGTTTTGATTTTTGTTTTTAAAATCTCATGCAGTTTTTGCAAATTTGACAGTGAAAGTCTCTTACATTATCTCTGGGTTTTTGCATATGTGTAAAAATGTTAGAACTTGCTCAAAAGTTAGAACTTGTTCAAATTCAATTTTTGATGTATTCATTTGTGAATATTGTTTGTGTGGATCTTAACTGTAGTATTTCTACAAATGTCGTTTGTTTATCTGAGTATTTATGCTTCTGAAAATCTCTATTATTTGCCTATTTTGTGTTTTGAAATGGCTTCATAAGTAATATGTTATATTGTTGCTACGTTTTCCAAATCTTCCTTTAAAAATGAGATTGTTTCCTTTATCATTTTTAGGAATAGGTATTGAACTAGGAACTGTTGTGTGCTGAGTGAATGAGCTACAGCCCTACTCCTAAAGAATTTTTAAAATTAGTTATACTAGAATTTTATTTGAGATTTGGGACGTTAGGAATTTTGAACATTAGGGATTCTGATGTTTGAGGATTTCAACATTTGGAATTGTGGTTTGGGCAATTAGGTCCTCACCCATCCTTAAGATTCCTATCTGAATAAAGTGACTTTTCTTTTGTTGTGATATAAAGCTGTGAAGAATTTTCTGGACTTAGAGTTTCAGAGAGCAAGGAGTCCATTGTGGGAGGAGGCATAGCAGCAGGCAGCAGTCATGGTGGAGGAACACCTGAGAGTCTACTGTTTAGACCTCAAGTGGGACACAGAGCACTCTGGGAATGAGAATGGTTTTGAGACTTCAGAGCTTGCCCCAATGACACTTCCTCCACCAAGGCCACACCTTCTAAACTTACCTAAACAGTGCCACTAAGTGGGGACCAAGTATTGAAATACATGAGCCCATGAGAGTCAGTTTCATTTACTTCACCACAGTGACTTTGTAGCCTTTTTAATTTTTGTTGTTTCTTTTTAATAGTGAAAGGATTATTTTACTAATGTATATGGGTAAAACCAGTTCATGGGGCCCTTTAGTACTGAGTTCTCATGTATATATGTATATACTGAGCAATACCAAGGAGCTACAAACACAAGTGCATCAGATGTAAATCATCTGAATTTCATCATGAGTTTAGAAACGTGTGTCAACAGGTTAGGGAGTCAGTGGAATTTCTACCTTTATTCTCTAAGGTTTAGGTACATTGTTTTCAGTTTTCTGAATTTATATTCACTCTAGACTTTTCTTTAGTTTTCTTGGCAAAGTGTCTGGACCTAGTTGAGGCAGAAGCACCACTGCAACATTTGATTTGCATCTTTTCCTTTTCTTCTGTTACTAGGAGTCTTCAAGAGCTTCTAGATTACCCTGGTGAAGATGTTGAGGAGACTTTTTGCCTCAACTTCACGGTGCGTGTTCCTGTATCTATCACTGTGACTGTTCTTTATGGTGATGACAAGTCATAATTAACATAGGTTTCTAACAAAATAACAAAGTCAGAGACTTTCTTGAGTCAACCTATTTTAGTTGTCACATCTTGAACTCAATAAACACGTTGCAGAGAGGATTCTGCGCTTATCTATGCACTTAGGAAGATTACAAAAACATTAGTTGTCTTTGCTCTTGACATGTACATACCATTCTTTCCCACAGTTCACATCACTTTCTCATTGGTTCCACTTACTGATAACTCCATGAGTTAAAATGTTTTTAAGGTGTTGATGTTCTCTGACTCAGATTTTCATTCTACCCTCTATTTCCCATAAACACAATCATTAAATTATATTTATTCCTAGTTTCTCTTGAATCACTTGGGTTCTAGAAAGGCAAATGTTAACAAAAATGAAGACGTATCTTTTTCTGCTTTTCGATGAAGGTGTGCCGAGAAAGCTATGGAGTGATAGAGCAGAAGAAGCTAATACCTGAGGGAGACAGAGTGACCGTCTGCAAGGACAACAGGTTAGTCCTGACCAAGGGCTGCGGAAGATGTGGGTGACTTATTTTCCTAAAGTTTGATGTTTTTAGCTTAGGACTGAAATTATATTTTAATCTCTCTATGGAGGATGTGAGGGCAGTAGACCAAGAACTTGAAGATTGTAGAGAATTTTTAATAGCAGGGCAAGCCATGGATTTAGTGTGTAGCTGTTTAGCTGCAGATCTGTATCTTTTTGGCTTTGATGCTGAGTAAGTCACTAAGTCACATAAACTGTTTGCTTTCACATATCTCATCTGTAAAGCAAAGATGATAAAAATTTCCCTGCCTACCTTATGGGATAGTTGTGTGAATACAATAATATATATAGAAGATATTTTGTAATAAAATAGGTGAACAGCATAGGGTTTCTCCTGTGTAGCAGAATGCCTAGTGTGAAAATATATGCTACAAAAACATGTACTGAATAAATAAATACTTTTGATGTGTTTTTGTAGAAGGAGAAGCTGACTCAGGGCCTTCCCCGCTATATTTCCATGTCTAATTACTTTTCAACCCTGAAAGTTCTCAGGATTCCCACCTCGCAGTAAACAAGCAATTAACTCCATTCCAGACAGCAGCTCCATGCTCATTAACCCAGCTCAGTTCTGATCTGCCCTGTTGTGGCAGTCAGACTTTTTATCACTGTTACTAAAAATAACCTGAGAAAAATAACCTAAACAAAAAAACAATTTGGCTCACAGTCAAATATACGCTGGTGGAGCATCGTGGTAGTGTGGTGTGGTGCAGGAAGCCTGCCTCTCCCATGGGAGCCAGCCATGTAGAGAGGCTGGAAGGGTCCAGGAGAAAGATTTATCCTTCGATTATAAGCCCTAGTGACCTTTAGGGCCACCTCCTCACAGCCCCATTAATATGAACTCTTTAATGAATTAACCTATTGATAAAGTTAGTACTGTTTGATCCACTCACCTCTTTAACCTCTAACACCACAAGCTAGGTAGGGACTGAGCTTCAACACAATGCCTTTTGAAGGGACAATTCATATTCAGACATGTCTATCTGAAGATTTATCTTGGGAGTTAATCTACAAAGATAACACCTTCATACGCCCATCCCAAGCCTCAGGTAACTTTACCTGTGCTTCCGACTGGCTGGCCTGTAAATCAGGTTTCCTGTATGCCTTCCTGCTTCCTATGTTGATTAATTTGATTAAGTGAGTCATGGAGCTCAGGGAAACAGGTGAAGAGCTGCATGAACTGAGGTATGGGGAAATGAGCTTTTGTGCATCTCTTGGCTACCTTCCAGGAACTTGTCTCCAATTCATGTCTGATTTGGGTTTTATAGAGACTTCCACAGTGTATCTAATTCTAATACAGTATATGTAGAAACTAAGCAAGGTCTGCCTATATGGTTCTTCTGGGCCTGACTTGTATTTTCAGTGTGGATCAGAATCCTTTCTGAAATGGGTATCTTATCATCAATTATCAGCTGGGTAGGGCAGAGTAAGGCAGGGATGGTAACCCAGGAACTTTGGACAAAACAAAGCAACACACACATTTCAGAATATAACAGTGGTGACTTATTATTTTTAAGGTGAGTTTTGTGATTCAGGTTTGAAGATTTAGCTGAGTTTTCAGGATGAATCTCAGGCCCTGAATTATCTTGTTAGACGAAAGTAAATATTCGATTTTGTTTAGTTTTTTATTGAAGTGTGATAATCTGCATAGACATTTATTCACTTTACAAACACTGAGTGTTTGCTATGTGCTGGGCATATTGCTGACTGTAGGAGGTGACCAGTTTCTATCATTCTATCTGTGGGTTGAAAATGTACACAAACATGTAGCAGATTATAGTATATGTTATATGAGTTAAACATCAGGTGCCATGGAAATAGGAGAGAAGCAGCAGGCTTTTTATGAGACATTTAAGAATGCAAATATCTGGGTACATTTTAGACACAGTGAGTTGTGTGAGTCAGAATTTTCAGGGTTAATAGAGGATAGAGGTTGTTGAGGATTTGTGAATGGGCCAGGAGATAGTGGATGCAGAGTTTTAGAGTGAAGACTATCAAAGCCTTGAATAGGGCTTGGATTGAAGAAAGATAATTGATCTTAGTTTTAGAAAGATAGCTTCAATGGCCTTGTAGAAATAGACAATGTGCGCAAAGACCTGAGAGGAGGCCATTGATAACAAACCACAAGGACCAGGATGGAAGTTGTAGAAATATCAAGTTGGTTCTGTGTGAATGGCATTGTCAGTAGGTGTCTGATTATGTATGAGCAAGGCTTGGATTGGCAACCTTGCCACAATTTCTAATTTGAGTAGCTGTATAACAGGTATCAGACTATAAATAAAACTGGTTCATTGAGGGTATTTCTGTTTTGAGCCTTTGACTGTCCATTTGAGAATACCCAGGCAGTTGTTTAAACCAGGAAATAAATGTGGGTCTCAGGAAAGAAGTCTTATTGGAAACCTTTCCTTTGCTTATGCATACCAGCCTTGTTTGCCAGTCACTTGAAGTGAGAAATTGTGAGAAATACTAAAACAAAAATAAAGAACATGTACATATATTCTTAGAAGGACCTGTAAAATTAGAATGCAAGGCAAGCCGTTGATGAGATGAGAATTTGAGCATTGCTGCCATCCTCATTGGTTAGCAGTAAAGCTTATAAGAGGGGTAGGGGATGAGAAAATGCTTGTCTCTCTCAGGAAAGGCTGTGAGTGAGGGAAGCCTGAACACATGGAAGCTGGGCTTCAACTAGGCTGTGAATAAAGTTGTAGACTCACAAAATTGTTTTTGTAAGTATTGACTCCAAAATCCCACACCTCACCTCAAAGGGAATAAGAGATAGTTTATTCAAGAGCCAGATTTGAATGATTATGGCCCAGAAATATGGTGCTAGATTATCCCAGGGTCCATGTTCCCACGTGGAGGCAGTTTTATGTACATATTTGTTCTATTGCTCTGAGGAGACACTATGACCACAGCAACTCTTATAACAAAAATCATTTAATTGTAGACTTGCTTACAGTTTTAGAGGGTTAGTCATGACCATTATGTGGTAGGAAGCAGACAGTCTTGACCCTAGAGCAGTTGTTGAGAGCTTTACATCTTGATCTGCCTGCAATTCAAGAGTTCAAGATGGAGGGAGGAAGAGAGAGAGAGACAGACAGACAGACAGACAGACATACCTCCTACTCCTTTCCAAAGAGTTCTACTTACTGGGAACCAAGCATTCAAACATAGAAGCCTGTGGGAGCCATTCTCATTCAAATCATCACACTTGGCTCTATAAGTCTAGTCCTTACTCAGATAATTTTGCAATCGTTAAAAACCCGTATTGGATGAGGGACCAAAAGGCAGGGCTTTATCTTTGTAACATTGGTATTTTATTAGCATTATAAATATCTTATTCTCAGGAAATTTTTCCTTTGTAAGAAAAAGCTTGTTAATTTTGGCAAATTTATAAAGTATTGCTTACAACATGGTTCCAGTTATTCATCTTTCCTCTAGTTTTGCTCATTGTGATGTAACAGATGTGCATATGCACATGTAGCTATGTGTCACATGGTGACATGTTGGTCTATGACAGACCATATATGCAACTGTGATCCCCTAGGATTTTAATGGAACAGAACAAATGCTATCACCTGTTAAAATTATAGCTATCATAATGTCATAACATGACATCTTACTCATATGCTGATGGCTCTCCTGTCAGTTGCATGCAGGAATGATACCTACAGAGCATAATACATGTTAATAAACAAGTATGTTACTGGTTTTTATATTTGTCATATTATACTTTCTATATTTATTTTAGAATGTTGTTGACATAAAAAAAATCCACAGCTCTCACCATAAAGGGAGTAAGATATAGTTTATTATAGAGCCAAATGATTGACCAAGGCATAGAAAGATGGAGGTCATCACACCAGGTTCCATGTTCCAACAAGGCAATTTTAAAAATATTGGTGGGAACCTCAGGGAGATGGGTTACAACAGGAAGGGGGAATCTCTTCTGTAGGCCACTGATGCTGTTTGATGACTACCATCTGCTAAGTTAATACATTCCAAAGATTTTTTTTTCTATTAATCAAGAATGGTAGGCCCAACATTTTGTTAATCACAGAATAGCTTAAGGGGTTAAATGTACTCCAAGATTAACTATAACTAAGCAATGAACTTATGCTAACCTGTCCAGACCACTGAAATTCTAATTAGTGATTCAGATTTTGCAGATATAGCTAGCCTCTTTCTGGGAATTCTCATTCTTTGTCACACTAGCAGCCACCACAAGCATCAGGTGTGTGTCTGTCTAGGCCTGTCTAAGAACATATTTTAAAGCTCACACAGTGATGAAGTAATTTATGAGTGTGTTTTATACAAGGGATACCCAAGATGGCTAGTCTTTAGTCTTGCGTATGATATCTTACCATGTGTATTAACTTGGTCTCAGACAAGAAAATGTGTGTGGGTGTGTATCATTTGTTGGAAATTTACACTGAGGGAGACGGCAGCCTGCGAAGGGGTGATGGAATATCTCTTGCTCTGGTGAGTCTTCACAATGCCCTGTGTGTTCATTTGTACTTGAAGGGGAAAAGCAACCCAGCTCAGGACAGGCAGTTTGCAATACAGTCTGTAGGTGAGGCAATTTTAGGCACTTACAAATCCTTTTCATACTGTTATTAAATTATTTCTCTCACACTTTCCCTAGTTAGCAGACAGACATTTCTCTGAATCAACTCAGTTGAGTCAACAACTGCAAGATAAACTGTGTGTGGATACTGAAATAGAACGGCTTATTTAGGGAGATAAGCTGTTCTCACATGCCATTATAACTAGGCTAGGAATGTCTAAATTGCCATGATTTAATCCGAAGACAGTCTGAGAGGTTATCTTAAACAGATACACCTCTGGGGACAGAGCTAGTATAGACCTAGGTCCTAGCCTACTCACACTTGGATACTGGGAAATGGAGAGGGACATACTCATGAAAAGGCATTTTGTAGAGTAATGGATACATCACTGAGTTGTTACTAGTGAGGGATTGTTGGGGGTAGCCTCACTTGCGGCTTAGGTGGGGAATTAGATTGTAAAAGAACTGAGACATGAGAGAAGTTAAGTTTCCTCTTGGAGGTGAGATTTTGTAAGTAGAGCAGCTGAGTTCAGAAGTGAGTCCAGGGCGCACAGTTTACTTTGCCTTCTTATTTTCTTCGCCATTTATTTCAGTTGCTGGCACATGTGCACTAATGAGTGTTGCTGACCCCCCCCCCCCCCCAGTGCTTCTCAGAGTCAGGGATCACCTACTCTTCGAAAAGAGCTTGTGTTTGTTTGAAAGCTGTGCCTGTTTCTTCTCTCTTGCTTTTCAGTTGCCAGCCTCCCTTTGACATCAGTGCTGCTCTTACAAAATGTCTGCTGTGGGATGTTCTAATGGTACAGGAAAGATTGTGCATAAACCTAAGAATAGTAACAAAACAACACACTCCATCTCCGTTTCATCTCATCATTCTCATACTGCAGGTTACTTTAGTGTCTCCTAAAGTTGCAGGGATTTCATACAACCAGCGAGCAAGCAGTCAGTTCTGGAGCAAACATGATTGATAGCATTCTAACTCAATTCATTTCTTTCACTGTTTGATTGACAATACCAGTATATTCCACAAGCTGAAGACTAAAGCTTTAAGACTCACTTAACCCCTATCAGGTGCCAATTGTGAGGCTCAGAGTTGTTTATTCTTTACTTCCAATTGACTGGGTTGTGCATTAAACTTCCCATAACTTCTGCCTCCGGTTCTGTTGGTATGCTTCAGTGGCTTAAAATTTTCCAGGAAATATAGTTGCCTTTACCAAAAATACATTATAAAGGGTACACATGAGAGGTTGCCTCAGATGAGATATAGGAGAGGTAAGGTATGGAAGAAGCATATACCCCTCAGGTTGCATCTCTCTTCAGGAATTCCCACGTGCTCAATTGTCTAGTAGCTATACAAATCCTATCTTTTTGGGGTCTAATGGAGAGCTCATTTTATAGGCATGGAAGGTCAACTGTGTGGAAATTTTAGTGGATATGAAGTTACGATCTAATGTTAGCATACTGAGTGGGGAAACCCAATGAGTTCTATTCAGGTTTTTCCTGGACTATGTAGAATTTCTTTATCTAACAGTATAAGGTAGAACCCCTTTGAAGTGGAGCTCTTGTGATCTTTTATGGGATGGTTGGTTAAAGAATTATGGGTTATTTGGGTTTTTTTTTTTTGTGTGTGTGTGTGTGTGTGTGTGTGTGTGTGTGTGTGTTGGACATGGAACCCTGGGCTCTGTCAATAGTAAGATATTTGCTGTCCTGAAAAGGACAAAACTTGGAAGCAGGTAAGTCAACAGCCTAGCTCTGTCAAGACAGGGTAGGCAAGTCCTGCATAATTCCTGCTTTACAGTTAATGTCTGTCAGAGAAATGGGGCCAAAAGGCTGAAGATAGATGCTCTAATGTATGGAGAGAAATTGGGAACTGTCCAGGCAGCCAGTTGTCTGTCATTTCTTAGTTTTGGAAGCTGCTGGCCCTGCACTTCCTGCATAATCAGATATATTTATCCTTCTCAGGTCTCTGATGTGGTTGAAGACTAGATAGTTATAGTCTCATAGTTAAAGTTTGAGTTGTTTAGGAATTAAGAGAGTGTTCTGGGTCTAAGAAGATGTTTTTAAGTTGGTGCAAGTTAGGATGTAAGCTTAATTGGATATAGAACTTTAAACTCATGGAGATGGATGCATAGTAGAATGTTAAAGTCAGTTGCCAAATAATATGGACTGGACATTGGGAATGTATGTTATGCCTTATAATTTTCATAATTGTGGCCTAACTATTCTTTTTGTTTTGTATTACATTTGCTGTTATAAGAGAAAGCCATTTGTGGGACTGAAAGGAGGAGCTGTTGGGGGGAAAAGATATACTTTAAACTTAAAAAAAAAAAAGGAATCAGATGAGGGGGAAGAGGGTGAGAGGGTGGAACTGGAGGGGGAGTAGGGAGGGGATTGTGATTGAGATGGAACTTGAAGAAATACAAAATAATAACATTTAAAAAAAAAAGATATTTGCTGTCATGGCTCCTTTGGATGAAAGTGCCAGAGGAATACAAATTCCATTCAAATGAGTTACATGCATCTAAGGAAAAGAAAGTCTGTGGCCATTTGCTGCTGTCTACCTCAGCCAAGTCTCTCATAGTGGTACCTCATAGTGGTAGCCACATCTTGATGACACTGGACTGCATCACTCCTGTGATTAAGTATTTTTTATATTCCATAGAATGTGTTACCACTGATGGGGGAAAAAAAAAAAGACCTTAAATTGGTGCAGTTAAATTCTAGCTTTGTTCTACATGGTGTCTGAATTCAATAGCAAGAACGCAAGAATGGAGCTGTGGCTCTAATGAGTTCTCATGGCCCCTCATGAACATTGGTGAGGGGTGCAGTCTTTAAGGTGCATATTATATTTGTAGTGGAAATAACATGAAAAAAAAAAACCATGAAAACACCAGTCTCACTTCCAGAGTGCTTTCCATATGCCAGACTCTCTCCTAAGGACTTAACATGTAAACCTTCCCGCTATGCAGATGATGAAATCGAAACACAGAGAAGTATATCATTTGGCCCAGATACACAGCTAGAAGGAAAGGACTTGATTCAGGGCCTGTGCTCCAGGAGTGCACCCTGCCACTGAGAGCCTACAGTGGGGCTTGAGAGTTCCTTGCCTTTGCCCCCAAGGGAAAAAGTGACTGGAGACTTTCCTGTTTCTCCTTTCTGGCAGACTGTATAATTTTCATAAAAAGAAAGCTGGTATAGTTAAAAATGTACTATAAATGTGTGAAATTAAATGTCTGAATTTTGAACCTGGGAATACAGTGCATATGGACTATTTAAGATGTGGTAAAACCCTCATGAGCAGGGCATGGCACATGCCTTTGATCTCAGTGCTCGGGAGGTAGAAAGACAGGAAGATTTTTATGAGTTTGGGGACAGCCTACATAGTGAGTTCCAAAATAGGCCAGAGCTATATAATGAAAACCTGTCTGGAAAAAACAAAAGGAAGCAAACAAACAAAATAACAACAAAAACATCATGGGTATTTGTAATATTGTGTAGTCTGCTATTTAAATGTGTTTTCTTTGGATATTTGCTTTGTATGTTCATTTTTATCACCCATTCTGTATTCTTTCAGCCCTCCAAGATTTTTATTAAAAGAGTTACAAACATCTTTTGTAGAAAAACAGATTATTTTTGCCTCTAAAAATTGCTTTTTAATAATAAAATTCCAAGGATATTTAAAAGTATGGCATTTGAATCTGTTGACAATTTTTTTAAATTTTCTTAGTGAATTGTACCAGGTTATCCATCTTTATTGATGTATCAGAATACCTATTTCACTCAGTCCTTGCAGTATCATTAAAATATTTTCATTTCTTTCATACATAGGATACTTTAAAGATTCTACACAGCACTGATCCATTCTAATGCTGTGTGAACTTATAAAGTACTTTTAAAATGTGGTTTTGAGGTAGTGTTTGCACAGTGCTGTAAATATCTGAAATTGCTGCTTTAAAAATGGTTTGTTTTATGTTATGTAAGTTTCAGCTCAATAAAAACAGTACTTGTTTACATGTATGTACAGTGAAGAAGTACCTGTGTATGCATGTGTGTAAACCTGCAGGGAAATGGAGCTCTGGCACTGAGCCTATGCTATGAGCTTGAAGTGCTGCAGATTTCTGTGTCGCACTCTGAAAGCATGCACTGAATTCTAATGTGTGCTGCTGGTTACGCTGTGCTTTGTTGAGTTTGGCCTGTCAAGGGTTAAAATGGTTTACTGCAAAGCAGTATTTTACTTGCCTGAAGGAGATGGTGTCCTGCAGACATTACAGTGCGGCCATGACGCACTTTCAAATGGGCAGCTAGGGAGACACACGTTTAGGATCAACTCAGTGAGGAAATGAAGTTGACATCCATCCTAAACATTCTGACGGCCAGAACAGCCTGTTCTAGTCACTTATGTAATATAAGATAATGCCTGCTGGCGTAGCACAAAGCTGGAACGTTATGTCTCCAGCCTTCCCAGAGCCCTGCTGCTTCACCTAGTGCTGGTCATAGGACCACATCCTCCTCCTCAGTATCCCTCTTCTTTAAATATTCAGCTCAAGTTTTTCTTGTAAATCTCTAACAGTACTGATTTTTATATGATTTGTCAAACTCTTAAGACCACTAACTTTCTGTTACCTATATCTATAACAGAGATAATTCACAGTACTTGTTTACATATGAAATGAGTATATATTCAAAACTTGACATTTTCTAATTTTTTGTCTTGTCATGTCTGTTTATTTCTTTTGGCTGTATGAGTCCTAATCTTAGCCTTTCTGTATATAATAATTGATAAATATTTTGTGTTTTTTATTCATTAAAAATGTTTCCTCTAGTCCATTAAAGTCTAACTTGTTTCTAAGTTATTGAAAGCTGTCTTAGCTATTCTTATGGGTGAACAGCAGAGAAATTGTATTAAGTTCCAGATCCCACTTGGGGAATTGAATTGTGACAAATTATAAATTAATTTCAGAAGAATTAATGTTTTGTGACAATCTTGTAAGTCAGATTTCACAAACATGATGCACATATTATTATAGGCTAGCTTATGTTTATGTATGCATATATTATTTCTAGTGAAAAAGAAATCTTAATATTTTAATACCTTAAATTAAGTATAGATTGTATATATTTATCTGACAACCAATCAATTTGTCAAACTTGAGTCTAATAATTTTGCAATTTATTCTCTTGGGTTTTCTATATCTAATAATCATATACCTATAAATTTTTCCAATGATTAGATCATTTATTTACATTTACTTATTTTTACATTTTTACTAGACCTAGAGAAATATTACATGATAGTCCCTCCATTCCTGAAGATTAGTGAATGTAAACTTTCATTACCTTTTTTTATTAAAACAATCATATGATTAAGATGATCATAATGTATGTAATATACTCCTTTGGTTGAGCTGATCTAGCCTGTAAGGAAGATTACCACTGTCTTAGAGTTGTTCATAGTCACCTGTTGTCATTAGCAACCAGTTAGTACTGCCCTCCAGTCCCAAACGTCATCAGATTTTGCTGCAGTGTGATTAACCCTTGCAGCAAAGGGAAAAGAATGGCATCTGATTTTGTGTGTGTGTGTGCCTTCATAATGTCACATTAAAGTCTGACCTTTTCTGAGAAGAAATTAATACCAGATTTTATATGGAGAAAACAAAAACAAGTTATTTTTAAATGTCCTATGTTTTTGAGTTAAAAGCCATGTTCTTTTCTGATAATAAGGAACCACTAAGGTAGAAAATAAGAAGTCTACCATTTTCTCTTGCATAGCAGGAGAGGCAAAGAGTTGAATTTTCTATCAGGGTCTTTTGCCTTTATTATAACAGTAATAGCTGGAAATTATTCCTGGGTATCAGATGATGCTGTGTGGACTGTAAGTGTATTAACTTATTTTCTCTTCATAAGAACTGCGAGGAAGGGACTGTTACCACCCACTTCTATAGATGAGAATACAGGCAGTCAGAATAACAAGTCTTTTTATTTTTTGAAAATACTGTTTTGTTAACACCACAGTGGTAAACAACTTTATGATTGTTTTTTTTTTTACAGAACATTGGTTCACAAATAATTTAAAACTCACAAAAAAGCTAAAGGCCTTTACATTTAAGTGTCTTTTCCCAAGAGTCCTTCCTGTATGCCATTCTATCCTCAAGCAATAAAATTAGATTATGCACCATTTAATATATCACATTTACATAGCAAAATAATGAAGGCACAGCTAATACAAGCAAACTTAAACCCTTTCTATTTCTGAGCTGGGGGTGGGGATACACACTTGGATTGGTTCTTCAAGTATATATTTTTTCCCAACATTAGCTTCATTGAGGAGTTCTGATGGTTTTCACAGCTACTTACTAAAAGCTACAAGACAAAAAGACTTCACAAAAGATCAAACTACGCAACACTGGATACACATGCTTTACAGAATTGCTACATTCTACATTTCTTCAAGTAAATTATATTTCTAAAATGCTATAAGGTGATTAATACTTAAAACATTTGGGGTAATTCTCACAATTTTGTAAACAAACACTACCAAGAAAACAGATGACATGAGACCATAACAAATGAACACGTGTTGACAATATTGTACATGTAATAGACCCTCTTTTTTGGAACCATGTTCTTTCTGTAATTTCAAATATTCAAAGCATTTTTCACAACTTGAAATGGCAGTTTCCCTAGCCTCATAACATTTCATGCTGTCAGTCCAGGCTTCTTCCATGCCACGTCTCCTCTGGAGTGTAAAGCTGATGTCTGGGTTTGCAAAAGCAAAAGTCTTAAAGATGACGTCGTTCTTGAGTTCCTTTATCTCCACGCTGAGAAATGTAAAGAAACTGAGTAATTAAGCATTGAGAAGAGTTCAGTCTTAGCTTGGGTGTTCAGATGCAGTGTGATGAATGGATTTCAACTTGTGACGCACTTCACATCTGACAACCTTTTCGTCAGTCTCAAGTCGAGTTCTCACATCAGAGCAGGGAGAAAAAAATAAGCTTAATTAGGCTTTTTTAAAAAACGTCTTTTGGCATCTGTTTTACACAAAAGTCATATTAGAAACGGGCTAACCAGAACCTACTTGATTCAATTTAATTTTAGGAATGTCAGAATAGATTCACATTGTATTTTGGGCAAAACCTGAGCCTTTTAAAGTCCGCCGACATCGGAAATAAAAAGGGCAGGGGGTTTGTCACCTGTCAGCTCCTGTGCTCACTTCTTGACGGAGTTGGGACCCCCAGTTGCGCCTGCCGCAGCCTCCTCTTCCTCCTCATCCTCGTCGTCTTCGTCATCATCGTCGTCGTCTTCATCCTGTCCCTCCAGGGTCCACGCGCAGCCCTCCATCTCTCCGGTGAGCTCCTGGATCTTGGCGAGTAGGGGCTTGTAGATGTCGTTGTACTTTTTCTCCAGAGCCTGGAATTCCTTGTCAAATTTGGCTTCTATCTTATCGCAGCGCTTCTGCAGCTTTTTGAGCGCCAGAACGCGGCACTTCACGGAATTGGGCAGGCTCTCGATAAAGTCATTTTTTGGCTTAGGTGCGTTCTCTGCGGGGGCCTGTGGCTCCTCAGCCGCCGGCGCGGCAGCAGCAGCAGCAGCAGCGGCGGCAGCAGCGCTGTCACCGCCGGCTGCCTCCTCGCCACCCTGGGCGCCCTCCATTACCTCGTCTTCGGCGCGGCTCTCAGCGGGTCCCTGCTTCTCGGGGTCTGCCATGGCTAGCGCTCGGCTCCGCTGGGCTTGTTTGCCGCGGTGGCCCGGTGATGGCGCAGTCGGCGACAGAGCTGGTCCAGAGAGATCCTGCAGCTGTGACTGCGGCTGGTCCAGAGTGAGTCTGAGGATGCGGCAAGCGCTGACGGCGGTGGTGACGTCCGCGCGCGGCAGCTTCGTGGCTCGGGGCAAGTAAATGGCTGCTCACTATCAGCTGATGGTTGTGCGCACGTAACTGCACCAGACTGTTGCTATGCTGCTATCTCCAAGGTCTTCAAAACCTGCCACTTAGACCCTCAGCCCCCACCCCTACGGAACTTGCTGGAACCAGCTCAAAACCGAGACTGTATTTTTCCATACAAACAGGCTCTGGTCTGTTTACTGTGTGCTTCCCCTCCCATCTCAGCTCTCCGAATCCGCAATGCACCTGACGACTTTTGTTGGAAGTGCGCCATAGCTGATGCTGGTCAGCTTTGGTTATGGGTGCCTTCCTTTCCAAATCTTTATTGCATCTTAAATTCAATTCCAGAGAACAGAAACGCGGGAGAACCATTTTCCTCCTACTCTTGCAAATGTGCGTATTTGCACCTTTTACATACGTAGACCATCTTGGGCTCCTAGAGCAGCCAGCCAGCCATCTTTGTTAAACCTAATTTCATGTATCCTAGTGGCAAATTGTCACAGGAAGGAGCTTGGAATTCAAATCTCCTCATCGTGAGCACCATGGTAATGTTACCGAAAGATCCACTCAGGTACCTATGAAAAGGAATAAAGCGAGGGTGGGGTCCAACCTTGTGACATTGTGATAAGAGGCCATCATCTACAAATGTGTAGGGCCCGATTCACAGATTTCTTGGGAGGCACACTGCCTCCGGATGGCAGGTTAGACATGCCCATAATGGATGGGAGAAAGGTCATTCTGATGCATCTTGGAAAGCATGTGTTTGGTCCTACTCTTTCTTAGGGACTGCCAGATGAACGTACAGTCATTTGTCATTAAACACTTCACAGTTAACCATCTACTCTTTGGGTATGCTTATGATTTGCACGTGAGAGCACTGGAAAGGACTAAGCATCAAACTCTTGTTTTCTGATAATGAGTGATAGAACACTTTATTTATTTTACCCAGACAAGCCAGAATTAGAGAAATGTTTATTCATTCATTTGTTTGTTTGTTTTCTTATTTAGCTGGCCCAGAAAAGCCTCAAACTCCTGATCTTGATGACCTTGAACTCTGGGTCCTTCCTGCCGCCTTAGAGTTTCTTGAATAAAAAGGTCAGGGCACAAATCTTAAGTGGTTCCTAGATGGATGCATTTATTATCTATTTAGGTGTTTTTCTTTCTCTGTGTTGAGTCTTGCCAGAGCCTTACACATAGGAATTGTGTAAGGAATTTCTGTCTTTTGGTTCATATGTATATTAAATTCATTATATGTAAATCACTTGGTTCTGGCACATAGTAAGCACTGAATTTTTTTAATGCAATTACTGCATTAATATGCAAAAGATAATTGTGCATAATGTGTTTCAAAAACAAATATCTTTGTCCCTCTGATCAAAGAAAGTATGCATTTTTTAAAGGGAGAGAATTTTTTTTTGTTTTTTTTTAACATTTATTTATTTCTTCAAGTTACATCCCAATCCCAGTCCCCTCTTTCCTCCCCCTTCGAGTCCTACCCTCCTACCCTCTTCCCCCTCACCCTCCTATCTGCTTTTTTTTTTTTTTTTTTACCGAATACATTTTTTAATGTGTTTGTAAGTCTTTTAGTTTGATTTACTTCCCTCCCTCATATTCTTTTTTTTTCCCCCCCAGAGCTGAAGACGCACCAGGGCTTTGCGCTTGATAGGCAAGGGCTCTACCACTGAACTAAATCCCAAACCCCCACCCCCTTATTTTTTTTTAATTACATTTATGTCTCTATGTGTTGACAGAGTAGTTACACATTGTTCCATGGTATGAATGAATGTGTATTGGCTCTATCCTGCCAACCATGTGTTTCTAGGGATCTAACTCAGGTCTTCAGATTTAGGAGCAAATGGCTTATCTCCTGCGCCATCTGGCCCTCTTTCAAGATTTTTTCTTTTTCGATCAAAAGATTCTAAAACTTAGGCTAGGCTGTTACTAAAATTGAGCATTTGGGGAATGTTTCCACAAACAAATGCATTCACGTCTAATATGAGTTTCTAGGCTGCCTGTTTAGAGGAAATTGTTGTTTTCCAACTTTGATTGATTTTAGGCCAGGTATGAAGAGTTGGTAGGTTGCTTATTGTTGATTATGGATTAGCTACCTGGGAGTTATTCCAACTCAGTGGTAAGCAAGAAATCATGGTACAGGCGAGGGAAACACGTCAGTGGTTAAGAACACTGGCCACTCTTTCAGAAGCCCCCAGGCTTGATTTCCAGCACCCATATTGTAGCTAACTCCCACCTGTAACTTCAATTCCGTGGGAATTTAATGCCTTTTTCTTTCCTTTGTAGGCACAAGCCATGCATGTAGTATTCAGACATATACAGAGGCAAAACACCCATATGTGTGTGTATATTATATTATATTATATATGTATATAAATTTCAAAAAAGGAATTGGATAGGGAAACTTTAGGTTGAGAAAACATTTGAAAAAGAGAAAGAAAAAGAAGGAAAGGAAGAAGGGAGAGAAAGGGAATGAGACAAACAGCTGGATCTGCTTAGGTTGGTTCTCAGTCGTTGCTACTCAAGCTCTGCCTGGGACTGTGGTGATGCTGTGGGTGGGCTGAGTTCTTGGACTTCACCAGTCTAGGACTGTATACAAACTGAAGCAAGGCCTAGGAATTTGGAACGGTACATGTGAGACTGATAAGAGTGAGCTGGTGTCCAGGGCGTGCAAGAGGGACCGAGCCTTATGAGGTTGCGAATGGTGTAGACAGGACTGCACAGACTGGGCAGAAGCACAGGGTTTGTGATTTGGAGCTCTGAAGATTCAGGAGGGTACAGGTAGGCTAGGAATCAGGGGACTCTTCAGACTAGAGTTGGACACAGGGTGAGCACCTTGGGTAAGGCATGGAGGTTGGATGTGGCATGAGTGGCATTAGTCAAGTAAGCTGACCAGAGTAGGCTGGCACAAAGGATGTGCAACTGGGAAAAGTCCTTGGGCTGGTAACAGAGCAGGCAGAACTTTGCATGACAGGAAGTCAATGAAATCTGAAGGAAAAAAAAAACTTTCAAACATTTCCTGCAACCAATGAAAGTGGAAATGTAGCACACCACAACTAGAGGCTGTAGAGAGAGTTGTACTAGCAGAGAAGCTTGTAACAATGAATACTGGCTTCAGTGGGTCAATAAAAGACTTTGAATAGACTGTGGCACCTTTGAATAAGGGTGACACACACCTTTAATTGCCTGTGTTAATCAGCACTCAAGAGGTAGAGGCAGGTGGATCTTTGAGTTCCAGGCCAGTCTGATTTACAGAGTGAGTTCCAGGACAGCCAGAGTTACACAGAGAAACATTGTCTCGGAAAAAAACAAAACAAAACAACCAAAGACTTTGAATATAGAAACAAATAAGGTATATATCAAGGACTTAGAAAAGCAATAACACACTAAACCTAAAATCAGAATGAAAGAGACAACAAAGAACCAAAATAAACTTGAAAACAAATATATGTCATATCGATGGAATAAGAATTATTTTCTTTGAAAGGGTAGAAAAGAAAACTTACCCGATTTTTAAAATGAGAAGAGTGGCTGAACAGGTATAGAGCATAG
>CAJQZJ010000594.1:908599-950172 GCA_907164525.1 Lophiomys imhausi
CGATTTGAACCTGTCTGCTCCGGTTCTCCACTGTTCTGCGATTTGAACCTGTCTGCTCCGGTTCTCCACTGTTCTGCACCATTCATTTGTCTGCTGGGGAAAAACATGCAGTATTTGTCTTTCTGAGTCTGGCATTTTTATCTAACACGATCTCTGATTCCACTCATCTTCCTGCAAGTGACATAATTTATTCTTTATAGTTGTGTAATGCATAATCATGTATACACACACACACACACACACACACACATCACTTTATTATTTATCTGCTGGTGAGCACTGTGTTAGTTACTGTTGTCAACTGGGTACCTAGGTGGAGGGGTGGGCCAAGCCTCTGGGCACACTTATGATAGGTTTGTCCTGTGGGATTGTCTTGACTACCCTAATTGACGTGGGAAGCCCCGCTATAATTGTGGGCAGACTAGTCCTGGGTGTCGGGTCTTGAACTGTATGAAACAGAGAGGGCAAAATGAGCACTAGCGTGCATCAATTCCTCACTCTCTGTTCTTGACTACAGATGTAATGTGTGCTCCCCCGTTCTGCTGCCTTTCTTCTGTGCATGTGGGATTGTGAACTAAATAAGCCCTTTCACCCTTACGTTGCTTTTGTCAGGGAATTTTATCACAGCGATAGGAATGGAAAGTAATTATGGGCAAAGGTTGATTCTCTAATGTGACTGTTATGGTTAGTACCACAGTCAGTATGTGCAATGCAGGCATTTCTGTGACAGTTTCATTTCTGTTGGATTTATTTTTCAATACGTCTCTTATTGGTATATAGAAAAGCTTCTGACTTCTGTACATTGATTTTGTACAAATATGCTGTGATGAAAGTATTTATCAGATCTCAGCTGCATAGTGGGTCTGTGATGTTTTAAGGATAGAATCATATTGTCTATAAATAGGGATGCTTGACTCTGTCCTTTTCTACTTATAGTCCTTTTATTTCTCTCCTTGTCTTTTGCTCTGGCTATGATTTCAAAGTATATTAAATAAAGGTGGGGAGCATGGACACCCTTTTTTATGCCTGATTATAGAGTAAATGCTTTTAATTTTCCCCCATTCCGCATAATGTTGGCTCTAGTTCTGTAACATACACACACAACAGGATTTTTTCTGCTGTTTTTAGTCTTCATGTCATTGATTCTGTCTTAATCTTTAATGTTTCTTTCTATGTGCTAATTTTGGATTTGTCTTGTTCTTATTTTCCTACAATGTTGGGTTATTTATTTGAGAGCTCTGAAGTTTAATGTAGGGACTCAGGGCTATAAAAGTATTTCTTAGAATTAGATTTTCTGTGTCCCTAAGGTTGTGATAAGTTGTATTTTATTTTTCATTTGTGCTTATTAATTTTCTCTCTGATTTCTATAACCCATTGATCATTCAGAGAGTATTGTTCAGTCTCCATGCACTGGCTTAATTTCTCTAGTTTCTCTTACTGTTTCTTTCTGAGTTTCTTCTATTTTCTGATGAATACAAGAAAATTTTCCAGTTTCTTCTGTGCTTATTGACTTCTTTTGTGGCCTAAAATGTATTCTATTTTAGAAAAGATTCTGTGGGCTGCTAAAAGGAATGTATATTCCACAACTGTTGGATGGAGTGTTCCCTGGGTACGAATGTCAAGTCAGTTTGTTCTGTGGTCCAGTTTCTCTGCTGACATTTTTGGTCTGGATGACCTATTGGTGACAGTGAGTACTAAGTTCATCCACTTTCATTTTTCTGACCCTCTGGGTCCCTTGACATATAGTAGTGTTTGTTTTTGTTCAGTGCACATATACTTTGGATTATTATTTCTTCTTGATGGGATATTCTCTTTATTGATTAAGAGTTCACTTCTTTATCCCTTCTCTCTACTTTGACTTGAGGTATGCTTTGCTAGAAGTGAGTATATCTGCTCTGCTTGCCTTCAGATTTTCTCCTGGGTGTTATTTTCCATCCTTTCACATTCACTCTGTTTATGCCAGTGAGAAAATAGGTGAATCTTAAAAAAAACAAAACAAAACAAAACAAAAAACTATCTTGTCTTTGAGTTGACAAGTTAAGATCATTTACATTTGTGATCAGTGTTGGAAAGTGTGCAATAACTTCTCCCATCTTCATCTTAGACGTTTTCTGGTTTACTGCCTTCATAATGTTTGATTCTTTTCTGAGCTCTTAAGCCCATAAATACTGTTCCTCTGGGATGTGTTCCTTCAAGTATCTTTTGCAATGGTTGTCTGGAAATGTCTTTGTTCCTCCTTCTAGTACAAAGATCACCTTGTTTGATATAGTCATGGTAGGCAATTACTTTGTTTCAGGGATTGAGTAGTTGCTCCATTTTCTCCTGGTCTTTGAGTTTCTTCTGAAATATGGTGTCCTGAGGCTGTTATTTTGATCAGTTTGCGTTCTTCACAAGTTGTTGTTTTTCCCCTTCAGTTTTCAGTGCTCGTTTGCGGGCTTGTACCATGGCAGCTAAGCCATTACATAACATAAAGAGCTCCTTGTCTGTTTGCAGTCTGTAATTGCCTCTGATACCTGCATGTCTATTTCTTGTCCTAGATTTGGAGGATTATATGAAAAAAAAAAAGAAAAAGATTCAATAACTCATTCTGTGTCACAATCCTCCTTCTGTACTATGGGTTTGTAGTTTTTGTCTCTTATTTGTGCCGAGGTGGTCTTTACAAAGTGTGCACATCATTGCTATCTGAATTAGTAATTGTTCAGCCTTGTCATCCCTCACTGATTTCTTTGTTCTCCCTGGTATAGTCTGTTGGTGATGCTATCATTGAGATTTTTGTTTAATTTGTTGACCTTTTTATCTTTTTATTTCTAGGTTTCTTCTCAAATTTGTCCACACCCTCATATTCTCTTTCTTTCTCTCTTTCTCTTTCTCTCTCTCGCCTCTCCCCTCTTTTCCTTTTTTCTTTTAATGGAATCTATCTTTCTATGCTGAATATCCACTCCAGTTGTTGAATTTCTCATCTAGGTCTTTAATTGACTTTTTTACTTTATTTATCTATTTGAAGTCATTGATCATGTAAAAAACAAAACCCTAGAATTTTGAATTGTTTGGTGTTTTGACCATTTCAGGAATTTCAGATTTTCGAAGAATTGCTAACTTTTGGACAAATTGTACTGCTTTGCCTTTTTGGCCTCTACATATTCCTAGGTACAGCTTATGTGTGTGCTGGAATGATATCCCTTCTGCTTTTAAAATAGGGTCTTCTGGGTGGCCACCTTTCTTTTGAAGGCCCCGACAGTAAAACAGTCTACTGTAAGAATACCAGCTACATAAATAACATAGACAAAGGCAATCAAACCAACTAAAGCCAACAACTATACTAACAAGAACTTTAGGTAAAATAGTGTCAAATAAACTATGAAGTTTAAAAATTCATGATAGTTAAAGTAATAATAGTGAAGAGTAAAATAAAGGAGGGGGGAAGGAGGGAGAAAAAGGAAGAAGCAAGGTCAGTAAAAGAAGAGGAAGGAAATAAAAAATAAGGAAGAGGAAAGAACAAAAAATAAAATCTGATTGTAGTGTGAAGAAACTATAAACTACTAACTAAAGAAAAGAAATAAGAAATTAAAAACAAAAGCATGTGAAGAATGAAGTTTAAAACAATACCAAAAAAGTTTAAAAAATAAATGGGTCATGCTTCTTGCCAGTTCTTCAAATATTGAAATCTTCCATATTGGAGGGTAGGGATTCAGCTAGAGCTGAGGTCTGTTACAGTTCTGTGAGCTCCCCCTGTACATTTGAATGCTATAGCCACTGAGGGCTAAGCCAGCCTAGAGTCAGTCACGTTAGTGAGCTCTACCAGACTCCACGGGCCTTGCTACCCGTGGCCTAGGCAGGTCACCACTTGACCCAGAGGGCCCCAGCTTTGGGCCTCTAGGAGTGGAAGACATGAAAGCCAAGGTGTGTCCCCTAGGTATGTGGGAATGGTGGAAGCAAACAGAGCTCTGAATTCTGGACTAGAAGGAACGGACTCTGCCTGTCCTTCTTAGCTCTTTCAAACCCTGTGGCAGGGAGGAGACCAAGTAAGTGCTCTGCTAAGCCGGGCTTCACATTCAGGTAGTAGCCTCAGAGCCCTATTTTACAGGAACCCTCAAGCAATAGTACCTTTGCCACAGAGTTAACAGCATCTGCAGTTCTCAAAATTAGCAGAATCTCAGGAATGCCCAGTGCAAGGGAAGCTTCTTAGTGTGAAGTAAACCAGGCCAGCATCTATGTAAACTGCTTCCTTTGCCCCTAAAACAATGTTACTAATGAAAAGCCAGAGCTCCACCACTTGAGACCCCGCCCACAAGTTATTTATTCTGTCTTTGCCTCAGTCTTTTCTCCATAGAGGCCAAGACAATGGGCTACTGTCCCTCCACAACCTTAGCTCCCACTTGGAAATGTTCCATATTTACAGGTCCTCTGTTGGCTCCCTGTCAAGATGGTGCCTGTCTGTAGCACTGAGATGCTGTGAGTTTCCACTCCTCTCACACAAGAGGAGTCACTGTTAATCTACACAAACACTGGGCTTAAGGTTTGTGAGAAGTGGGTGTTCCTCCTGAAGCCAAGACTGCTGCTGTCTCACCTCCAGGGTCCTCTGGATTACCCCAAATGCAGCTTCAGGAGGGACCCTCACACTCTGCCCCAGGCCTGAGCCACTACTTCTCAACTTTTTCTGCATCCCCTTTCTGCTTCTCTCTGCCTTTTTGCTGTTCTTTCACTATGTTTTCAATTTCGAAAGTTCTTCCTCTGGAATATCGTCTTCACTTTTAATCTACGAATTCATGGATTCTCAAGATGGAAGCTTCTAATTTGCTGTCTTATTCTAGGAGCCTCATATATAAGTTTGATTCAGGTGTTTTTGAAAGAAAAAGTCACTGATATCAACAAATCCCTGTATACTTCTTCAACCCCATCATGTCAGCTCACTATTACTTTTTTCTACCCCCTCCTCTTTCTTTCTCATTTCATACTGCGCATTAAATATAGGGCCCTGAAACCTCACATATTCTGGGCAAGCCCTCTACTGGCCTCCACCCCAGCCTCTATCTTTTGCATAAAATACTGCCCATTTGATGTGGTATTTCATATTTTCAACTTTTATAATAAACACACGCGTCAAGACAAATACATTTTAGCATTATTGCTTTTATTTTTAAAGATGAAACTATATGTGGCATGCACATATCGTACATGTAAAAATCCCTAACCAGTCTGACAGCAATAGCTAACTTAACTGTTTTCTTATTTCCCAGAGGAGAAGACTGAGGCAAAGACAGAATAAATAACTTGTGGGTGGGGCTGTTTGTAAGTGGTGAACTCTTGCTTTTCATTGGCAGCATTGCTTTTGGGGCAAAGTAAGGAATTTACACAAATGCTGGAGATTTACTTCACACTAAGAAGCTTGGTTTGCACTGAACATCCCTGAGATGCTATTTATTTGAGGAAATACAGATCTAGTTAATTCTCTAGCCAGTCGACTTTATGACTTCTATCATATGGCTGTGCTGTCTTATCTTTCTTTGTTCTTATGTTAGTGGATTGTTGGTTTTCTTTTTTTGAATTCTCTTAACAGGGAAGTGCTGCAACAGATATACCAAGTCCTTCATCCTTTTCCTTCAGATCTCTTATAAAGGACCAGGAAGAGAAGGAATCTATATCTTCAACTCTTTCAGATATTGACAGATTCTCCCCTTGAGTATTTATGTCTCACTTCTTGGTCTATGCCTCTGTTAGCGAAAGAATAAATAAACACATGGACAGTATTCTGCCACCTAAAAAATAGAATTTTGATCTGTAATTTGTAGCAACTTGCAGAGGAAAACTAACTTTACTATACAGTAAGCCATGCAGGTGGCCTGCCTACTTTGTCCACTTTTCTATTTTTATCAGTAGCTTCTATAACAATTGGATCAAAATGCCCAGGATTTGTTCTTTTCAACGTTTATTTATTTCTTCAGGTTACCTCTCAATCACATTTCCCTCCCTTCTCCCATTCCCAGTCCCACCCTCCTACCCTCTTCTCCCTCACCCTCCTATCCACTTTTGTTTTTTAGTTTAAGGTGTATCTTCCCCTCCCCAACATCTCCCCCTTTCAGTCCAATAAAAGGCTCTTTTGCTTATAACAATAAATACAAGTCAATAACAATTATGAAAATGATAAAGTATAGCATACATTCCCAATGTCCAGTCCATATGTATTTGGACTAATAAGAATATTCTATTATCTATATATCTCGTTGAGTTTAAAGTTCTATACCTAACTCAGGTTCCATCCTAATTGCATTACCAACTTACAAACATCTTCTTAGACCTAGAACATCCTCTTAATTCTTTAACAACTTAAAACTTAACTATGAGACTATAACTATCTAGTCTTCAACCATATCAGAGACCTGAGAAGAAAAAATATATCTGAATAAACAGGAAGTGCAGAGCAAACAGCTTCCCAAACTAAGAAGTGACAGACAACTGTCTGCCTGGACTGTCCCCAAGTTCTCTCCATACATTGGAACATCTGTCTTCAGCCTTTTGGCCTCGTTTCTCTGACAGACATTAATTGTAAAGCAGGGGTTATGAAGGACTTGCCTACCCTGTCTTGGCAGAGCTAGGTTGTCCACTAACCCGCTTCCAGGTTTTGTCCTTTTCAGACAGCATGCTGTCTACAGTTGAAGCAAGGGCTTTCTCTTGCCCAGTGACAAGCTTGCCCCTAATGCAGACATCTCCAAATGGAGATTCTTCAGTGCTCATCATTAATTGCAGTAGAATGAATGCCCAGGATTTTGAACAGTTAGCAATCCTCCTAATTTAAGTCCCAACTACCAGTTTAGCAGTAAACTGAGAAAGACCAAATATGCATAGCTAAGTAGTTGCTTAGGTTGCTCTGTGTCTGTTCAGCCAGCTGCAGCGTCCATGTGCCAAAGGCCTCCTATCAGGTTGTTTTTGAAGTGGTGGTCTCATTTTCTGCTATGAGGTGTTCCCTCCTCATTCCTCTGATTACCTTTGTGTCTGTCAAACACAGGTGATAGTGGCTTACTCCTTTTCCATAGAATGATTTGATTAAATAGCCTCTGTTTTTCCCATTTGGCTGGTCTTCATTTCCTTCCACAGTAAGTATGCATGGTTCCTGTCATTCCCTGGTAACCCTCCGCTGGCTCTCTATGAGGTTCCGGTTTCCCCGTGAAGTTATCTCATGTTTAAGCTTATGCTAGTCAGGTGGATGCAAATGATAATAATTCATTGCTGTTTGCATTTGCATTTGCCTCATTATTGGGAGGTGGAATAGCTGTTGAGACAGTTGTTTCCTGAGGTGCTTAAAAGATTTGTAAGAAAACAGATACAGCCAGGTGTGATACAGCTTTATGATCCCAACACAGATGGCAGGAAGATTAGCCAGTCTAAAACAAACCAAAACAAATAAAAAAACAAAATAGTAACAGAATTGTGTCCTGGTCCAATCATACTGTAGGATTTGTGTACCTCTCTTATCCCCTCATCCTGTCATCCTCTATGTGTATGTGTGTGTGTGAGAGAGAGAGAGAGAGAAATACCAGCTCTCTCACTGTATGTAGCTCACCAATTGGCCTGTTGGGATTGCTTGGCAAGCTAGTGATCCCCTTTTCTCTGCCTCCCTAGGACTGGGAGTACCACATCTGGCTTTCCCCTTGGTTGCTCAGAAGGAATTTGGGTGTTCTTGTTTGCACAACAAATACTTTGCTAACTGAATTGTCCTTCTAGCCCTTTAGTAGTTATTTCTTACTCTTAAATGCAAATATATCCACTGTAATATTCTTTGTATTCTAGTCAACTTTAAAATTTTGAACAAACTTCTGTTTATAAGGGATATTATATTTTTAAAGCATGTGTACAGTTAATTAATTAAATTACCTTGGACGCTATTTGTAGAAATAATTATTTACCGTATTTAGATTATGGTTAATTAGTCAGCAGTGTTAATCCTTAACCTGCCATTATAAATGAACATACCGACACCTGATGGATTTTTAATAAGCCTTGGTCTGGATTGTGCAATCTCAGCCCACCTAAGCTAGCTCATAGTTCTATCCCTGAATAAAGCCCCATATAATATACATACATCCCCTGAGCTGATTTTCTCCATGCTACCCTGATGTTCCAGTCCATGTAGACCGACGATCTTTTCTCTAACCCATGGCGTGTGTCCTCCTTCCTGCTGCTGGCTTCTTCTCTTTCTTCTGTCTGGAGTCTTCTCCTCCTTCAATTGATGGGGTGATGTTATGCATTCTAAATGTTATTTAACCTGCTCCTAGAAGCTTGCTTGCTGTATGGTCAAATAATGCTGTGTTACCTTGCTTGTCTCTGATTGGTTGAATAAATACTGAGACCTGAGATTGGGCAAAGACTAGGCGGGACTAAGGTGCTCAGACTTCTGAATCAGAGAGGTTGGTGAGAAGGAGAAGCCTCCAGAAGAAGAAGAAGCAACCAGGATAAGGAAGAAGGACACACACAATGGGGTAGTTGAAAGAAGATCATTTCACGTGGCCTGGAACATCGGCATATCATGGAGAATAACAGTCCAAATTGACATATGTATATATGGGGTCATATTTGGGGAATAGAATTATGAGCTAGCTTAGATGGGCCCAGATTGCTCAATCCAGGCCAAGGCTTGTTAAAATCCATCAGGAGTCTCTGTGTGTGCTTATTTATAATGGTGGGTTAAGGATTAACAACCACTGACCAATAACTTTAATATAAATACTAGTAAATAATTTAATTATTTACTTCTACATACATGATGAGATATGACCGGGAGAATGACTCAGTCAGCAAAGTGCTTGCCATGAAACATGACTGAAGGAGACCCCCCACCCCCACCTCACCCTGCACAGTGGGGGGTTCCTTTTTGGACCTGGATTAGGCCTGGCAATCCTCATCCAAACACCTGCTTTAACAGAGAGATCCTCTATTATGCAGGAAAGCAGGCTGCCTTCTGACTCAGGCAAAACAAAAAACAAAAAAACAAAAACAAAAAAACACAACAAATGGCCTTGCAGGTGTTGATTTTAGAGGAAAAGGGAGGTCTGTGTTAGAGTGGGCTAGGATGCCGTAGTGTATTTTGATTGGGCATATTAATTAGGTGAACCAAAAGGGCCTTTTGATTACTAGACTTCAATACTTTGATAGCTGGGCCTTAGTAGTCAGCCTCAGGAGGAGGAAGTGGCCAATAAGGCAATAGACCCTGGTGGCTGGCTTTAGCAATGGAATCTAATGGTTTTTAGCAAGACAAAGGGAATGGGGGAGAAGGCAAGGCTTGCCAGAGCCGTGCCTGCCAGGCTAGGACTGGCTAGAATCCATTCAATGATGGTGCCCACTTGTAACTCTGGTGCCAGGGGAGATATGAACAGGTGGGTCCACAGGGCTTGCTGTTCAGCCAACCTATTCTACTTGGTGAGTCCCAGGCAGTGATAAATTCTTTCTCCAAAAACAAGGTTGGTGACATCTGAGAAATGATATCAGGAGTTGCTTGACTTCTACATGTGCGTACATGTACACACACATAGATAAAACCCCAAACAAACGAAATACACAAGGATATGAATAACAGATTGGTTTAGTTTCTGAAGACAAGGCAATTAGCCTGCAACTATAACCTTGGGCATTTTTTTAAACAGTGTTTTTTTCTCTTAAACTAAACTCTAAGGAAGACCTTGAAGAGATGACAACCGGGGTAGCTCAGATAAAGTCAGTACTTTGGTTTCCTGCACCTGCCTCCCCTGAATCCTAGGGTTAGGAACTGAGGAGGAGGAGTTCCCATAGCATTCACGGATGCCTGATGAAAGACCATTGCTGTAACTTTTAACCTAAGTGTAGAAAGACAGCTTCATAGAGCCCATGTGACCCAGTGCCAAATCTACAATGTATCCCATTTCTCTGGTCTTCCTGCAGGCAACAATTTGTGGATGCTTATGTGAATTATGTATTCCAAATCTCAGTTCATGAGTGGTACACAGCGTTTTCCAGTGGCTTTCTAAAGGTGTGTGGTGGCAAAGTCCTCGAGCTCTTCCAGCCTGCAGAACTGAGGGCCATGATGGTGGGGAACAGCAACTATAACTGGGAAGAGCTAGAAGAGGTAAGCTCTGGAATGCAGCAGCACAGCTGGGTGGGTGTGCTGAGGATCTGGTCTCCTTCAGATGTGCCGCACTTGAGCAGTTTCTGGAGGTCTCCTGCCTCCAAGTGATACCTGTCACAAATGCAAGTAGATCCAGTGTGTGCTGCAATGCTTCTGTGAAATACAGTTTTTTGTTTTTCCTCTTTTGGATAGACTGCTGTCTACAAGGGCGATTATTCAGGCACACATCCTACTGTGAAACTATTCTGGGAAACATTCCATGAGTTCCCCTTAGAGAAGAAGAAGAAGTTTCTCTGTAAGTATTCATCACATCGGGGGTGGTCCACATTTTAGTGCGATATCGTGTAGGGTGATACATTTCACAGGTAGAGATTAACTTCTTAATGGCTAGGTGGTAAAGAAAACTAAGCTTCAGTATATTTACAGTATATTAATTAAACATGTATTGGAGGCTATGAGTACTCACGTGAAACAAGAAGTTAAAAATGAATGGAGTCATTTCACTGATTTTTCACTTTCTCTTGCAATAAGTCACTTTAGTTGGAAACCAAGGCTCATGCTTTGTTTGAACCTTTTTTCAACAAATAGTCCCAGCTACTTGGGAGGTGGAGACAGGATTCCTTGGGCTCCAGAGTTTAATATCAGTTTGAACAACATAGTGATACCCTGCCCCCCCCCCCCCAAATCTAAAAGAATTCATCTGGAAAGATTCTAGATGAAGCTGAGAAGCTCCAATTAATAAAAGCTTTGTCATGACATGACCCACTTACCATGCAATTTCCCCTGTTTACAGTGTACAACTGAGCAGGTTTTAGTGTATAGAGGGTTGTAAAACTCGCACAGAACAGTTTGAGTATGCTCATCTCTCAGAAACTCCATACCTGTCAGCATGGCTCATTTCTTCTCTTCACCCACCCCCATCTTGAGTGTGTCCTTTGTACACATTTCTTGCAAATAGAAGCATACAATATGTAGTCCTTTGTAACTGCCTGCGTGGCATTTGAGTAGGGCAATAGCTTTAGAGAGTAAAGTGAGCTTAGTTTACATGATCAAAGCAAGCCTGTTAAAAATGGTTGGATCTTCCTGTTTCCAGCTGGGTAATCAGGCCCATAAATTAACCAGTGAATAGTATAGAATTTTTATCTGCATGAAACAAACAAAAAAAAAAGGCTTAAGAACAGCTTTTTTGCTTTCTAAGAATGAGCAGATATTAATATTAATGGAAGACTTAGCTCCAGATTCTGCAGCTCATGTGGAGCAAGGATGAAAAAAAAATGGTACCTCACACTAGGAGCCCTCTGCCCATGTGCATAAGCTGTTGACAGTGTTCTCAAATTGGTGAAGGGTTGTGCTGCTAAGTGAATGTAGAAAATTGTTACTTTATGATGAAGCCTTCCTATGGTCTGGGGGGTTTCCTTAGAAAAAGGCACCTCTACTTAGAGACCATTGGATTTAAGGAATTTGTTGTCTGTTATTTATACATGTTGGTACATAAATAACATTTTTTGTGTTACTAATTCTGGAAGTTTGGAAAGAATGGTTATATGTTTATATGCCTTAGGCGATGGCAGGTTATTTGAAATGGCTGACAGTATAGTGGTAGAGTGCTTGCCTAGCACCTAAAAGACCCTAGGTGGATACCCCAACACTACCATCACAAGAAAAAAGGAAAGAAATTGATAATGAGAGTTCATTTTAGTAATTTCTGACAGTTCAACAGTTCAGAAACAACAACAAGCACCCTGCAGTACTGAGACACAGGAGAAGACAGCTGCTTCTGTCTGCATTGTGCAGGAGAATTTAATTCTTTCTGCCAAGTAACAGTGTATCACAAGAGTGAACTGCCGAAAGAACATGTAGCTTAGGTTTTCTGGTTTTTTGAAAAGGAAGGAGATGAGCACATAGATCCCTAAAGACAATCAGCAGCCTGAGTGCCTCTGTTCTTAGACATCTGAGGTCACTGACACTGGGTTCTTTGCTGGTTGTCTTTTAATTCTTTTCCTCTCTGCCTTTTGTGAATGATCATCTATGAGGACACATGTTCTCTAGAGGCCCGAGAGCATGTCTGAGCAGCCAGCATTCTGATGCAGACATATTGGTACATAAATAACATTGTAGCTCCCATGGAAGCCACAGGGATCACGCCTTTGTCTGTTGCCTAGAGACTGCATAGCCATTGATGCCACTTTCTTCTCTTCAGTATTCCTGACAGGCAGCGACCGGATTCCCATCTATGGCATGGCCAGCCTGCAGATTGTCATCCAGTCCACAGCCACCGGGGAGGAGTACTTACCTGTGGCCCACACCTGCTACAACCTTCTTGACCTCCCTAAATATAGCAGCAAAGAGACGATGAGGGCTCGGCTGACCCAGGCCCTTGACAACTATGAGGGTTTTAGTTTGGCTTAATGCTCTCCAGATTTCCCAAGGCGTCCTTTCTTTCCTCAGTGGCCATATTGTGGCTCATACAAAATATCATGGGGAGTGATTTCTATTTTTTTATTGTTCAAGTGGATTGACACTTTTGAATCCTAACCACTAGTCAATGCGTTTCTGGGATTCAATAGTAAATAGTCTTTTTAAAAAATTAGTGCTTGGGGATGAACCAAAAAAATTGACTTTAGTATGGGATGTGGATTTGATTTGATTTTGTTATAAACCAAGTTAGCTGTTGTTCCTTCATTTGTGAATGTGTTACAATCTGCTGGATTAATTGGCAGTAGGTTTTTAACCTTATGTTTCCCCACTGTCTCTCAGCCCTGATGTTTCCTCATCATGCTTCCCTGCTGTTTTCCTAGCTTGTCACTCCTCTGCAGGGATGACTTGATTGACATGTCCCTTCTTACCTGCCATGCAGAACATGTCCTTTCTCCGCAGCTTTGGAAATGCATGGCTTGTGTTACAGCCTATTCCAACTATAGCTGGAATAGGCTTCTTCAGAACTCCCAATTCCAAAAAACTGAGCCTGGGTTCATTACTTGTCATAGCTTTTATGGGAGCCTTTATAAACACAGCCTGCTTAAAGAAAATAGACCATGCATTTTCTTGTCTCCATTTTGTCCAAGAATGGTACAATTAATAACTCCCCTTTTTTACTGCTTTCTCTTTCTTCCCTTTTTCTTTCATGTGTTCCCCACTCCTCCCTTTCCTTTGCTCTTATTCTTCCTTTTCTTTTCTGTTTGAATCAATTCCTCTCTTCCTTCTGCTAGTGGATGCATGCTATCTTTTTCATGTTAAATTTTGTAAGTTTTTTTAAACACTGTTTAATATGAAGATACCCTTTATGATAGAGTTTTTATTTATCATATTTGGAATGTTCATTTACAGTGAGATTTCACAGGGCGATTATGTTAAGTCAAATACATGGGTCTCAGAAATGATATGTTTAACTGCTCATCATTGGATAAGAAAATTCAACATGATCAAAGAACTCATGCAATCATAATGTTAAATCTGTCATAGATAGAAAAAACTTATTTATATAAAATGAAGCACATATAGATTGTGATGTGGCATCAAGTCTTGATGAAGGAATGTAGATTTTGCTTTTTCTTTTTGTTTTTAAAAGTTACTCCAATTGCTAAATTGGAAGTTTTTCAGTCCTTATAAATACATTTAAAAAAGATGCACAATTATATGAAATGTTTATTTTCTATGTGTGTGCATATAATTCAATATTATCCAATAAATTTGGTGTTTTAACTTAAAACTATTTTGTATTATACTTGTGGGATGTACAGTGTGCTTTCCATGGAAGCATTAAGTCTTACAGCTAAGGAATCGAATGACAGGAACCAAAAGGAAGTGGAGCCAGTGCTCTACAAGTGGAAAATGATGGGCAAGAATGGGAACAGTGAAGGTTGCTAATGTTCAAAAAGCATTTTCTTGAGAGGGAAAGGAGCTAGCAAAGGCTCAAACATGAAGGACACCTAGGAAAAGTTTAGGAGAGTTTGAAAAGTGCATCAGAGGAAAGAGGAATGACAAACAGAACAGAGCAGGAGGGAGGACCTCACAGCCCAGAGTCAGTGTTCAGACTTCTAGGAGTGATTCCATAGGATGTGTTCAAGAATTCAAAAATGAAATGATAAGAAAGTAACTTGGAAAATGTGGGTAATGTGTGTTAGCAGGAATTAGAATGGGAATGACAGAAGCAGAAAGGAGCTCATAGGCTTGAGGGAGACAACAGTGGAGATGTAAAAGAATATTTGAATATCAGGGAAGGAGAGAGGAGGAGACACTGAACTGAGTTATAATTGGTCATCTCATGCTAATGAGTATTAGCCCATGTACAAAATCCATGTGGGGAGCCCAGCAAGAAAGTATTTTCAATAAATGTGTAACCTAAGTGTTATGTACTGTTTCAACACAACTAATGGATGGTTTAATGGTATTTGGTGAGATGACTCCACGAGTAAAGGCGTTTGTCACCATGCCTCACAGCTTCAGTCAGTCCCTGGACCCACTTGATAGAAGGAGAGAGCCAACCCCCAGGAGTTGTCCTTTGACCTCTACTTTTGTGCCATGGCATTGCATGTGCATGCCTATACACAAATACATGTATGTATATGTATATGTGTGTATATATACATATATATATATGTAGTAAGGAGAACACTAGCTTCTTAATACTAAATTCCATTCAATAAACAATAACTTACAGAAGTGCAAGTTTGAGGGAAATATTTCCCTGTATATTAAATTTAGAACACAAATAGTCAAGTTGTTTCAAATTTTTTATTGAAAAAGTTGTTTCTTCAGTAGTTTTTGCGTGTGAGTTTTTAATTTTTCCAATTTTAGATCATTTATGCAAGTAACATTTTTCCTAATAAACATTTGTTACAAACTATACTACTTTTGTACTTCACCATTCAGATTTCACATTTCCAAAGCTGATAAAAGTAGGTTGAGATTGTTATCCTTATAAACAGTAACTCTACAACGTCATAGGTGGAACCTGTTAAAGATATGACTTAATAGTTCTTGGCTTAAGCGATTAAAGAAGATATTTGAGAAAATTGTTTTTGAAACCTTTTAGAGATTAACTTTTTTTTAATCATTTCACCTTAAAACAGAAAACAGTGACAAAACCTGTATCCAGAGAACATGCAGAGCACATAAGTTTCTCCAGTAGAGGTCACCCTCTTGGAGTACCTCACTAGGTAAAGAAACCAATCTTAAATTCTCACACTGACTCTTCAGCGACCTCCAACGGCAGAGCCCATCTAATGTGTGCTTGATTTCACTCTCAGGTGTTTCCTGTTTGATTTTTGTTGGGGGGGGGGGGGGGATAGCTAAACCAAAAAAAAAAAAAAAAAAAAAAGGAAGGGGGTGGGGGTTTGTTGGGGAAGAAGGTGGGACTGGAGGGGGGAGTAGGGAGGAGATTGCGATTGAGATGTAACTTGAAGAAATAAATATAAATTTAAAAAAATTAAACAAAAAATATGGTTATTAATTCTTTGAGAATTTCATGCAATGCATTTTGATCATAGTTTTCCAGAATCTACCCATTCCTTCCTACCCACTTAGCTGTCCATTCCCTGTGTTTTAAAGCCCTGGAGTGCAATTTGTGTTGCTCAGATGCTCTTGGATGCACCTGCCCTGGGAAATGATCCCACCTTTAAAAAAAAAAAAAAATTGACTCTTGCTATCAAATGCCACTGGATTCTCAGCAAGGGATGGGAATTTTGTGCACCTCCCTACTCCATACTAATTGTGTCTGGTTTGAGCTTGCACACATGTCTTGGACGTGCTGTCACAATCCCTGTTAGTTTATGATGTATCAGCCTTTTTATGTCTATAAAACACCGTTTAATTCTTGTCATCTACCATCCCTGGCCCTTGGCATCTATCTCCAGGATGATTCCTGAGCCTTGAGAGGAGGGGTATGATACAGACATCTCAATTAGGGCTGAAGACTAAGAATTGTTTTCTGTGCATTCATTTTTTGTAGGTCTCTATGTAAATTGCCCTACTGCAAGCAGAAGGTTCTCTGACGAGGGTTGACAGATGCACTAATCACTGGGCATAGTACTGATCAGGAATTGTTTTAATACTTTTTATCAGAATAATAGTAGTAGGTTCTACCATTTGCCCTATAACCCAACTAGCCACAGGATTTTGGCCCCATCGGCAGTGCCAAGTATGGGTTCCATCTCATGGAGTGAGCTTATATCCAATCAGAAGTTGGTTACTCTCATTGCATTCATGACCCTGTTGCACCAGTGGGCAGATCTTGCAAGAACAGTCAGTATGGTAGCTTTTAGTGTTCACAGCTGGGTAAGAATGATGATTTTTTTTTCCCACTAGCTTGCATAGCACCTTTCAGCACTTTGAAAGCTAACCAGGGATGAAACTTCAGGTTAGTACAGCTTGATTGGTTCATGTTCTATGATTCAAATATGTAATGTTTTAGCAATAGGGTCTTACTACCAACAAGTTCTGGAGGGAAGCCAAGAGATTTGGCAATAGGCTGTTATATTTGGGGGAATCAAAGGGAGTACACTGGCTAACGACTCAGAAAGAGGTAACCCATTCATGGTTCTGGGGTTTTTATTTGTGGTGTCTGGTTGGGTATTTTCCTCTGTTATAGGATAACTCCATTTAATATCTCTCTCCCCATGTCCTCTTACTAGTTTCCTAACCTCTGTGTACTCCAAATGAAGAACACATAGTTAAAGATTTAAAGCTAACATCCACATAGGAGAGGAAATGTCATTTTTGTTTTTCTAGGTCCAGGTTACCTCAGGAGGATTCGCTCTGACTCAATCTTTTTGGTTTGTTTGTTTGTTTTGAGATAGTGTACTCCTGACTGTCTTGGAACTCGCCTTGTAGTTCAAACTAGACATGAACTCAGAGAGATCCTCCCATCTCTGTCCCTTGAGTGTTGGAATTAAAGCCTTGTGCCACTACTCCTTGTCTGACTCCATCCATTTACCTGCAAATTTCATTACTTCATTTGTCTTAAAAGCTGAAGAAAATTCTATTGTATAAGTTGTAACACATTTTCACTATCCATTCTTCAGTTTGTGAATAGGCTGTCCATATCATGGCTATTATGTGAAAGAAGCAGCAATGAATAATGAATGAGCAAGTATCTTTATAGTAAGATGTAGAGTTCTTCACGTCTATGCCTAAGAATAGTATAGCTACCTGGAGACAGCGCCAGCTAGAGCAGATCTAGCCCAGGAGCGGATCCAGCCCACGGCTCCAGCCACAGATCAGTGGTCATGCCTGTCTCCCTGATATCCAGCCTGCACACAGACCTGTACACCCAAGAGGGAAAAACACCTGGACCACTAGAGCAAAGGTATGTGAGATTTTTTTTTCCAGAGTTTCCAACATGGCAGCACAGTGTGCACTGTAGCTGAGAGGCAGAGACCTAACCCAGTCACAGCAAAGCAATTAGGAGCCAAGACTGACTGCAAACAGAGCCCGCGTCTGTGTGTTCCCCACAAATACTGGGGCAGGTGGATTACTCACCCTAGCACCCAAGTATCTGAGGCAGTCAGCAACAGGCACACTGAGGCCTGCACCTGTCTTGGATTGGAGCTCCCTGCCTGCACGGTCAGCCTAGCTTTGGAACCAGAATGACTGTGTCAGTGAAGGGAGAACACAGGCCCAATCACAGCTCTACCTGCCTTTCTTAGGAGACCTGCCAGCTCCCAGGTCCTCAGAGGATAGCCCTCTTCCCACTCTAATCCCCTCTATATTGGTCCAATTGGGTCACAAGCAGTTGAGAGCTGCAGCAACCCTCCTCTCGAGAGCCAGTCTACTACAGGAATCTGCCCGCCATCTGGAGGTAAACACCAGGATCTCAGGAGCAGCCAAACCCCTGGGCAGGGAGTTTTCCTGAGCACCAAGGTCAACTGACAGAAAAAAAAAACCAAACAGACAACACCAGGATCAATCAGATGACAAAAGGTCAGCACAAGAACATGGTTAAAAAAAAAAAAAAAAAAACCAAAACAGTAGGATGTCTCCAGATCCTAGCAATAAGGCTACAGACAACTCTGGACATCCTAACACTACTGAAACAAAGGAAAATGACCTTAATCCTGCGCTTATATTAGTAATAGAAGGCCTAAGGGAGGAAATCAAATACATCAGAGAGCAACAACAAAGTACTGCAAAGGAGGTGATGGAAATGAATAAAGCGCTTAAAGGAATGGAAGACCTGAAAAGGGAAGTTGAAGCAATGAAGAAAATCCAATCCAGTACATCCATAGAACTGGAAAACTTTAAGAAAAGATAAGAACTACAGACAATAGCATCACCAACAGAATACAAGAGATGGAAGAAAGAATTTTGGGCTCAGAGGATAAAATTGAAGAAATTAATACATCTGTCAAAGAAAATGTCAAATCTAAAAAAGTCCTGACACAAAACCTTCAGGAAATCAAGGACACAATGAAAAGATGAAATCTCAGAATAATAGGAATAGAAGAAAGAGAAGAGTCCCACCTCCATGGACCAGAAAATATCTTCAACAAAATCATTGAAGAAAAATTCCCAAATCTAAAAAAAGAGATGCCTATAACTGTACAAGAAGCTTACAGAACTCCAAATAGATTAGACCAGAAAAGAAAATCTTCCTGCCGCATAATAATCAAAACACTAAATGTACAGAACAAAGAAAGAATATTAAAAGCTTCTAGGGAAAAGAGTCAAGTAACATAATGGCAAATCTATCAGAATCACAGCTGACTTTTCTTCAGAGACTCTAAAAGCCAGAAGGGCCTGGACAGACGTCTTGCAGACCCTAAAAAAAACACAAATGCCAGGCCAGACTACTATTCCCTGCAAAACTGACAATTAACATAGATGGAGAAAACAAGATATTCCATGACAAAGCTAAATTCAAACAATATCTATACACAAATACAGCTCTACAGAAGACGTTGGAAGGAAAACTCCAACCCAAAGAGGTTAACTACACACAAGAAAGCACAGGAAGCAAATAGCATGCCTGCAGCAAAACCAAAAGAAGAGAAGCTCACTCACTATTTCCACCAACGTCAAGATGGCAGGAAGTAACAATCACTGGTCATTAATATCTCTCAACATCAATGGACTCAATTCCCCAATAAAAAGACACAGGCTAGCAGAATGGATACAAAAACAGAATCCCACAATCTGCTGCTTACAAGAAACACACCTCAGCAAAAAAGATGACATTATCTTCAAGTAAAGGGCTGGAAAAAGATATACCAAGCAAATGGACCCAAGAAAAAAGCTGGAGTGGCAATTCTAGTATGCAACAAATAGGACTTTCAACCTACATTAGTCAAAAGAGATGGGGAAGGACACTACATACTCATCAAAGGAAAAATCGACCAAGATGAAATCTCAATACTGAACATCTCTGCCCCAAATGTAAGACCACCCACATTCATTAAAGAAACACTACTGAAGCTCAAATCCCACATTGAACCTCACACATTAATAGTGGGAGACTTCAACACACGACTCTCACCACTGGACAGATCAACAATGCAGAAACCAAACAGAGAAATAATGAACCTCACAGATGTCATGAATGAAATGGACCTAATTGATATCTACAGAACATTTCACCCCAAAACAAAAGAATACACTTTCTTCTCGGCACCTCATGGAACTTTCTCCAAAATAAATGATATAGTTGGTCACAAATCAAGCCTCAACAGATACAGGAAAATTGAAATTACCCCTTGTAACTTATCAGACCATCATGGAATAAAGCTAGACTTCAACAATAACAAAAACAACAGAGCACCTACAAAAACATGGAAACTGAACAACTCTCTCCTCAATGACCTCTGGGTCAGGGAAGAAATAAAAAAGAAATTAAAGTCTTCTTAGAACTCAATGAAAATGAAGGCACAACATACCCAAACTTATGGGACACATTGAAAGCAGGGCTAAGAGGAAAGTTTATAGCACTAAGTGCCTTCAAAAGGAAACTGGAGAGTTCCCATACAAGGCATCTAAAAGCACACCTGAAAGAGCTAGAACAAAAAGAAGCAAACACTCCCAAGAGGAGCAGACGAGAGGAAATTATGAAACTCAGGCCTGAAATCAACAACTTAGAAACAAAAAGAGCAATACAAAGAATCAACAAAACCAAGAGTTGGTTCTTTGAGAAAATCAACAAAATAGACAAACTAACTAAAAGGCAGAGGGAAAATACCCAAATCAACAAAATCAGAAGTGAAAAGGGGGAAATAACAACAGACATTGAGGAAATCCAAAGAATCAATAGGTCCTACTTCAAAAACTTGTACTCCACAAAATTGGAAAATCTAAATGAAATGGACAATTTTCTTGATAGATTCCACCTACCAACATTAAATCAAGAACAGGCAAACAAATTAAACAGTCCTATGACCCTTAAGGAAATAGAAGAAGTCATTAGAAGTCTTCCAGCCAAAAAAAGCCCAGGCCCAGATGGTTTCAGGACAGAATTCTACCAGACATTCAAAGAAGAGCTAACACCAATATTCTTCAAACTCTTCCACAACATAGAAACAGAAGGAATACTGCCAAACACATTCTATGAGGCCACAGTCACCCTGATACCTAAACCTCACAAAGACCCTATGGAGAAAGAAAATTTCAGACCAATTTCCCTTATGAACATGTATGCAAAGATACTTAATAAAATACTAGCAAACCAGATCCAAGATCACATTAAAAGTATCATACACCATGATCAAGTAGGCTTCATTCCAGGGATGCAGGGGTGGTTCAACATTTGAAAATCCATCAATGTAATCCACCACATAAACAAGCTGAAAGAAAAGAACCACATGATCATCTCATTGGATGCTGAAAAGGCTTTTGACAACATACAGCACCCCTTCATGTTAAAAGTCTCAGAGAGATCAGGCATACAAGGACCATACTTAAACATGATAAGGCAATTTACAGCAAGCCAATAGCCAACATCAAACTAAATGAAGAGAAACTTAAAGCATTTCCTCTAAAATCAGGGACAAGGCAAAACTGCCCACTCTCTCCATATCTCTTCAACATAGTACTTGAATTTAGCTAGAGCAATAAGACAACTAAAGGAGATCAAGGGGATACAAATTGGAAAGGAAGAAGTCAAAGTATCCCTATTTGCAGATGATATGATAGTATACATAAGTGACCCCAAAAATTCCAAGAGAACTCCTACAGCTGATAAACTCCTTCAGCAAGGTGGCTGGATAAAAAATCAATTCAAAAAAAATCAGTAGCCCTTCTTTACATAAAAGATAAATGGGCTGAGAAAGAAATAAGGGAATCAAAACTCTTCACAATAGCTACAAATAATATAAAATACCTGGGGGTAACTCTAACCAAGCAAGTGAAAGACCTGTATGATAAGAACTTCAAGTCCCTGAAGAAAGAAATTGAAGAAGATATCAGAAGATGGAAAGATCTCCCTTGCTCATGGATAGGTAGGATCAAGATAATAAAAATGGCCATCTTACCAAAAGCAATATACAGATTCAATGTGATTCCTAATCAAATACCAACTCAATTTTTTACAGATCTGGAAAAAACAATTCTCAACTTCATATGGAATAACAAAAGACCCAGAATAGCTAAATCAATCATGTACAATAACAGAACATCTGAAGGTATCACCATCCCACATTTCAAGCTGTACTACAGGGCAATAGTAATAAAAACAGCATGGTACTGGTACAGAAACAGACCAGTTGACCAATGGAATCAAATCGAAGACCCAGAAATAAACCCACACACCTATGGTTGAAAACTGCAAGTTAATTAATTAATGTAGTTATTAGCAAGTATAAACTGTAATATTAGGCCGGCGGAGTAGCCAGCGGCTTGGCAAGAGGAGCAGGCAGCTCTGCCTCAGTGCCTTAACCAGTTGCCTATCTTATCCTGGAGAAAGAGCCCCAAGACCAAGGGTGGCCTACACCACCTAAAACCTGAACTCTGTTAATTAATATAAGTTGTTATATTAGGCCGGTAGAATTACTGGTGGATTGGCGGGAGATTCGCCTGGGCTCAAGGGGAGTCTGGGAATCCAACAGCCTGGGATTGCTTGGACAGAGGGCCTATAAGCCGCTGCAGTCTTTTCCCCAATAATTAAACACACCAAGACATTTTAATATTTTAACGCTTAGCCCTTAGCTGGGCAGACTCTCAATTAGCTACTCTAAGTTAACCCCAAACCAACATGTGCCTGTGAGTACCTTCCAAACTTCTCCAGTCACCTGTCTCCTTCTGTATCTCCTGGCGGAAAGGGGAGAGCGACTATGTGTGCGGAATTCCTGCTGATCTGAGGAAGTCCCGCCTTCCTATACTCTTTCTGCCCAGCTAATTGGCCGTAAGTGACTTTTATTAACCAAGAGAAAGCCTCAGAAGAGGCGGTAACCAGATCTCAGCATTGAATTCAATGTATCAGAAACAATATTAGACCTTCTCTCAACATCGGTCATATAATTTTTGGCAAAGCAGCCAAAAACATACAATGGAAAAAGGAAAGCATTTTCAATAAATGGTGCTAGTCTAACTGGATGTCAACATGTAGAAGAATGCAAATAGATCCATACTTATCACCCTGTACAAAACTTAAGTCTAAGTGGATCAAGGACCTCAACATAAATCTGGACATACTAACATTAATAGAGGAGAAAGTGGGGAAAAGCCTTGAACTCATTGACACTGGTAGCAACTTCCTGAATAGAACACCAATAGCTCAGGCACTAAAACAATCAATCAATAAATGGGTCCTTATAAAATTGAAAAGCTTCTGTAAGGCAAAGGACACTGTCGTTAGAACAAAACAGCAGCGTACAGACTGGGAAAGGATCTTCACCCACCCAACATCTGATATTTTGGGCTAATATCCAAAATATATAAAGAATTGAAGAAATTAAACACCAAAAAATCAAATAACCCCATCAATAAATGGGGTACAGAGATAAACCAAGAATTCACAGAAGAGGAATCTCTAAAAGCCAAGAGGCATTTGAAGAAATGTTCAACATCTTTGGTTATCAGGGAAATGCAACTTAAAACAACTCTGAGATTCCATCTCACACCTGTCAGAATGGCTAAGATCAAAAACTCAAATGATAGCACATGCTGGCGAGGATGTGGAGAAAGGGGAACACTCCCCCATTGCTGGTGGGACTGCAAACTGTGTGATTTCCACTGTGGAAATCAATCTTGGGATATCTTAGAAAATTGGGAATAATTCTACCTCAAGACCCAGCCATATCCCTTTTGGGCATATATCCAAAAGATTCAAAATGAAACCACAAGGACATTGCCTTAACAATGTTCATAGGAGCTTTATTTGTGATAGCCAGAAACTGGAAGCAACCCAGATGTCCTTCAACTGAAAAATAGATTTAAAAAACTGTGGTACATTTACACAATGGGATACTACACAGCTATCAGAAATGAGGAAGTCATGCAATTCGAAACCAAATGGATGGAGCTAGAAAAGCTCATCGTAAGTGAGCTGACGCAGTCCCAGAAAGATAAACATGGTATGTACTGTCTTATAAATGGATATTAACCATACACCACAGGATAACTATTCTACAACCCACACACCCAAATAGATAGGAACCTAGCATATCTATCCTAGGAAAAATTTTACCCACCAGTGAGTCATGGAATCTGCTGCAGGTTAGTGGAACACCATTCCCTAGATGGTGTGCCATATCAAGCCCCAGTACAAGTGGAAGCTCCTGGCCCTCACATGATGGAAGATCTGAGGGAGTATGATATGTAAGGGCCCACCTCATCTGAGGAGAGGGAGAGTACCAAGTAGAGGAACAAGGAGGGTGGGAGGGAAGGAGGGAGGGCAGGAGCAGAGAGGAGGGGCGGAGGGAGGAAACTATGTTCTAGAAGTAACTTGAGAAAACAAAATAATACTTTTTAAAGAAAAGAGTTAATAAGCTTAAAAAATATAATAAAAATACAATATAAAATTTTCAAACTATAATTTACCAAAGGTATACTTGCCTTACTGGCATGAAAGGAAAATAGCCTTAGTTTCTGATTAGAATGTTAGACTGCTGGTTGCCACATAGATTACACAAACTTGATAGCAACTTAAAAGTTTTTTTGTTTTGTTTTGTTTTTGTAGATATATAGGATATTTTCATGGTTTGGCATTAAAAAGCAGGTAACAGGTTTAAAATACTGTAAATAAATTAAAGGTTACTGCTGTTCAACCTGGTTTTCTAAACCTCCAAGTGTTAAAAAAATTTGGAGCTAAGGTAAAATACATGAAATGTGTGGTGTTAGCCAATGCCTTTAACTCCAGCAGAGACAGGAGGATCACTATAGAGATAGTTGTCTTATAAATTCTAGAGTTACAAGAAGCAGGGTGTTGATGGTGCACACCCTTAATCCCATCATTTGAGAAGAATACACCCTTAATCCCGACACACTAGAGACAGAAACCAGCAGATCTCAGAGCTCAAGATCAGACTGACACAAAATAAGCTCTAAATAGAGAAAAACTTCGATCCAGGGGTGGTGGAACACAGCTTTAATCCCATCAGTTGGGAACCACATGTCTTTGATCCCAATACTTAGAATGCAGAGATAGGATTTGGAAGGATTTAAGTTTAAAAGCTACTTACAAAAGGCATACTGAAATTCAAACAAATTGTCCTTTGAGATCTTAAAAAAATACACTAAAGGTTTGTTTAGCTCCAAAATACCAAAATAATTTCTTCTTTAATCCGAATTGAAAGATAATACTTCTTATATTGCCAAAAAATCAAATTTGCTCCAGGAAAAATATTACCTGACCCCTCCCCCCAAAAAAAATGTAGTGTCCCAGAGTTAGGATTAGGGCAGGGCTCTGTTCTTATCTTTCTAGGAGATTTAAAACATCCATCCAAGGAACCAGGGACAACTGGACAACGGAAGCCTCAAAAGAAAACAGATCAGACACCAAAGAAGATAAGTAGCCCAGACAATCCAGCCTTGCAGACTTCCTCAATAGCTATTTCCTCAAATGTCTACAACCACAACAACTCAAAATCGCTAAGATCGGTCAGCTCCACAGACTGCTCCAGCCAGAACTTCAGTAAAGCCCTGAAGTTCAGCTTCTGTCTCCGAACTTCTTAGGACATTTAACTAGTTGAGCACAAAAAGTCTGAACATCAAATGATTCCATTAACATTTTAAACCATTTTCCATTCTTATTTGGGCCCCCAAACATGTTTACTACATCCCAAATCAGCAGGAAGTCATTTTAAGAGAGCAATGTCCCATCCCCAGAAGGTGGGGAGGGTGTTCCCCCTCCCCCCTTTGGTCATTTGATGAATAATAGAAAATCTTGTTATTTAGGGGAAGAGATTACAAGCTATTAAATGGTCTTCTTAAATAGGTTTGGGAGGTTAGACCCAGGGACTTCTCTCTTTTTCTTTTCTGTATCCTTCTTTCTCTCCTAGGTAGGAGTGAACAGACTTGAGAAAAAATGGGACATAACCATAATATAGGAACCATCAAGAAAAAAGGACAGATTTTAAATATGCCCTTATACCTTTGTATATTCATACAAAATTAATATTATATTTGGCTATATTTGTATTGATCTTTGTATATTAATGCAAAATTAAGATTGTATTGGGCTACATAGGTATTGATCTTTGTATATTGATACAAAATTAAGATTATATTTGGCCACATTGGTATTGAACTTTGTATATTGATACAAAATTAAGGGTAATTCTTTTTAAAGGTATTGTACCTATGTTTAAAAATGAAATGTAAGGTTTCAGCCTTTTGTTACCAACTGTCATAAACTGTTTAGGATGATTAAGAAATGCAAACTAATTATTTTTCAAGCTTGTCATTTTGTTAGGTACTATGACAGTCTATCACAGTTATTTTCTAAGCTAACAGAAATCAAGTTGCTAAGAGACAAGCAACATTTGCTTATCTAAATATAAGAGATAGATAGGGCATCTTCAAAAACCTCAAGAGATCTGCAGAATATGGCATTCAAAGATGTTTTCTTAACTTAAGATTTTTTTGATATCGAGACATGTCAGCTCCTGACAGCATCCCCTATTCCACTCAAAGTAGAAGATGAGCATCAACGAATCTCCAGTGGGAGATGGTTGAATTAGTGGCAAGCCTATCTCTTGGCAAGAAAAACCCCTTGCTTCAACTGTAGACAGAATGCTGTCCAAAAAGGACAAAACTTGGAAGCAGGTAAGTTGACAGCCTAGCTCTGCCAGGACAGGGTAGGCAAGTCCTTCATAATTCCTGCTCTACAATCAATGTCTGTCAGAGAAACGGGGCCAAACGGCTGAAGATTGATGCTGTAATGTATGGAGAGAAAATGGGAACTGTCCAGGCAGCCACTGGTATGTCATTTCTTAGTTTTGGAAGCTACAGGCCCTGCACTTCCTATATAATCATATATATTTATCCCTCTCCAGTCTCTTAGGTGGTTGAAGAATAGATAGCTAGAGTCTCATAGTTAAATTTTGAGTTGTTTAGGAACCAAGAGGGTGTTCTGGATCTAAGAAGATGTTTTTAAAATTGTGACACAAATTAGTGTGAATGCTGAGTTAGATATAGAACTTTAAACTCATGGAGATAGTTAGATAGTAGAATGTTGAAGTCAGGTGCCAAATACATATGGACTGGACATTGGGAATGTATGCTAAGCCATATAACTCTCATAATTGTGGCCTATTTATTTCAGTTGTTTTGTATTTTATTTATTGTTATAAGAGAAAGAACCATTTGTTGGACTGAAAGGGGGAGCTGTTGGGAGAAAAAAGATATACCTTAAACTTAAAAAAAAGGGAAGAGAATGGGGGTTGAGGGGGAGAGGGTGGGAGGGTGGGACTGGAGGGGGGAGTAGGGAGGGGATTGTGACTGAGATGTAACTTGAAGAAATAAAAAATAAATTAAAAAAGAATAGCATAGCTATATTAAGTGGTAGATCGATATTCTCTCTCTCTCTCTGTCTCTCTCTCTCTCTCTCTTATGCCTGTCTGTCTGTCTCTTTGAGGAAACTCCACACTGATTTCCATAGGGCTGTACCAGTTTTCTCTCCTACCAGCCATGAATTAGGGTCCTTCTTTCTATACATCCACATGAGAATATATTTGTTTTTTAACTTAGCAATTCTGGCTAGGGTAAAATGAAATCTCAAAATAGTTTTTAATTTATATTTACCTGGTGCCTAAGGATATTAAATATTAAATAAAAAACTTTCTCAGCCATTTGTATTTCAGGATTTGAGATCCCTGTGTTTAGTTCCATCCCCTATTTATAAATTGCATTTATTCTTGATGCTAGGGTTTTATTGTTGTTGTTGTTGTTGTTGTTTGTGTGTTTCAGACCCAGTCCTCTGTTTGTAGTAGATATATAGCTAGTAAAGATTTTTCTTATTCTGTATTTTGCATCTTCACTTGAGTGATGGTGTTCTTTACTATACAGATGGTTGTTAGTTTCATGAGGTCCTATTTGTCAGTTGTTGGTCTTAATGCCTGCACTTCTTGGGTCTTATTCAGAAAGTCCTTCCTTGACAAACCAAGCCTCAACAGATATAAGAACATTGAAATAACCCCCTGTATCTTATCAGACCACCATGGAATAAAGCTGGACTTCAACAACAACAGAAATAACAGAAGGCCTACACACACATGGAAGTTGAACAACTCTTTACTGGAGGACCACTGGGTCAGGGAAGAAATAAAGAAGGAAATCAAAGACTTCTTAAAATCCAACGAAAATGAAGGCATAACATACCCAAACCTATGGGACATGATGAAAGCTGTGCTACGAGGAAAGTTCATAGTACTAAATGCCTTCAAAAAGGAAATTGTGGCAGCTCATATTAGCAAATTAATAGCTAAACTGGGTGAATTGGGGGAAAAAAAGAAAACACTCCTAAGAGGAGCAGAAGGCAGGAAATCATCAAACTTAGAGCTGAAATTAACAACTTAGAAACAAAAAGAACGATACAAAGAATCAATGAAACCAAGACTTGGTTCTTTGAGAAAATCAACAAAATAGACAAACCCTTAGCCAAATTAACTAAAAGGCAGAGGGAAAAAACAAAAACCAACAAAATTAGAAATGAAAAGGGAGAAATAAAAACAGACATTGAGGAAATCCAGAGAATCTTTAGGTCCTACTTTAAAAATCTGTACTCCACCAAATTTGAAAACCTAAGTGAAATGGACAATTTTCTTGATAGATTCTACCTACCAAAGTTAAATCAAGATCAGGTTGACATATTAAACAGCCCTATAACCCCTAAGGAAGTAGAAACAGTCATTAAAAATCTCCCAACCAAAAAAAAAAAAAAAAAAAAAAAAGAAAGAAAGAAAAAGAAAAAAGCCCAGGGCCAGATGGTTTCAGCACAGAATTATACCATACCTTCAAAGAAGAACTAATACCAAAACTCTTCAAACTCTTCCACAAAATAGAATCAGAAGGAACACTGCCAAACTCATTCTATGAGGCCACAGGCACCCTGATTCCTAAACCACATGAAGACCCAACAAAGAAAGAGAACTTTAGACCAATCTCCCTTATGAACGTAGATGCAAAAATACTTAATAAAATACTGGCAAACCAAATCCAAGAACACATCAAAACTGTCATACACCATGATCAAGTAGGCTTCATCCCAGGAATGCAGGGATGATTCAACATACGAAAATCCATCAACGTAATTCACCATGTAAACAAGTTGAAAGAAAAAAAACCACATGATCATCTCCCTAGATGCTGAAAAAGCACTGTACAAAATCCAACACGCCTTCATACTAAAAGTCCTGGAGAGAATGGACATTCAAGGACCATATCTAGAAATAATAAAGGAATATAGATATACAGCAAACCAGTAACCAGCATCAAATTAAATGGAGAGGAAATTAAAGCATTTCCTCTAATCTCAGAGACAAAGCAAGGATGCCTGCTATCGCCATATCTCTTCTACATAGTACTTGAAGTTCTTGATAGAGCAATAAGACAACTAATGGAGATCAAGGGGATACAAATTGGAAACGAAGAAGTCAAACTATTCCTGTTTGCAGATGATATGATATTATACATAAGCGACCCCAAAATTTCCACCAGAGAACTCTTACAGTTGATAAACACCTTGAGCAATGTGGCTGGATACAAAACTAATTTTAAAAAAAATCAGAAGCCCTTCTTTATACAAAAAATAAATGGGCTGAGAAAGAAGTTAGGGAAACAACACCCTTCACAATAGCCACAAACAATATAAAATATCTGGGGGGTAACTCTAACCAAGCAAGTGAAAGACCTGTAGGACAAGAACTTCAAGTCCTTGAAGAAAGAAATTGAAGAAGTCATCAGAACATGGAAAGATCTCCCATGCTCATGGTTAAGTAGGATCAACATAACAAAAATGGTAATCCTGCCAAAAGCAATATACAGATTCAATGCAATTCATATAAAAATGTCAGAATTCTTTATAGACTTGGAAAAAAGCAATTCTCAATTTTGTATGGAACAACACAAAACCCATAATAGCTAAATCGCATACTTATCACCTGGTACAAACTTAAGTCCAAGCGGATCAAAGACCTTAACATAAGGCCTGACACACTAAATCTGTTAGAAGAGAAAATGGGGAAAACCCTGGGCACAGGTGACAACTTCCTGAACAGAACACCAATAGCTCAGGCTGTAAGTTCAACAATCAATAAATGGGACCTCATGAAACTGAAAAGCTTCTGTAAGGCAAAAGACACTGTCATTTGAACAAAATGACAACCTACAGATTGGGAAAAGATCTTCACCAACCCCACAGCAGACAGAGGGCTAATATCCAAAACTTACAAAGAATTCAAGAAATTAAATGCCAAGAAACCAAATAATCCAATCAAAAAATGGGAACAGAGCTAAACAGAGAATTCACACAGCAGGAATTCCTAATGGCTGAGAGACATTTGAAGAAATGCTCAGCATCCTTAATCATCAGAGAAATGCAACTCAAGATGACTCTGAGATTCCATCTCACACCTGTCAGAATGGTTAAGATCAAAAGCTCAAATGATAGCACATGCTGGTGAGGGTGTGGAGAAAGGAAAACTCTCCTCCATTGCTGGTGGGAGTGCAGACTTGTGCAACCACTATGGAGGTCAGTCTGGCGATATCTTAGAAAACTTGGAATAGCTCTGCCTAGGGACCCAGCCATACCACTTCTGGATACACATCCAAATGATTCTTTACAGAATCACAAGGAAGTTTTCTCATCTATGTTCATAGCAGCCTTATTTGTAATAGCTAGAAACTGGAAACAACCCACATGTCCCTCAACCAAAGAATGGATTTAAAAACTGTTGGATATAGAACTTTAAACTCAAGGAGATGGTCGGATAATACAATGTTAAAGTCAGTTGCCAAATATGTATGGACTGGACATTGGGAATGTATTGCTAAGCCTTATAATTTTCATAATTGTGACTTAATTATCTCTGTTGTTTTGTATTGTATTTGTTGTTATAAGAGAAAAAGCCATTTGTTGGACTGAAACGTGGAGCTGTTGTGGGGAAAAAGATATACTCTAAACTTAAAGAAAAGGAAGTGAATGGGGGGGGTTAAGGGGGAAGAGGGTGGGAGGTGGGACCAGAGTGGTAAGTAGGGAGGGGATTGCGATTGAGATGTAACTTGAAGAAATAAAAAAAATAATAATAAAATTTAAAAATATTTTTAAAAATTTGGAAACTCTCTTTCTATTGTTTGAAATAATTTGAAGAGTACTGTAGTTCTTCTCTGAAGGGCTAGTAGAATCCAGTGCTGTATCTAGTCCTGGATTTTTTTTTCATTTGGGTGATTTTTAATTGTTGTTTCTTACTGGTGGTTATGAATCAAGTCTATTTAAATTATTTACTTCATCTTTACTTAATTTTGATAGGTAACGTATATTTAAAAATTGATCATTGCTTTTAGATTTTTTTTCAGTTTAATGAAATATCAGTTTTTAAAGTATGTCCTTATAAAGTATGTCCTTATAGTTTTCTGAATTTCCTCAGTATCTGCTGTAGTGTATCCCATTTCATCTCTGAGCTTACTCATTTGGGCTGGCAAGCCCTGTCCTTTAGTTAATTTGCCCAAGGTTTGTCAATTGTTAATCTTTTCAAAGAATCAACTCTTACTAGTTATCTGCATCATTTTTCTTGTTTCTATTTTATTAATTTTAGCCCTGATTTTGATTATCTCTTGCCATCTATTTCAGTGTATTGTGTTTTCATTTTTATTCAATTCTAGGAAATGTTTAATTTCCTTCTATACTTCTCCCTTGACCCAATTTTCATTCAGTCTTCTTAAATTTCCCTGAATTTGTGTTTTTTGCAATTTCTGTTGTTCATATTTAGCTTTATTCCATTGGGGTCAGATCAAATGCAGGTTGTTATTCAAATTTTCCAGATTCATTCTGACTTGCTTTGTGACCTGTGATGTGGTCAGTTTTGGAGAAAGTTCCATGGTCTGCTGAGAAGAAAGTCCATTTTTAGTGTGTGAGTGGATCATTCTGTAAATGTCTATAAGATCCATTTGACTTGTGATATCATTAACTGTAGAGTTTCTCATTTATTTAATTTTCCCAGATGACCTGTCTATTGGTGAGAGGGGGTTCCTGGAGTCAACCTCTATCACTGTGCTAGGGCCAGGCTGTCGTTTTAAATCTAAAAGTGCCTTTTTAATGCAATAGGCACTCCTCTGTTTAGCACATGTTTTAGTTCAGGTTTCTATTGCTGTGATGAAACACCATGACCAAAAGCAACTTGGGGAGGAAGATCTTATGAAGACATTTTCTCAATTAAGGCTCCATCCTCTCTGATGACTCTAAGTTGTATCAAGTTGACACAAAATTAGTCAGTACAGTGCATGTATGTTTACAACTGTAGTATCCTGTTTGGGCGTTTTCCTTTCATTACTGTTCCTTATCTCTTCTGATTAATTTTTGTCTGAAGTCTATTCAGTTACTAGAATAGTCCACATTTTCACCCTTTTATCCTCGTGTCATGTCTGTCATATCATTGGTCATGAGTTGTGTTTCTTGGAGTCCTGTTTTCTAGTCCAGTCTGTGCCTGTGTCCTTTTATTGAGGAGCTGAGATAATATTGACGTTATTGAACAGTGTGTCTTTTCTTATTTTTGTTGCTTGTGATAGAGAAAGGGATGAAAGTACAGTTCCCTATATCTTTAGAAAAAGTGAAGATTCCCCCCTTAACCCAAACTCACCAGGGTTCAGCTGGAAATGACACAGAATACTTTCTAGCCTAGGTTCTTAGGAAAGAGAGATTACTAAACACTGCAAGAGTGGAGCCCTATGAAGGATATGCAGACGTTGGTCTCTGACTTTGGACTGCCAGTGGGTTACAGGTGGACTGTGATCCATTCTAGTACCTATGCAGCCTTTCCTTGGGGAGGAAGACACCAGACCTTGCAGCACACAGGTGCTAGAAGAAGTGCCAACACTCGTGTAGGTGAAGCCTTGTTTCTCCCCGAGACAGATCCGCATAGGCTTTCCCACTTGTAGTTTGTCTCCTTCCATAATGATGGAACATGCACTCTTTATTTTTATAGCACCAGTAAAGGTAACTCAGATGTCAGCTTTTTTTTTTTTTCTTTCCTACCAGGGTGACTGGGTGCTTGGCAGAGTGCAGAATCACATGCTCTTCAGATCTTTTGAAAGCTGATTTTCCTCAGTCTAATCCCATGGGAGTTAGGTACTATTTATCATAATTAGGGATTCAGTTTTCACTGGTGTTGAATTTCCTGACAAACTTAAGTAAGAATTAAAATATGTCCTGGATGGAGCCAGACACTAATACCAGGCTGGTCTTTTGTGGTCCTCTTTTCTTTCAGATAAGAGGAATAGACAGATAGCAAAAGCAGATTTGTAAATAAGCCCATTCCCTATCGGGTCTTCAGAGGCCTATGTTCTCCAGGATGAAAGCCAACAGCAAAGGCCAAGTAGGTTCTGGCTGCTGGTCCTGCAGGGCTGGCTGAGCACAGCCAGAGCTTCTTGTTAAAAATAGATCTCTTAACCTTTTGTCCCTGAACATTTAAACTGGAGGCCTCTGAAGTTCAAGTCACCATTAGAGTATTTCGGGTAGAGACCTGGGGCTTTTAAGTTTCTGAGATAATGGTAGTGGTGGGAAAGGACAAAGATTGTCTTCAGCTAGTTCCTTCTTCACATGGTGAAAGAGGGCCAAGTGCTTTCCCATACTCAGCCATGGCCACAGGCAGTGGAATTTGGTATGTTCTTTGGCAGCTTGATGGAATAATAGCAAAGTCCCCCTCCCTAGGGTACATTTAATTTTTAGTTCAAAAATATGCCCTGAGATAACATTCAGGGCATGCAAATCATCGAGAAATCAATTCAGAGCCTATTCTTCACCTTCACTCCTCAGGACTCGGGCGTCTGTTTTCACATCTGTTCTCAGATACCATCTCAGTTCATTCTTCTGATGTGTCTGGACAGATCTGGACATCCCAAAATGTTTCAGGGAGAAGTATACTTAGAGGGTTTCCCCTGCTCTGTGAGGGAATTTAGCAAGCATTAATCCTTCTGAGAAAGCAGCCAGGGTGTTTGAGAATAGTGATAGTCATGATTTGGATTTCCCCCAACAGAATAGGTTAACTGTTTCCATGAAATCTTCTTCATCTTCACATCCTGAGGTAGAACACACACACACACACACACGTGTACCCACATGTATACAACATACACACATACAATGCACATGTACAACACATACACATATGTACAACACACAACACACATGCGCAACATGCAAGCAAACAACAACACACACAAATACATACTTGTACACACATTCCCACACACAAATCTTGCTTATTTTATTAGCACTGACTCATACTTACAGAGTTGGAGTCATACTCTGTTTCTAAAGTATACAAACACAAGAATGAAAGGATGGAGAATCATCTTGGGAAGAACAATGCCTATTCTAAAAAACTTCAGAATGTGTTGCTGGATTACAAAAACACTTTATTTCAATGCTGACACAACATTGAGCCTACAAATAACCTATAAGCAAGTACTGCAATTCTTTGCATTTTTCATATGAAGAAACAGAGGCTTTGGGAAGATAAATACTGTACCCAAATCATGCAGTGGGACCTTAAAGCACATGCAGGCATTGTGGAGCTGGGTGTTGTCAAGTGAGATGTTTCTTGTTAGTTGGGAGATTGCATTAACTGTGGAAGTACTCATTTCTGTAGGTGCACGGATGCAGTCTGCACTTTCCTGAAGGTTGGACAGCAGCATGGGAACAAGCAGAAAATCATTACTCTAAGGCCCTTCCTGAGACCCTGAATCTTGCGGACCTTTCTGAACTACAGCACTCCTCATCCTAAAACCCTCACTGAAGTGGCATTCCAGTAGCTCAGCCACGCGTTTGTTCAGGTGTGAGAAGCATTCTTGTGCCTGCTGCCACTCTCCCTTCCCTCACGATGCCTATTATCCACAGTGATCATCAATGCCTCAGAAGTAGCAGTTGAAGAAAAAATGTCAGAGTATCAAACTGACTTACCAAAGTTATCCTCAAAGCTACATGTCCAGAAGGGTACTCTAAGGATTGATGCATACTTTTGAATGCTTTTGAGAAATTAAATTCAAACATGTAAAAGAGCCTGAACTTCAGAGTTCATGGCAGCATGTGATTTAAACACACAGGATCTACTGGGAATCTGAGTGGTCCAAAGGATTTGTTTCTCACCATGTTTTGTGCCATGCTGCCCACATGGTAATCAGCCCTGTTGCTGGAGAGGAAAGTGAGAACTAAGCTGTCACCGCCTCCAGTCTTGCCAAAATGGCCCCTGTCCTCATGCCAGGACTCTGAAATGCACTAGGGAATTTTAATTTGGCTTAAATGGGTATAAGATTGTCTTGAGTAAGTTCAGACTTTGCAAGCTGACATAGCTGAGAGATAACACTGGTAAATTTTGTTTTACAAGATGCTGAATCCATTCCAGAGAGGCAATGATGAAACCACTGAGGTCTTGCATCCCTTCCCCAGTGTGCCCTCCTGCAACGTGTCGGTCTCATTGCAACATTCTGTTCAGGCTGCCGGCTTTGCCAACCACTATAGGATGAGAAGCAAAAGCAGTACATGGCTGGGGCAGCGGGCAGGGTGCTCAAAGAACGTATTCAGCATTTGACACAGGCTGTAGACCTGTGTGAATTTGAATTCATTTAACTTTTTGCTCCCTCAAAAGGATCAGTATCAGCTCCTTTGATGCAGTGCCTGCTCTGACAGTGTGAGGATCTGAGATTGGATCTCCATCTCCCATGCGAACATCTGGGAATGGCCGTGCATGCCTCTAACCCCAGCACTGGGTGGGTAAGACGGCCACATCCCAAAAACTCCCTGGCCAGTTGAGCTTGAAGTTCATCTAGAGACCTTGTCTCAAGGCAATAAAGTAGAGAATGACAAGAAGCTTCCAGTGTCCTGTCTTTCTCTGTGCTCTGTGCGTGTGAACACACAGCATCCTTCATAGTTGCACTTACATTTGTGAACCATATATAACCCAAGCATGCACACACAAAGCAACTTCAAAATTTCGAAGGAAATGGGTTTACTAAATGCTCCCTGTCACTTCCTCCAAATGTATTACTTTGCATCTAATGTTACAAAACCTAAAGTACTTCAGGTGAGTTTCAGTTTTGGGAGGGTGGAACTAAGCATCGTCTCTGTACTCTGAAGTCACTCATATTTCAGCAGTAGGACAAGGTCCTTCCAACCTAAATCATTTTAGTCACTTGGAATATATACAACATGAGCAGTATGATGTTCACTCACATGGTGTCTACCATTGGAGGGTTGTGTCCCTTCAGGGAATAGGTGCTGTGTGGCTCCTGGACTGACAGGTGACTGCAAAGGCTGAAGTGTTCTTACAGCTGCAATATCTTTTCTCCAAATATTTTACTATACTTGTCTAATTCCAGAATAGTAAATGCCTAAAATATGTACCTAACGTAGCCTCGTAGACTTTGGGAATGTACTTAAATGAAGAGAATTCTCCTTAAGCTCTTTGCTTCTGCACCCATTTAGCTCTGTTATGAATGACTGAAATTCAGCTGGTAGAAGGTCCAACCTGCTTTTCTAATTCCTACTCTGACTACCACACATGTGCAGTTTGCTTCATCTTGCAAACAAAATCCTAATCCTCATGAGGCCTTGGAGGGACTCAAGTCAGCCAGCACTGGATCCTACAAGGGAAAGGTCACATGCCCATCAGCAGCTAAGTCATATGATGCTGAAACAAACTTCAGAGCTTCTACAGTTAAAAAAATTTATTTTTAATACAAAATGCAGTCATGTGTAAAAAATATGCATAATGGTTTGCATTTAATTTCTCTTTTTTAAGGACATTGGTAATTTAATTTTTTGCTTATATTTCATATAAATATTATTCTTGGTCCATACTAGTGACATTTTAACCATTTCTAATTATTTTCATGCTTTCAAATGGAGAATTAGATCTGTCAACAAAATGATTCCTTGGGCCATGCATTTGACCATGGCTGGCCCCATTCTGGGAAAAATGAGACATTCTAGAAACATGAACCTTCAAAAATGATATGCAATTGTAAATGTCATAGACCTTCTCTTCACATACACATCTATGTGCATCTGCAGTTCTAGACTTCGTCTATATCTATCTATGTGCTATGATCAAGGGGCAGTGGCTAGTGACATGCACAGTTTTGGGTATGTACATATTACTCTTTGGAACATCCCGTGTTGGCTAGCATTTGTAGCCATGCTGGTGTGCACAGTGTAAACATAGCAATTTGAAAACATGTTGATTTGTTTTTTGAGAAAATGATCTCATTAGTGCATCTTAGGGATAATTGGGCAAAATTATGTCAATGAGGGAAATTAAAACACATTTTAGATTCTCCTAAACACACACGCACTTTAGGGAAAATGTGGCTCCAACATTCAAGATACGGTTTTGTCCCTCCCTTCTGCTTTAACCAAGTGGACACTGAAAAAAACTCACAGGGGCACTGAGTGCAGCCCAGGCTCCACTGTGCGCCGGCCGGTGATGGGGGGGGGGGGGGGGGAGGATACAGGACGTGAGTGCCGGGAAAAACATCCCTGAAAGCAAAGCAGAATTTAGACTACAATTAGCTTTTTACACAACAGTCTGTGGTACACTACTGTCAACAGGAGAAAAACCATCTCACCGGAGTTTAAGTCTCTTTTGAAAGTCGAGTTTAAATGTAAATTTCCTTGTAAATTTGTGATGGCTGCCATACTCAGTTTTCTCTACTGAAAACTAGGAAGTCCCAGACAGACCACTCTAAAGAATATTGTAACTATTTCTTTATTCTTTCATTCTGCATCTTTACGTTACAAAGCATTGCAAGCTAACCCCTGCTCAGTTTAGTCAGCCCTCAGGGCTCTAAGACTGATGGCCTCAGAACATTTCCTGTAGTGTTGAAGCTAGCAGCTCCAACTGGCTTTATCGGTCCTGGTCTAGAACGGTCAGGTGCAGAGGGAAGATCCAGCTTGCAAGAGGCTCTTCCTCCTGTGTAAGAGCTGCATCAGAATGAGACTGAGCAAAAGTTTCTTTGTGCTACAAACAGTCCTGACTGACAGCAGATCTATAGTGAATAATAATCTTTTGACTCAAAGTATGGTTAAACTTTAAAACTGTCAGCAGACTGGAAGAAATCTAGGATTCACAGTGAAGTCTAGAAATAAAACAACAAAACCAACAAAACAAAACAAAAACCTGGCTCTTCAATTTGAAATCTGACTTGATCTTTCCTGGAGACCACGAAGCTTGTGCAAAAAATGTCTACAAAGGTTTTTAAAACCTCACAGCTGGTCTTTATCTGAAACATTGCACCACCATGTCCTAAAAAGTAAAGTCTAACCTGAATGATGAAAGATGAAATACTGTAATGACGCCATGTTAACAATATAAAAATCTATTTCAATGTTTACTACAGACTGAACACAATAGAAGCAAGTATTTATGAACATTACATGCCTTTGCCACCCTATTGGTCCCCATGATCACAGTCAAGCTTATGCTTACATAACCTTTAGTATTTTTGTTGCTATGTGCTAATATACACGCACATTCCCAAGACAGCAAAGAGAATCCCAAGCCTACAGCATTTTGTTTGTGTGAAGCCAATTAAGATGCTGCCTCTAGTGCTTGGAGATGCAGAGCTGTAGAGACAGTTGCCATGGAAACCAATTTTCCCAACATTTCTAGCAGAGCCAGAAACCGCTGAGTAATGTGCCTTTGGAGAAAACCTGATGTAAACACAGCTCCCACCTTCATTTGGGCTCCATTTTATGAGGGAAATAAATTAGAAATTATGAAGAAAACCATGATATTCTATACATGATTTATTTTCCAATAACTTGGTATTTTATTAATCACATAAAACTGAATGGGGAATCCTGAATAAATCTTAGTTCATTTACCTTTGGTGCAAATGATGAATTTCAAAACATCTAGTAGCTTCTCATTTGTATGCAGCTTAAAAAAAAGTCTCTAGTGTATTTTTTTTAAAAACAACATTCTTAATCAGATGTGCTTTGAAAGTTAACTGGTAGTGATTTGAGTTATTCCACAGTTTACTTAGGAGAATAAGTCCTTAAAAATTACAGGCTACTTAAGGATTTCTTTTTAAAAATACAATTTTTGGTCATATGAATGATTGATATTCAGGCTTCAAAAATAGAAAATATCTTACATTACATAATTTTATTTATAATATAACTCCTTGAAATCATAGCAAATGTAAACAGCAGGGCAAAGACCACCAAACTGCATTTTCATGTACATTGAAATTTGTAGGATTATGTACCATCTTTAAGTGTGTATATAAAAAAATGAGTATTTCCAACAAATGCGTCTATGTGATTATTTGTAAAAGCAAAACGGAAGGAATTCTCCACCCACCCCATCCCACCCCAGTTACTGAGAGCTTCCCGGAGACAGAGCTGCAGTGAGAAGGGCAGTAATTAAAATCGTCTCACTGGAGAACCCCAAACCTGTTTCATCATTATAGTTGGCGACACAGTTGTCCATTCTCCTCACTAACACTGCACCCTGTAGAAGGCAACTTTCAGAACAGAGCAGGGCCTCCCTGCTGTCTGCCCAACCTCTGTGGCAGCCTTCCAGAGGCAAGGCTGTCCCGTCACAGACCCTGTGTAGGTCCCTGTAGAACAAAACCTGTGTGCTTCAGACAGACACAGTGGATGAAAAGGAAGACGTCACAGAGGGACAGGGGGTGCACGGAAGAGATAAATGACTGGGTGTCTTAAGTTCCCTGGTCCCTCCAAAATGTCTAATATAGACAACTTTGTGACATAGTCTTTGAGAAAAAAGGAAGCATCACAATTGGCCACACACACTTTTGTTTACGTATCATCTTGAGAACAGTGTGATCTAGAGTCTGCCTTGAGAATATGCTGGGCTCGGAGGGCTACATCTTACCCATCCATTTAGGGATCTTAGTGCAGATTCTCTTTCGTAGAAAAACTATTCTCTGGTAAGTTCAGGAGGCTGATACAGACTCCCTTTCTCCCATGATATTCTATACCTAGTCTAATAATTACGCAAGACCCCTTTATTTGGCTAGTGCAACAACAAAATTAAGTCCCAAACAGGTTATCTTAGGAACACCGGCCTCATTTTGTGTTCAACATCAATGTCTGAGACTGGAAAGTGCAGTCAGTGTCTTGAAGAGTTTCCAGGCTCTTTAGCTGTCACCTGATTTTAAAATAGCATCTGCATAGCTACTTCTGTAGTCGCTCTATTCTCAGAATACACAAGCACAAGGCAGGGACTTAAAGTCTGTCAGCTGAGAGGGCACAACAATGAAAGGGACTGCCCTGCCACTGGGCAGACGCAGCTTCCATCTACCTGAGAGCTAACGGGAAATGGATTTGTTGGAGTGAGTAAACACAGTTCGGGAAATGGCCAAGGCAGCAAATCGTGTGCCAACGCATGGTTACCATGTAGTGAGTTTCAGGGAGAGCACAGACCACCACAACAAGCGGGTTCTGCGAGGGAAGTCCTGAGCTTGGGCTTGTCACGGTTTTAGAATGGCCTCGTGTTTTTCAGTTGTCAGGGAAGAACAGCAGGTTATCTGCAGATGGGAGTGTCTGATCACTGCTTATGTCAGTGAAGTTCCTACTGCAGTGTGTGTTGACATGTCTTGACTCTCTCATTATAAAATTCCCAAGTCAGGTCACACTGGCCTCTTCCATGCAGGCAGTTTCTAAGGCAGGCAATGGAAGCAGGAGCCAATCTGATGGCTCAGAGGCAGCGGATTGCCAGCTTTGTAGGTACAGCTCCAAGGCTGCTTTGCAGAGTGGTTCTTTCCTGGGAGAACTGCCATCCACACCACCAGCCCTTCACATGGATTTGGAATCAGCATCTCTTTTGCTGATGAGCACCTCCAGCAGTCGTAGCTTCGCCTTTATGTGCTTGTATTCGTTGTATTCTTCAGCCATTGGAGTACGGTCTTCCTTCTGGACATTTCTAGAGGAAACAAAGGAAAAGGAGCTGAGAATCATTTTCTGTCTGTTCTAGAGGATAATATACATCAGGACTATCATTTGGAAACTACATATTCTATCAATATAGAACCGTGTTGGTAATTGGCTCTTGGTATCTAGATAGGCTGGATTCAGACAAGTGAAAAGTGGGTTTTCTCCAGAAGTATCATGCAACTTGAGGGTCTATAAAGTCAATCTAGGCTCTAATAGGAGATCATAAATGATTAACAAATGCAGGAATTTCCTATTGATTTTTAAGTATGTTTTCACAGTAATAGTTTAGTATTAGATACTTCTGTAGTTGCTCTGTCGTCAGAATACACAAAATATTTTCTTCATTCTTGACTTACTTAGGATTTCTATTGCTGTGATAAACACTATGACCAAAAGGAACTTGCAGAGGAAAGGTTTTATTTCAGTCCATCATGAAGGGAAGTCATGGTAGGAACTAAAGGCAGGAATATAGAGACAGCAACTGAAAAGGCCATCCATGGAGGATCGCGCTTAGTAGCTTGCTCCTTATGGCTTGCTCAACCTGATTTCTTATAAGACCCAGGACTACCAGTCCAGGGCAGTATGCCCATACTCAGCTGGGCCCTCCCACACCAATCATGAATCAAGAAAATGCACTATAGGCTTGCTTACAAGTCTGGTTGGGGCATTTTCTCAACTGAGATTCCCTCTTCTCAAATGACTCTAGCTTGTGACAAGTTGACAAAAAACTAAATAACACAATTCTTAATATTTCCTCATTTTTCTATCTTTCATCTAATGAACCATTACATTTCTCTTTTTAAGGTTTATATAGTATTTTATATACACAAGGGTTTTTGCCTGCATATGTACATATACAAGTGCACTACCTACATGCCTAGTACCCATGGAACCCAGAAGAAGAAGAAGAAGAAGAAGAAGAAGAAGAAGAAGAAGAAGAAG
>CAJQZJ010000594.1:950182-969797 GCA_907164525.1 Lophiomys imhausi
AGAAGAAGAAGAAGAAGAAGAAGAAGAAGAAGAAGAAGAAGAAGAAGAAGAAGAAGAAGAAGAAGAAGAAGAAGCTAGATCCCCTATAAGTAGAATTATGTATGATTATGCACTGCCACGGGGAACCAGACCTGAGTCCTCTGCAAGGGCAGCAAGTGTTCTTCATTGCTCACCCAATTAAATTTCCAATCAGCCATCAACACACCTACAATTTGTAGATAATTCAGGAAGAGTTACTATTCCTACTTAAAGACTTGATTTTGGAATTCAGCAACTGGTTACATAGTGTTAAGTCTTTTGAGTTTGCTGGATAATTTTATATGCAAACTTATATGCACTAGTGTTAGCTTAAAGGTTTATATCTATGATCTAACAACTCTCACAATAGCTTGGCCAAAAGGAGCTACTGTCCATATTCTTGTATACATGATGCAGTCAGGGCAGGCAGTGACAGTGTTGGAAGAGTGCCTGCTCCAAACTAGCAGCCACTATGGAATCCATGTAGCAAGCATTCACCCACCATGCTTCCCTTTCTCTTCAATACACAGAGAAAAGGGGGGCAAAGGGAATATCAGGAGGCCATATTAACAAATGAAACTGAATTTCTTCTTATCTGTCTATCTTTGGTGAAGGATTCTAAGCAACTCTTTAGTAGAAGGCAGGAACAGAGGCCTAAGAAGAATATCTCCACCCAGTCACCATCATGCCCTGTGAGGGGCTTCTCATGTTTGAGATGTTAGGTGGGCTAGATGTTATGATAGCATTGGGCCCTCACTGCTCTAAACTTGAATGGTGATGCAGTCGATTTCTACCATTCATTGTGGAAATAGCTTTTTCTAAAAACACGTCTGGCCTTCAGAAATTGAACTTTTGCCAGATTTGCAACCAAGTTAATGGTGTGCCCTGAGACCATTTAAAACTCTGTCCTCAATCTGTTTCCGTACTGTGAATTCAGCCTGTTTTAAGTTTAACTTTCCCTCAAGAAAATAATGTAAATACATTAACTGTGCCTTGCATTTCCCACTTAATCAGCTTTTTACAAGATAAGGTAAAGGCATAGCTTTAATATTAATTTATATGTTCGTCCATCCTAACTCAGAATAGTGGTGTGTGTGTGTGTGTGTGTGTGTGTGTGTGTGTGTGTGTGTGAGTGTTTTGTGGGAATCATTTACTGAAAGTAGCCAAAGGTTGAAAGAAAACTTAAGAAAAACAAGTATCTACCATAAATATTGGAATGTTGGAAGCAATATGTGGATATAGGTTGATACCATTTCTTTGTGTATCTGAGTGCTATTCGGGGTCATTAGGGTTCCTACAGTAAATTTTTCCCTTGTAAACTCTGGTAAAAAAATCTATTAAGACCAGTGATTCCTCATCCCCTTCTGATGCCATATTTTCTGTGCAATTCGACAAACATAGAGCAGAGTCCTTCGTCTGGGACAGATGGAAGATGCAAGGGAAGGAGTGGAGAATTCAAATTTAGGCTCACTCTTGGTTTAAGCTACTCCTTAAAGAGAGTCTTTTTTTTTTTCCCCATCAAGTGGTACCAATGCAATTTATACTTCCTTAAGCCTTCTGCAGGCTTACAGAATAGAATTCTATGCACACTATGTGAGAATAGAATAGAATAGAACAGAATAGAATTCTATGCACACTATGTGAGAAAACTGTAAAAATGAAAGGCATACAGACAGAAACATCAAATTAATGCTTTAACAATTAATATTAAATTGACTATGCTAGTTATTATTATTATTTTAGGAGTTACTTCTTTTGTCCATTTATCCATATTTTCTAAATAGTGTGTGATGTGTGTAGGGGGGAAATGCAAACATGTAGGTATAAACATGTAAAAATCTTGAGAAAAATCATTATACAGTAGATCCCAGTTAGAAACCTTAAAAATAAATTTATGCAATATTTCAACTAAACTGGGATATAACACAGTCCCAATGTTAAAATTAATTGTTATAATTCTTTTATTTCTTCACACTCCAGGGCATAAAAGGACTGCAAAGGAACTACATACAGTTTACCTACTTTGGATTAATGTAAAGCCGATTTAGGAGGGTAAAAGCTCACTCAACATGAGAAACACAGATCTACTCCTGGTCCCATCCCTGATCTCTAGATGTGATGTGACAAGGACTCTGTGACAAGGACTTTCTCAACAAACTTAGTAGACAGATGACTCAATTACACTTTAGAATTCACTGGATAAAACATGTTCATCAGGCGGGTACATTCATAACTGCTTCTCCTACATGTTTCTCATTCAGACTTGGCGAGTATCATCTTAGTTTTTTTAGTTATTGTGGTGCCCGTGAGTGAATCCAGAACCTAGTACAAACTGAGCCACATCCCCAGTCCAAGTTTGGATTTTTACCTGTGGTTAAATTTCTCAATTTGAAATTTGGCTCCAAGGTACTTATTTTAACTGAGAACCAAATATGGCAGGATAGATCTGCATATCAGCAGGCCCATTATAGGTTCTGGACACTGTATGAAAAACATTTTTTTAATTAAATATACATATAAATCTCATGGTCTCACTGAAAATCTCCGAGGGTCCCTGGCCGTAAACCTGAGAACCTGGTTACAAGCAGAAAGTAGCTAAGTTCCCACTTTGGAAGCACTCACGATGGGACAGAAACAGAAGGCCTGCGATGTGGAATAAGTTGATGCAGAAGGAGACACAGGGAGACACACTTACCTCCCATTTTGTCTGAAAAAACTGTCTTCAAAATCATGGAGTTTCTTTCGAATCTTTTTCTTTTCTTCTCTCATTTCCTGAAGGTATTCCAAGAGTTCAGGTCTAACAAGGAAGATAAATTTCACAAAAATTAAATATGAATTGTTACACGTGTAATGAGCATGTGACTTGGTAGGACTTGTGGAGAAAGAAAACAAAGCAATTTAAAAGTCACTGTGGGTTCTTTCTTTTGAATGGCCACCCTTGGAAAGCAGGCAAAGCTCTGGGGGCTCCTAGAGGATCTTGCTACTTATGAATTATTAGGTCTTATGAAGCCCACAGGTGCTTTGTCTTATATTTTCCAGAAAGAGCAAAGTGATGTCTGTAGTCAAGTGTTAAATGATGAGCTGTGGTGGTCAGAGCCACAGTGTCATTCAGAGACCTTACGCTTCTTCAAGCAAGACCTCAAACTTCCTCACATACTCTGGGATAATACATATGAGAAAACTGATGAGCATGCTGCACTTTTTCTCTACCTTTCCCTCCTGCTCACTTTCTTCTTTCTCCCCCTCATCTCTCTCTCTCTCTCCTCTCATCCCCCACCTCCCCATATAAGGCCATACTCTGTAGTTCTAATCTGACCTGGAATTCACCCTAGCCAGGTTGGCCTCAAGCTCACTTAGTGTTCTGCTGTAGCCTCTAGGCCCATCTCATTATTTTAAATAATTATTTTCTCTATATACACATACCCCTCTGTATACACAGAGTCACTTGTGGCTTTTTGGCTGAACTAATATGTGTGCTATTATTGGAACTAAACCGTTTTAATGCCACTGCCCAAACAACGCACATTGAAGCAGAGTGGAGGTTTGAAAGGTCGGAGTCCTGGCTGTATTTTGATGGCATTTTGTCATCCATTGGTGAAATAAATCCATCAGCATCATCTTCAAATTGGTCCAGAAAGCAATGTGCACTGCAGTCTGTTGTCAGAGTGACAGCAAAGTCTGGCTTCGTGGAACTGTCATCTTCCGACCCCTCCTCTTGTTCCTGGAGATACATAGCAACCCCAATAAAACTCTGAGCATACTTTGGAACATGCTTCCATTATAAATGTCATTTAAAAAATCACCTAATTAACAAAATTCACATGGTTTCTCCTCTTTATTATTAAACCAATGGCACCAAGACAAAGTATAGAAGCCAAAGCTGGACCAAGCCAGAAGGCATTTTCATCCTCAACTGTGCTTTATGTCTTTACTCACTGCCTGGTCCAAAGAGTCAATGTTTCAGTATTCTTTTCAATGTAATTTAATTTAAAACTTCAGAAAAAACTTGATTTTTAAACAAACAATTTTAAGGTTTCTTTTAATAAATAGAAGTAACAGGTCCCGTTTTTGCCATTTTTATAAAACTTAACTGAGTCAACATACACCCAGAACTTGAGGAGGCATAGCTGGCAGGAAACACCTGTCAGTCTCCCTCTCCTCTTCCTCCTATGCAAGAGAAAGATGACGGAAAACAGACCCAAAGCCCAGACAGAACTTGGGCCTGTATGCTGCTAGTTCCGAACTTGGCCATACACTGCACAGAGAAGCCTCTCAGCAAATGTCTGGTGAACAGTCTAGCAATTAAGATTTAAAAGAAAGCTGGGAATGAACATTTTGCAGCTGGAAAGAGATACAGGGAAAGCTACAAATAAGAATGTATGATTTCCATTTGGCTGCACATTGCATGATTTCGTTATTTCTGATGGCTGAGTAGTATTCCATTGTGTAGATGTACCACAGTTTTTTTTTAATCCATTCCTTGGTTGAGGGACATCTGGGTTGTTTCCAGTTTCTAGCTATTACAAATAAGGCTGCTATAACATAGATGAGGAAATGTCCTGGTGGTTTGGTGAGAAATCACTTGGATTTATACCCAGAAGTGGTACCAAATGGATGGAACTAGAGAAGCTCATCCTGAGTAAGCTAAACCAGACTCAGAAGGACACACATGGCATCTATTCACTTATAATCGGATTTTAGCCATATAGTACAGGATAACTATACTATAGCCAATGCACCAAAGGGAACAGGAACATTTACTTTGTTACCTGTCAATGAGACACTTTGCCCTAGTGGTACTGCCTTGTAGACCCCAGTGTATGAGGAAGCTCTTGGCCCTCATATGACTGCTGAACTGGGGCTGTGAACTGTTATGTAGGGACACTCCACTCTGGAGAAGTGGGATGGAAGGGTTAGGGGGTAGAGGGTGGGAGGGCAGGACTGGGAGGGATTGAAAGAGGGTACTGTAATGGAGATGTAACCTGAAGTAATAAATAAACATAAAAAAAGAATGTATGATTTCATTTTTCAAAAGTTCTGCTAACGTGCTGGAGAGATGGCTTAGTGGTCGGTCAAGAGCACTGACTACTCTCCCAGAGGACCCAGGTACAATTCCTAGTACCCACATAATCACCTCACAATCATCTTTAACCAGTCCCAAGAGAGCCTATCCCTCTTCTGGCCTCCAAACACACTGCATACACATGGTTCACATATATACCTTCAAGTAAAAACTTATATACATAAAATAAAAATAAATAAAATCCATAAAGTACTACTAATTACATTCCAAAATCTGGAGAGAATCTGAAGTACTCTGATATTTTTTTCAAATAAACCTAACAAAACTACTCTCAGTGGCTTTGGAAAATCATGAGGAAAATAAACATTGAAATAAGATCATAAAACAGACATTGAAATAAGATCATAAATGGTAGATTCTGAGTGTAGTCCCAAAATAATACATAGATAGGGTATGAGCAGTTGGGAAAGGGCCAGTGATCAATTCCTTAGTACTGGCTCATTCATAAATCAGCTTTCCTTTTTGATTGGAAATATATGTTGTTATATATGAATTTCAATAAAGAACAAAGTGGACAGAACCATCTAAAGGAAAGATGACTACTGAAATTTCAGCCATGATGCTACAATGGTGATATGAACCTGAAGGGCAAAGTCCATAGTGGGCTCTTAGCCTGAAACCACCAGTCAACAGTTATTAATAACTTATATGTTGATATAAAGAGTGTATTTCCCATAAGCATCAATGTCACAGTGGAAAGGTTATCTAGTTTGCTGGAATACAGCATCTATATTTAGCTTACTCCCAATAGCCTGATAACAGTATAAAAAGTAGTTGAAAGGTTCAAGGTTCTATAAGTAGGCTAGGAAAAGGAAAAACCACATACATAGGAATCCATAGGCAAGCATCAGGGGATCACGTGACCCCTCAGCACAGCGGGAATTGCAAAGAGGTGGGCCATGGACAGTAGGTATCAGTGGGGTGATTATATCCTCCTAGTATTTGCAATATCTAGAGACAGTTTTGGCTGTCACAACTAAAGGGGGGACGTGGCAACTTGTGGGAGGCCAGGAGTGCTAGGAAACATCTCTCAGCAGTTATCCTGATCCAGTGCCAGCGGGGTAAGACAGAGAACCTGCCCAGTGAAAGTCTAAAATGAACTGGCACACAGGCAAGGGTTTGGAGAATTTAAAGAGCCTCTGCCATTGGGTAAAGTAAGGCCTGGCTCTTGGTCTACCTTCCTGGGTAAAGCACAGCTAGAATAAAAGTAACAATAAGATAATTGACCTGTGTGTTTACAGCAGAGCCAGTGGCTGCTGCTGCAGGGCCTGAAACCCATATTCTATGAGCAGCAATGGGAGCTTGGAGAAAAGGTGTCTAAGCAAGGAGCAGGGTGGGAGGAAATGACATGTGAGGATAAATGCATGAAGAAACAAAAAGGAAAGAGGCTATATGTGTGTTCCTGGGCCTTCTAGGGGGTACAGCCAAGTGTGTGTAGAATGAAATGAGCTATACCAACTACAAAAATGCCAGTTTTCACTGTGATTATTTTACATGTATCAAACTAACACATTCTAAAATTACATTTACATAAATATATTCTATTTTGTTATTAAAGCTGGTCAGAAAACTGGTAAGATGTTAGCTGCTTTTGATGCTCAGCTTATATAGTATGCAGCTCCGCCTTTCTACTGCTCTGAAAGTTTTAGTCTTGAGAACAGAATCCTATCCCATTGTGTTTTAGAGAGTTCCTGCAGTGGACGGGAACATTCTCTGGGCTTGTTGTGGGTTGACGGTCTTCAGAACCTTCACAACTTGAGCTGGTTCTACTTCATAACAGCTGGCTTCTTCCAAAAAGTAAGTACAACCAGGGATACATTTAAAAGAAACCACTTAGACTTGGTCTTTTTAATCTCCAAACACACTGAATTATAAATTGTATTAGAACTACTGTGTGTTAGCACATATCAAGAGTATTTTAACAACCCCATCTGATTAGAACAAAATGAACCAAAAGATAGAATTATTTACAAAAGCAATGTAACCATTGTAAAATTACTTGTAATTTTGAGCATGGTGTGAGCCAGTGGATAATAAGCTACAGTCAAAATAATCTTCTAAAAAATATCATTAAAGAATAAGAATGGGTAGAGTGTCCTAGTCCAAGAAGAGCATCATTAGGATATCCATCATTCATTTAATGAGGCAATTACTAAGTGTCACATCTTGCATGTATTCAAGAGCATGTTTTTACCCAATAATAAGTCTATTATATGCTGCTGAGAGAAGCATGCCAATTTTCATATACAAACCATTCAAATTTCTTCAATTACCAAGATTCAGCTCATCAGTAAAACTACCAGATGGACAAAACTTGTTGCCTTTCATTGATATCAAAGCATATTGTAAGAAAATAGCTGTAATTTTAAAGATATAATATAGCACATTAGCCCTGATGTTCCAGTACTGCACTCATAATTCAGATTCTATTTAGTAACATGATTATTGAGTACAGTCTGTCTAATACATTAAAATTGGATATTGTATTGTGGGTTACCGTACCTCAGGCAAGAAAATGAAGCTTTCATTTGGTCACCCTCAATAGATTATTCTGAAATAATCATTCCTAACCACAGGAAATAAATGACCACTCTCAGCTCAGAATGCCACAGAAATATGACAGGTGGGAACTCTTAAAACTTACTTCTGCTTTGGGGTTTAGTATTTCTCTTTGTTCCTAGATAACTCTTAAAAATTAATCATGATTTTAAAAACAAACAAGAGAAAGTGAGAAACAAAGGATCTCTGAGATCAAAGTAAAAGCAAAACAGAACATATTAACAAAGAGGAGAATGGAAGAGTGTAGGATGTGAGTGTTCATAGCTGGCTGAGGTAGCTACTGATTTGTAGGAAATGCTACCCAAGGACTGTCACACAGTGTGGGGTTGGCAGGGTGTTGTTAACACCAAGCTCTTCACCTTTATCTCCTTGAAGAAGGAAGCTGTTTCACCCTCGATGATTGGCTGCAGCAAAGGGCTTCTCCGTTTGCTGGATGGGGAACCCTGTGGTAAGTGTTAATAAACAGGTTACATTACGAACGCTTTCTCCTTGCCTTATAGCTCCCAGTCTCTTTGTTCATACCAGTATTCACTACTGTATTTTAACTACATTTTATAACCATTTCTCACTAAAAGCTCCCAAGAAAACCTAGTACAGTGAAAGTTCTTTTCCAAGTGGATCTTCCCTCAAAGCCCACACCTACAAATCAGAGGACAGAATAGTAAGAAGGCATAAGCTCTTATTTTTTTTTAACCAAGCTCTCAGGCATTCCCTAAGGAAAGCACTAACCACACTCTCCTCCCTAGGCCCAGCAATTAACTACACCTCGCTGTGATGAGTGAAGGCAAGTAGCTCAAGGTCAAAGGAGCATGTAAATGTTATTGAACATCTCTGTTCTGCATTCACTCTAGCTAGGAACCCTAAGTGTTCATACCTGGGGGAAGACAATGACTCCTTACCTTAAGTCATTTTGTTTATCAGTTTATTCTGCAGGAAATTTGCAGAAGAATAACATTCTTTAATTACACCCGCCTAGAGTCTCTGGATTGTTTCTCATTCATAAAGATAAGTGCACTACTAAAAGAAATGTGAAAAATGTGAGAGCATACTCCAGGCCTGGAAATGAAGAAATGAGTTAATAAGATTTAGTCAAGCGCTAGGCAAGAGCAACAGCTAAAGAAAGTAAGCATCTTAGGAGTCAAACCAAGGTTGTGACAGCAAATGGGATTAGGACATGAATCAGGCAATTTTTCTGGCAGAGATGGACAGGCACTAGCATCCCAACTATATCTAGTCATGGGATGAAATTCTCAGACTGTCTAAGGAAAGGTAGAAGGCTGTCAGTGTTAAAATACTTCCTACAACTAGAGACAAGATCAAATCCAGGTGCTAACAGCAGTTATATCCCAGGGTGGTGGCCATGGGAAGGCAGCTTCCCAACCATTAGCCTCCCTCTTTCTCTTTCCACTTCCTCTCTACTCCCATAGATTCCAAAACCAAGGACCTTCTCACTGAACTTCTTTTGAGGATCCTCCTTGGGTCACCTTCTTAGGGAGTGGTCCCTGCAGTGAGTGGGTAGAGATTATAAACAGACAGCACCAGACAGGCACTTTTTGGAATGAAGAGCCTGGAGAAAGTCCATCCCTAATGCCTTGTGTTCTGTCTTTAAGGAATGGGTTTATGTGTTGGCTCTATGTGTGCCAGAGAAATATATATATATATCATCAAGTTATCCCTCAGGCAGTAGGGTATGGATATGAGTAGCTGGTTCTATCACCACAGACTGATCTTTAAAGAGAATGAAGGTTAGGATCCTATTAGCATAGGTGGGGCTCTGCTTACAGGAAGCGGTGGTGGTGGTGGTGGTGGGGTTATACTCACAGTGATGAATATGGTACTAGTTAGGGCCCTGTGATGGTTAGTTTTTGTCAACATGACATAATCTAGAGTCACCTGAGAGGAGGGAGCCTCAATTGAGAAAATGCCTCATTAGATTGGCCTGGGGCATATATATCTATGAGGCATTTTCTTCACTATGTAGGAGAGCCCAGTCTGGTGTGGGAAGTGCTACCCCTGGGCAGCGGGTACTGGGATGTATTAGAAAGCAGGATCAGTAATCCATGGAAAACAAGTCAATAGGCAATGTTCCATCATGGCCCCTGTGCCAATTCCTGGCTCCAGGTTCCTTCCTTGAGTCCCTTCCCCGACTTCCCTTCAAGACATACTATAAATAATAAGCTGAAATAAACCCTTTGTTAACCAAGTTGCTTTTGTGGTCATGTGTTCATCATAACAGTAGTTGTAACCTAACAATGACATGTGTTCTTAGCATAGCCAGGGGCTGCCAACAGAAAGGAGAAGAATCTACTCACAATGATGGGGACAGTGCTGGCCCGGGACAGGATCTGTTTGACTAGTCGGTACCTATCATAGAGAGGCTTCATAATCTGACGCTCAGTCTTTGTCACCTGAAAAGCAAGAACATGACAAGTGAGAAGTTGGCTCTCAGGTCATGCTGTCCCTTGTGCCCAACATGCTCTGGGCTTTTGTGACCCAAGAGAATATACAGATGATACAATTTTAAAACGTATTTAAACTGATAGTAATATTTGGTTAATAAATAAAAACACTGCAGATCAGTGGAAAGCACCCTACTAGTATACTTTCTTCTAGACTTGAATAACGTGATATGTACTCAGTCCACTATGGTAATTCTAAGACTGTTATTTAAAAGTCAAGAGGGTGGCAGTTGAGATGGTTCAGTGGTTAAAAACACTGCCTTCTCTTTCAGAGGACCTTGATACAATTGGCAGCATTCATATGGCATCCCTAAATCATCTGTAACCAGGTCCAGGGATTCAATGCACTCTTCTGGCTTCTGAGGGCTCCAGGTATGCACATAGTGCATCTAAATACATGTAGGCAAAATACCCAAACACATAAAAATAAGTAAATAAATATTAAAGACAACCCCACAAAACAAACAAACAAACAAAACTGAGGACTCAGCAGGTAAAACTGCCAAGCCTGATAACCAGAGCTTGATATCCACAACTCACATGTTAGAAGGACATAACAGACTCCCGTGAGTTGTTTTCTGACCTCTATATGCTGTGTTGAGTCTCATCCAACAAATAAGTAAATTAAAAAAAAAATCCAAGAAACCCAAAGTTCAAAATCTCCAAATGTTCAATTATGAGGGGAGAGGAGGATGCAAAGAAGAAGGCAAGTGTTTCTATCTTAATGTTTACTACATGGTACTGTAATCAGCTTATTTGGATGAATTTCATCCACACGAAACTGTTCTCTCTTAAAAGTATGATTCTGGCAGACAGAGAGTATTCAAGGAACATTTGCTTCTGGAATCCATTGGATGATTCATCCTTATTTCCTTCATCTGGCACACTGCTCAAATTCTCTAAGCAGCAGAATGGAAACCAGTCCAGTTTCCCTGTACAGGATTTGAAACCCTTTGCCATTTCTGACTTTTCCTCTTCCCACTGTACTTCAAACTCCAGAAGTAGACTAGATCTCCCTGTGTCTAATTCTGTGTGATTTCCTGTGCACTGAAGGGGCTTTCTCTCATCTTTGTTTTGGAAATGGGAGATCAGAAGCCAACTTGGCACAGCCCTCTTTCTGTGTGGCCATCCTGAAAGAATGATCCTGTCCTTCATATCACTACCTGTACTGGCTAGTTTTATGTCAGTCAGTTGGTCACAAACTACAGTCATTTTGGAAGAAAGAACGTCAGTTGAGAAAAATCCCTGCCAGATTGATCTGTGGGCAAGCCTGTGGTGTGTTTTCTCGATGACTGATGTGAGAAGGTGTGGTGGTTTGAAAGAAAATGGCCCCCATAGGCCCATAAGGAGTGGCACTATTAGGAGGTGTGACCTTCTTGGAGTAGGGGTGGCCTTGTTGGAGGAAGTGTTTCCCTGTGGGTGGGATTTGAGGTCTCAGATGCTCAAGCCAGACCTAGTGTGGCACTCTCTTTCTGCTGGTTGTGGATCCAGATGTAGAACTCTCAGCTACCTCTCTTGCATCATGTCTATCTGCATGACACCATGTTTTTTGCAATGACAATTATGGACTAAACCTCTGAACTGTAAAGTAGCCTCAATTAAATGTTTTCCTTTATAAGAATGTCTGGTTCATAATGTCTCTTTGCAAAAATAAAATCCTTACTAATACTGAGGGCCAACTCATTGTGGCTAGCACCATCCCTGGGCTGGTGGTCCCCGGTGCAATAAGAAAGCCGACTGAGCAAGCCAGTAAGCAGCACTCCCCTATGGCTTCTGCATCAGCTCCTGTCTCAAGGTTCCTGCTTTGCTTGAGTTCCTGTCCTGACTTCCCTTCATAATGGACTATAAGCTGTAAGATGAAATGAACTCATTCCTCCCCAGGTTGCTTTGCTCCAGGTCTTTATCACAGCAATAGAAACACTAAGACATCACACACTGTGCTTATAATGCCTTGTAATTTCAAACACTTTTATATTCATAAACACTTAATCATATGTGTTCACTCATGTATCTCATGATTTACAGCATAACCTGTTGAACTTGGGGGCTTATATTTTCATATCCTGAGTAGCTATTTTAGTAACTCAGCCAATGAAAGCATCCTATACATATCTGCAATGTTAGTGAATGAATATTTCAAACCTATCCAGGTACGGCTAACACATAAGTATGCATGGATTTCCTTTGGCTATCTAAATGCACAATAAGGTAAAGTATCTTTTTAGAATTGGTTGCTGGGCTTCTGTATTCTATTACCATTCCATGAATGAGAAAGCAAGAGTTTCTCAGGTAGGGAATGGCTTACCATATGGAGCTTTTTTGTTCGAATGACAGTGTCTTTTGCCTTACAGAAGCTTTTCAGTTTCATGAGGTCCCATTTATTGATTGTTGGTCTTAGATCCTGAGCTGTTGTGTTCTGTTCAGGAAGTTGTCACCTGTGCCAATGAGTTCGAGGGTTTTCCCCAAGTTTTCTTCTAATACATTTAGTGTGTCAAGCCTTATGTTAAGGTTTTTGATCCACATGGACTTAAGTTTTGTGCAAGGTATAAGTATGGGTCTAATTTCATTCTTTTACATGTCAGCATCCAGTTAGACCAGTACCATTTGGAAAAGATCTTCACCAACCCCACATCTGACAAAGGGCTAATATCCAAAATTTACAAAGAACTCAAGACATTACATGCCAAGAAACCAAATAATCCAATCAAAAATGGGGAACAGAGCTAAACAGAGAATTCACAAAGGAGGAATCCCTAATGGCTGAGAGACACTTGAAGAAATGCTCAGCATTTTTAATCATCAGAGAAATGCAAATCAAGACAACTATGAGATTCCATCTCACATCTTTCAGAATGGCTAAGATCAAAAGCTCAAGTGACAGCACATGCTGGCAAGGTTGTGGAGAAAGTGGGACACTCCTCCATTGCTGGTGGGAGTGCAAGCTTGTACAACTACTATGGAAATCAGTTTAGTGATATCTTAGAAAACTTGGAATAGCTCTACCTCAAGACCCAGCCATACCACTTCTGGGTACACATCCAAATGATTCCTCACCTATGTTCATATCCTCATCTATGTTCATAGAAGCCTTATTTGTAATAGCTAGAAACTGGAAACAACCCAGATGCCCCTCAACTGAGGAATGGATAAAACAAAAAACAAAAAAAAAAATTGTGGTACATCTATACAATGGAATACAGCCATCAGAAACAACGAAATCATGCAATTCTCAGCCAAATGGATGGAACTAGAGAAGCTCATCCTGAGTGAGCTAACCCAGACTCAGAAGGATGCACATGGCATCTATTCACTTATAGTGGGATTTTAGCCATATAGTACAGGATAACTATACTACAACCAATGCATCAAAGGGAACAGGAACATAGACTTTGTTACCTGTCAATGAGACACTTTGCTCTAGTGGTGCTGCCTTGTAGGCCCCCAGTGTATGAGGAGGCTCTTGGCCTCATATGACTGCTGAACTGGGGCAGGTGACTGGTATCTAGGGACACTCCACTCCAGAGGAGTTGGGTGGAAGGGATAGGGGGTAGAGGGTGGAAGGGAGGGACTGGGAGGGGTAGAAAGAGGGTACTGTGATGGAGATGTAATGTGAAGTAATAAATAAACATAAAAAAAGATATGGACCTTTACCATTTCTCTCAGAGTCTTTAGAAGATTCAACTTCAATGACAGTTTTGGATTATGTAAATATGTGTGGCTTTTGTATCTGCCTTTTCAACATGATCAATAGTAAATCACTTTGGATAACTTTCTCAAGTTATTTATTGATTGTTGGTCTTAGAGCCTGAGCTATTATTGGTCTTCTATTTAGGAAGTTGTCTCCTATGCCAATGAATTTGAGGGTTTTCCCCACTTTCTCTTCTATTAGATTTAGTGTGTTAGGCCTTATGTTAAGGTCTTTGATCCACTTGGACTTAAGTTTTGTGCAAGGTGATAAATATGGGTCTAATTTCATTTTTTTTTTACATGTTGACATCCAGTTAGACCAGCACCATTTGTTAAAGATACTGTTCTTTTTCCATTGTATGGCTTTGGCTTCTTTGTCAAAAATTAAGTGACCATAGGTGTGTGGGTTCATTTCTGGGTCTTCAATTTGATTCCATTGATCCACCGGTCTGTTTCTATACCAGTACCATGCTGTTTTTGTTACTATTTCTCTGTAGTACAGCTTGAAGTCTGGGATGGTGATACCTCTAGATGTTTTTTATTGTACAGGATTGATTTAGCTATTCTGGTTTTTTTGTTATTTCAAATGAAGTTGAGAATTGTTTTTTACAGGTCTATAAAGAATTGTGGTGGTATTCTGATAGGAATTGCATTGAATCTGTATATTCCTTTTGGCAGGATGGTCATCCCTCATGAAACTGACAAGTTTTTGCAAGGCAAAGGACACCGCCATTCAAACAAAATGGCAACTTACAGATTGGGAATAGATCTTTACCAACCCCACTTCTGACAAGGGGCTAATATCCAAAATTTACAAAGAACTCAAGACATTAAACACCAAAAAAAAAAAAACAAACAAATAATCCAATGAAAGAATGGGAAACAGCTAAAGTGAGAATTCACAAAGGAGGAATCTCTAATGGCAGTGAGACATTTGAAGAAATGCTCAACTTCCTTTATCATCAGAGAATGCAACTCAAGAGGACTCTGAGATTCCACCTCACACCTGTCAGAATGGCTAAGATCAAAAACTCAAATGACAGCACATGCTGGTGAGGTTGTGAAAAAAGGGGAACACTCCTCCATTTCTGGTGGGAGTGCAAACTTGTACAACCACTATGGAAATCAGTCCGGTGATATCTCAGAAAACTTGGAATAGTCCTACCTCAAGACACAGCCATACCACTTCTGGGTATCCACCCAAATGATTCTTCACCAAACCACAAGGACATATCCTCATCTATGTTCATAGCAGCCTTATTTGTAATAGCTAGAAACTGGAAACAACCCAGATGTCCCTCAACTAACGAATGTATAAAAAAAACTGTGGTACATTTACACAATCAAATACTACTCAGCTATCAGAAACAAGGAAAATCATGCAATTCTCAGCCAAATGGATGGAACTAGAGAAGCTCATGCTGAGTGAGCTAACCCAGACTCAAAAAGATTCACATGGCATCTACTCACTTATAATTGGATTTTAGCCATAGAGTACAGGATAATTATCCTACAACCAACACACCAAAAAGATTAGGAACATAGACTTTGTTACCTATCAATGGGAAAATTTGCCCTCGGTGTGTTACCATGTAGGCCCCCAGTGCCAGAGGAAGCTCTTAGCCCTCATATGACTGTTGAACCTCAGAGAGGCTGATTTGTAAGGACACTCCACATTGGAGGAGTGGGATGAGTGCGAGAGGGAGGAGTGGGTGGGAGGGTGAGCCCTGGAGGGGTGGAAAGAGGGCACTATGATGGAGATGTAACTGGATGTAATAAATAAACATAATAATAAAAAAAATTTTCCCAAGCTAACAAGGTACGACAAAACATTGTGAATTTCTTGTTATTAGCAATGATAATCTCTCCTTTTAACTTTGTTATCCCAGTTTTTTTTATAAGTACTTTATTTTTTTTCTTCAAGTTACATCTCAGTCACAAACCCTTCCCTATTCCCCCTTCCTGTCCCACCCTTCCACCCTCTTCCCCCCCCAACAGCTTCTCTTTTCATTCCAACAAATGGTTCTTTCTCTTATAACAGTAAATTCTATACAAAACAGCAGAATTAAATATGCCACATTTATGAGAGTTAAATGGCCCAGTATACCTTCCCAATGTCCAGTTCATACATATTTGGCCCCTGACGTTAACCTTCTACCTTCTAACCATCTCCATGAGTTTAAAGTTCTATAACTGACTTAGTTTTCATACTAACTTGCATCACTATTATAACCATCTTCTTAGATCTAGAACACCCTCTTGATTCCTAAACAACTCAAAATTTAGCTATGAGACTCAAGCTGTCTATTCTTCAACCACCTCAGAGAACTGAGAAGGATAAATATATCTGATTATATAGGAAGTGCAGGGCCTGCAGCTTCCAATACTAAGAAATGACAAACCAGTGACTACCTGGACAGTTCCCATTTTCTCTCTATACATTCCAGCATCAGTCTTCAGCCTTTTGGTCCTGTTTCTCTGACAGACATTTATTGTAGGATATTGACCCTTGTATATGGACACAATATTAAGATTGTATTGGGCCGCATAGGCATTGATCTTTGTATATTGATACAAAATTAAGAGTATATTTAGCCACATTTGAATAGATTTTTGTATATTGATACAAAATTAAAGGTAACGCTTCCTAATGGTATCGTACCTAGAGATACTTAAAAATGAAATGTGAAGCTCTGGCCTCTTGATACCAACTGTCTTAAACTGTTTAGGATAGTTAAGAAAAACAAACTCCTAGTCATGCATGCATGTCACCTTGTTAGCTACTATGACAGTCTATCACAGATATTCTCTAAGCTACTCAGTAATCAAGTTGTTAAGAGACAAGCAACATTTGCTTATCTAAATACAAGAGATAGATAGGACATCTTCAAAAACCCCAAGAGATCTGCAGAATATGGCATTCAAAGATGTGGTCTTAAATTAAGATTTTTTTTTGATATCGTGACATATCAGCTCCTGACAGCACCCCCTATTCTACTCCAAGTAGAAGAAAAGCATCGAAGAATCTCCAGTGTGAGATGGTTGAATTAGTGGCAAGCCTATCTCTTGGTATGTAAAAACTCCTTGCTTCAACTGCAGACAGACTGCTGTCCAAAAAGGACAAAACTTGGTAGCAGGGAAGTCGACAGCCTAGCTCTGCCAAGACAGGGTAGGTTAGTCCTTCATAATCCCTGTTATCCCAGTTTTAAGGGTTGTTGACATGCATCTGATTCGAGGATGTGTCATATAAATGGAATTTTAAAATCAATCACTTCATTAAAAATGACTGTCAGGACAGCAAGTTAACTCAGAAGTATTCCACATGAGATAAGAGATCTCATTGTTATACTAACACACTCCTATCATAATAGCTAACATGTCATCTCTGGCTATTGGTAAGGGTAACACATTGTGGTGAGCCATTAGGCACATGGGTAAATTTATGGCCCATTCATCACATTCCTAAGCATATGTAAACCAAACAAACTGTTCACCAGAATTCTCTGGGTATCACTTTCTGATGGTAAGCTGAAGAAATCAGTTTAGAAAATGGTTGATGATTCATAATTACTTGAAAATTACTTTAGCGCAAACACACACACACATACTCACACACATACTCTCTTTTCAAAAATCCTTTCTTCTCTCTTTCAAAACCTTAGTTTAAATTTAAGTGGTAGTGCTGAATGGCTTTTCAGTGTATGGAAACAGATTCTTATTAAGAAGTATTATTATTATTTTTTAACACAAGGGAAACAACATTAGCCAGTTTGGTGGTGCATTCCAGAACTTTAAATTCCAGAACTCAGAAGGCAGAGGTAGGTGAATCTCTGTGAGTTCAAGGCCAGGTTTTTCAACATAGTAAGTTCCAGGGCTACATAGTGACACCCTGCCCCAAAATGAAACAAACAAATAAAAACCCCATAAACATGAGACAGGAAGATTTACAGCAGCATTCTCTCTCTGTCTTCAGCGTGACACAGAGATAGTTCTATGGTCACTTACAATCTTGCTTTTTGCTCTCAGAGACTCAGATACTGTTTTTAAAACTCAAAGGGGGATGCTATCCAATAATTATTCTGATCTAACTACAGGCAGGTCCTGGGTAGAAATCATAAAGCTCAGACTAGACAGCCCCATGTGCCTTTATGTTGTGAGGGTTTTTTCTTAACCTCAGATACAATTTTTCTACAATTTGGTTGATATTACCTGGATGTAAAGGTGAATGGCAAAACCAGTGATATATTTACTTTGATGATAAAGATAAAATTAGAGCCATAGAATCTGAGCTGGAGAAGCTTTGTAGTTTAGAGGCTAAACTAAGCACTGAGAGGGTAATGATTTCCAGAGTAAAGAGAGCTTAGATGAGAAGTGGATGTACCAATGTTTCTTTCTATTCACAAATGCATCAGACCTGAATGAAGTTGGACCTAGCATTGTGATGATGGGTTATTTTAACTGCTGCACACTGGGCCCATTAATTTAGAAAATGGCAACTCTTTTATAAGTTAAGAATAGTAGGATGTTTGTGTAAAGATCAGAAAATACAAAACAACAGCTAACGAGAGGATAGTGTTTACATGGAGATATGTAATTTAAATGTTAGCTTGGCTATACACAGTGCTGTGTTAGTCAACATGGCTTTGAAACACAGAATTAAAATATACCCATGAGGGAAACAATTAAGAAGCCAGAAGCACAGGTCAGGCAATCTATCATCTTCCCCTGCACGTTTATTAGGAATGGTGGTATGGGGGCTTCAGTTATTTGTTATGTTTTCAGTGACATTATTTTAAAAGACTTTCAACACTCTTGTTGAAAAGGACACTCTTCAATATTAGCTCACGGAGAAGGATGAGCTTGTTTCTGTATGTCACACATGTCTGCCTGCAGAATACTCTGTTAAAGCAAACAGCTTTGCTAGAACTGTGTAGCACATGACTGTTTGGCTATGTTCCTGATTCTCAATGGCCTGTTAAATTGGAATCTGAAGACTTAGAAAAACCCATGAGTTCTGAACATCCACTTTATGAGATAAAACAACTTGGAATGACAGCTTGGCATTGGAAATATATATATATATATATATATATACTTTTTATCTAATAGTGTTTATGGTTTTATGTTAACTGTAGTACAGATTAAAAAAATAAAAGTTTACTTTGATTTTTTCAGACTGGCCATTTATCTAAGGGACTTTTTTTTTTTCCTGAGGAGGTTAGAGTATTGTGTCCCATTGAGAGGCTGAGAGACCTGATATCAGTGATAAATGGCACTAATCTTTGTTCTACAATTTGTTGTCTTTCCTGTGAGATGCTGAGATGCTTAAATATTGATCTATCTGAAAGGGAATAAGACAAGACAAAGGGCTCATACTTCATGTTCTTCATAAAAGACATGAAAAGAGAGTACACTCTTTGCCTCACTGTAATAATCTAATATCAAACAAGCAGGAGAGAGTAAACATGTGATTGTAGTGGCAGTGAGAACCGTCATTACTATGCAACCCCAAAGCTGCTACTTACTTCTTCTGTTTTGAATTTACACATCACTACATGCATAAATGTCTGTGTGTCTCCAATCTCTTTTTACTGCTGTGACAACCCATAACAGACGTCTGTCAATCAAGTACCAAGAGTTCAAGTGGTGACTTAAGAAGCCACAGGTCTGCCAAGCTGAGTTTGTACGATTCTGAGGCTCACAGTGTCTGCACTGTGGAGCAGAGTACAGATATAAAGAAAATCTTCCCAACTTAAAGACAAACACACACACACACACACACACACACACACACACACACACACACACA
>CAJQZJ010000594.1:978391-994063 GCA_907164525.1 Lophiomys imhausi
AACTCTAAACCCAACCCTAACCCTAACCCAACTCTAAACCCAACCCTAACCCTAACTCTAAACCCAACCCTAACCCTAACTCTAAACCCAACCCTAACCCTAACTCTAAACCCCAACCCTAACTCTAAACCCAACCCTAACCCTAACTCTAAACCCCAACCCTAACCCTAACTTTAAACCCAACCATAACCCTAACTCTAAACACAACCCTAACCCTAACTCTAAACCCAACCCCAATCCTAACTCTAAACCCAACCCTAACCTTAACTCTAAACCCCAACCCTAACCCTAACTTTAAACCCAACCATAACCCTAACTCTAAACCCAACCCTAACCCTAACTCTAAACCCAACCTTAACCCTAACTCTAAACCCAACCTTAACCCTAACTCTAAACCCAACCCTAATCCTAACTCTAAACCCAACCCTAAACCTAACTCTAAACCCCAACCCTAACCCTAACTCTAAACCCAACCCTAACCCTAACTCTAAACCCAACCCTAACCCTAACTCTAAACCCAACACTAATCCTAAATCTAAACCTAACCCTAACCCTAACTCTAAATCCAACCCTAACCCTAACTCTAAATCCAACCCTAACCCTAACTCTAAAGCCAACACTAACCCTAACTCTAAACCCAACCCTAACCCTAACTCTAAACCAACCCTAACCCTAACTCTAAACCCAACCCTAACCCTAACTGATAGTCCAATAACTTGGAACCAGTTCTGCATGTTCCAGTTCTGCAACATGGAACGCTTCTGTGAGTGTCCTCCTGTTTTCTCTTCTATGCAGTCTTAGATTTAAAGAACTCCATTTAAGAAAGTCACAAACTGATATATAGTACATATCTCATATACTAAAGAATCAATACAACCATTTCCACATTTTAGTCTGAAATATTCTAGTTTACATTTGCTAATTGTCACTCAACTAGGAAACCAAGTAACTGTCCTGAATGCTGTGACACATAGTATATACAATTACATTGTTTTGCAGAGGGCCAGTTTTGAGGATGTATCACCAGTCATTTCTAATAGCTGCTTGAAAAATATTTTATATTTAGTCAGTAACTCCAGAAGATTGAAACAAGAAAAGTATTCAAAGGGACAACAGAAAAGACATGAGGCTTCACACTTAATTTTTATCCTAAAACAGGACATAAAATAAATAAAATTTCATTTTCAAATAAAAATCACTTCGATATACTTAAAATAAGCTCTAGATATAATCATGCAACTTTTATTAAAAATTAATTCATTCTTGTCATTTGACACTCCAGTAGTTAATCAGAAAGAACAAATAGAAAAGCTGTGTTCCTGCTATTGTAATTGCTAAGAGGTTCTGAGGGATCCTAATTCAGACACCACAGTACACAGGGTCATGAAGGGAATCAATTGATCACAGGCAGGAGTTCACCTCTGAGCAAAACTGGTGCAGGGCATCAAGACAGCTGTACTCTGCTAATCTGGCTGGAGTCACTGGCTGCATCAAAGAAACTGGTTATTGAAATGGCTTCTTTATAAGAAATCTAGACAAAATTAGGGGAAATTGTATTTTCAATGCTTCTTTTCCAACTAGGTTGTTTAGAGCCATTACTGCTTGGCACGATGTCATAACTCTCTACTCAGTTGTTTAAAGAGGTGCTAGTACATCCCAGACATAGAAAGAGAGAGGCTACACTGGAGGGATTACTTTCATAAATCTTTTTAGTGTTTCAAAATTCAACCATAGGGTTATGTTAGTCTTACTAAATTGTTCAAAAAGTCTTGCAAACTATCAGATTTATAAGGAATCTTAGCCATCAGCTTTATCAATCCCAGATTTAATTTTTATGAATTTGTGTGTCATCCTTATGCAGGGGGCATGCTAATCTTCTCTGTATAGTTCCAATTTTAGTATATGTGCTGCCTAAGCAAGCACCCAGATTTAATTTTTAAGGCTCATTCATTTGTTTTGCCCTTATTTGCAAAGTTAAGAAGCAGGTCCCCAATAGACTTGCTTAGATTATTGATAAATGTGTAGGACAGAATAGGGCTGATGACTTTACAATAACAACAAAAAATCTTATTTGAGGTGTCTCTGACCCATGGGCTGGTACATTCACACATAGTTTCTTAATCAGTTACTATGTACCACCATGCCTGTCTTCTATTCCTCATATGTCTTAGAGAAAACTATTATCAGGACCCTTCCAGGAGCCCATCTTCTCTCTCTTCAAGTGCAGTATTTCCCAACCCAGGATCTAGTGTACTACAATGAAAAGAATGGAGGTTGATGTGAATGGGAAGCATTTGGCAAATACATGGAGGGCCTGCCTCGTTATTACTGATTTTGCTTCTTTTAAAACAATTATTAATTCTTTGAGAATTTCATACAATGTATTTGTTGAATCCCCCCGCAAAGTATATTTAAAGATATTTGTTGAAGAGAAAAACAGTAACACTTATATGGTGGCCATAGGATGTGGAGGACAGAAGATATTAGGTCATTTGATCCTTATTAAACAACGATTATATTTATTTTGTATTACTATTTGCTGTTGTTGTTACACCTGCTTAAGGACAGTGGAATCAAGGCAAAATGGAGAGATTTTTCTATTGCCCATAGAACTCCCTGATCAAGCAGCAGAGCCAGGATTTGAAATCAAGAGTTTGGTTTTTATCTACCCTGTTTGGAATGCCTGATTAGCATTGTCTGAAGCATGAGCTATAGCTAGGAGATGCTCACCTTTCTTAATTGTACAGTGGGAGGGTTCAACTGGAGATCTTTTAAGATCACTTGCTTCTCCAAGACTCTTTTATAATACTTTTTTTTTTACATTTATTAATTGATTGTGTTTGTGTGTGCCATGATGTACATGGCAGAGAACAACTTGTGGGCTTTGGTTTTCTATTTCCATAATGTAAGTTCTGGGGACTGAGCTCAGGTTATCAGACTTCATGACAAGTTCCCTTACCCACTGAGTCATTTCGCCAGCCCCTCTTCATGACTCTTTTAAAAACTTATTTTTATTATTTATTTACATGTAAATGAGTGTATGTCTATATATATATATGTGTGTGTACCCAAGGTCAGAGGCATCCCTGCAGTTGGAGTTACAAGAAGTTGTAAGGTGCCTAATGTGGGTAGGTGAGAGTTGAATTTGGGTCCTCTGCAAGAACAATACATGCCCTTACCTACCAAACCATCTCACCAGCCCCTCTTCATGACACTTATAGAGAATTTCTCTTCAAAATTGTTGTCCTTTGTAAATAATATGTAAGAAAAATGAAGTATTTTGTGATCTCTAAAAAATGTCCTGTTAGCCGTTTGTGGAGGCTCACACCAGTAATCCCAGCACTTGGGAGGCTGAAATAGGAAGATCTTGAACTCTTGGCCAGCCTCTGCTATAGAATCTCATCGTGTAACACAGGCTGGCCTCAAAGTTGTGATTCTGCTGCCTCAGCCTCCCTACACTAGGATTGCAAGAATGAGCTACCATTCCCAGGTCAGGGTGCTCTTTAAGCCTAATTTCAGGGCAAATAAAATATAGTTGTATGTTTAAATCTCATACAAATCAGTATGCATGGGACTTAGTAACAGTTTAATTACACGATTCTAATTACCTTATGAAGTGAGAACAATGCCTTTGATTTGTGTATTCATTTAACTTGGAAGAGTTGAAACCCTAACACCAAAAAGAATAATGACAGATTACATAATGTGCCTTACAATGTGAAGGCATAGTTGGTTACATGCCAACAAGCAGGCTGAGGTACATCCTATATTTACTTGTCAAGGTTTCCACTCTGTAGGCTATGGCATCTACTTACTACTTCAATCCCTTTCATTGTTTCCTTGATCCTAAGCTTAAGAACTTGGAGAACATTATTTCTGAGGTTCACACTGCAAGGGCTTCCACCACAGTCACTCATGCCACCCTTCATCAGGTGATCTTTCCTGGCTCCACATCAGACTGGGACCAATGGCACAGGCCAGGGAGCAGGCACACAAATCCATAGTGTCCCTGCACATAGTGGCTTTGGGGTTGGGGGAGATGGAGGCCGAGTGTGGATATGGGCCTGTACGGTTTGGTGATTATTCCATCTTTATATTTTGTTGCCTTGCGTTTGTGTGCGCAACTTAAAGTAGTGTGAAATTCATTTGCTACTAGAAAAACCAACCTTTTATTTCTTGTTGAAGCTATAAATAAGATCAAATTTATTGTTGTCATTTAATCTAGCTCTGCACATTAATTCCATTGCTTTGACTTTACTAATGGCCATGTTCCTGTTAGAAAGCAATTTGGAAATTAAAATATGTAATATTAAAAAGGTTATTAACAGCAGTAACCAAACAGTCAAAATGACCTTGAAAGATAAATCCCTATAGATTTTAAAGGTGTAGAAGTTCAACAGCAAATGCAAATGTAATGGGGGGATGGGGAGAATAGCACAGGCATTTCCCAACAAAAGTCTCATGCCCAAGCCAGCCTGTAAAGTGTACTTTTTCAATAACCTTTTGGAAAACATCTTGTCTAGTCTTCTAAGTAAGATGCTGCTTCCTCCACATTTTTACTCTCTGCAAAAAAAGTTCTTTAAAGTAATGGAATGATTTCTAAGAAACTTTAAATTGGCTTGCAATCATTTTGGAGAGCATGTTCAGCTTTATTTTAGGTTATGTGTGTTTAGAGAGAAATTAAATTTGTGATTAACCAAGAGAAATAATCAAACTATGGCTATTTCGGGGGAGGAGCTAAAAGAGACTGAATTCTGGGTCCAAATTCTTTTTATTTAAAATCTATATGATAGCCTGCTTCACTGAAACTCAAACACAGTATTTATTTATTTTTGCTTTTGCTATTATTTGGGCAATAGTGACCACTCTGAGACTCTTAAGGGCAGAGAAGGTAGATTGTTGCCAATTTACAGATTAAAAAGGCATATGAGCATTTCAAAACAATGGTAAAAAATGAATGAAAAATTAAAAATTGATATCCAGAAATAGATCAGTTAAATTTAACATGAAGCAAATCAACCATGCTCTCTTTTGTTCTCTGAATATTTTGAACTGGAATGACCTGACAATATTTCATATCTGCTGCTTAATCATATGAAAATAATCAGAACAGGTTTCTAAGATTACAGGAGGGAAAATGAAAATAAAATGGTCGGTTCTCACAGAGCCCTGTATGCCAGGACAGTAAGTAGGTCAGCCTTTCACCCTGTGGGCTCTTCAGATGGACTTTTGATCATTAGATGAAAACCGAGGAGTGGGTTGGGATAGGGACAGGGAACACCCACACTAGCAGGGCTGTTTTTCATAGTGTGACTCTCTGCTAAGTCATTGTGTGAAGTTACACTTCGTACTGAAGCCAGGAGCCTATTTCTCCCTGGCTGTGGCGTTCAGACAAGCTCTATAGAGTGCTGATACAGGTTCAAGTACAGACATAGGGATAAAGGAGGCAGCTTGATAGAACGGCTGGAGGGCCCTCCCTGACATAGTTTTGACAAAGCTAACTTCTTCCTCAAAGTGAATTTCTGATATTTTCGTCAGAAGGCTCCAGGAAAAACAAAACAAAACAAAACAAAACAATCTAAAACCATGTCAGAGATCTTCAGCAAAGAAGTCCTTCCACTCAGTGTTCTCAGTGATGTGTTAATGTGATTTTTTAAAAATGTATACATTAAAAGAAGAATAGCAAAGAGAAACATCTTTTCTAAAAACTTGGAAGGCGTGCTTGAGGAAGTGAGTAGGGTCGTGGGGTGCTGGCAGGTAGCATTGGGCAGCTTAAGCTAGAGGGGAGTTAGTGAGGTGGTGGGTGGCTGGCTTTCTGCAGTGTGGCTGGGTTTTTGCAGCATACCATAAGCAGGGACATCACTCTTGGTGGGTTAAAAATAAACTACAAGGTGACACTGGAACAAAGAACATGCATATTTTCCTTTCTTGTATCGAAACTACCCTTGGCAACATGAAATACGGTGTGCTACTACGCCCAGTAAAGGATTTTAAGTCACTAAAAAAAAGAAACCCAGTTTCTTCTGCATGCATAGCTCTTATTCTTGTCTGCACAGATATGTGGTCACATGCCTTGTATATACTTATTCATGTACACTTTTTCAATGCAAAACCCAAATGGCAGATGTTCACCTACCTTCCCAGTTCCTCTCATCGCACAATGCTGTCAGGTCCAACGGGGGCATTTCAGGGACAAAACTCTCCTGCTGATCTTCAGCATCTTGATTGCTCTGTTGTTTGGTGTCAGCTATATTGGGATACTCTTGGATCTTCATTGTGGGGCTCTGCAATAACAGCACAATGTCCCCTAATAGCTACTGCTCACCAAAATGCAAAACACGTTTGCAGCAATTCCACGCCTTCTGATTGCAACCTTGCAAGCCACAGCTGCTAACACTTCATTGCAGAAATAAAAACCAGGCTTGATGCCCCCCTGGGCACTCTCTGGCTACTCTGATGCAAAAAGCCACTGTCCATCTGCCAGCCTTTAACTTTTCTTCTTGGGGAGAGAGGCAAGCTGATTTCCTTAGGCTGCTCCTCCAGATGATTTCAGGCAGCTGACAGGTCTTGAGTGATTACTGACTAGGACCCAGAAGGAGGAGAAGGAGTTTATGTTTCTTAAAGGAGCATGGCCCATCAGATGGTAAACAACAACAAAAAGCTGGCCACGGTTGCTAAGGCTGCGGCAACATGGTGTGTCTGGTGAGCAGTGTCTTTGCTGCTTAGGTAAACATTCCTGCAAGGGCAGGGACAGAAACTGGGGCTACCACACTCCCCTGAGCCCTCAGGCTTAGATCGATTAAATGGGGCTGTTTTCTCCAGAGTGTGGGGAGAACAGACTATTTATGGAGACGCTCTGGGTATTAAAACATTGTTGCGCAAATTCAAATGGCACGGGTTTGGTGTTTCATTTCAGCTAGCATAGAGGAACAGACTCTGAAAACAAGCCAAGTTTATGGGGAGAATGATCTTCCCTCCCAGTAAAAGTAAGAACTAGCAAGTAGGTAACAATGTAATTTATATCTTACAAATATGCTCGTTATTGTTTCTCTATTTATTCATCTACCTTGAATACTGAAGCTGCATTTGGCTCTGCCATTGGCAGCTAAGTGCTCGTATGTGTGTGTATAAAATAGAACTTAGATTAATTCTTTTGCAACAAAATTGTCTTTTTAACTTGTTCTTTTGGAACATTGTAAATTAAGATATTATGTCTCTTCCTGCTTTCATGAAATCATAAATGGCCATGCTTAAATATTTTTACTCAAACATGTACTTTTCAAGCAGCACAGATCTATACAAAATATTTTCTTTGGGGCAAATGAACATTTATTTTTAGCTATCCTATTCTTGACTGAAAAAAAAAACAAGAACATCTGGAAATCATAAGTGAATTCATTAATGTAGGAGATGTTTTTACACTTAAAATAAAACACTATTTAAGACTTCCAGCTCCTTTTAGTAGCTGGCCGACCCACTTTGAGATCATCAGGGGAATACTCAGTGACTTTTTACTATTCTGTTTCTATTGAGTAAAGCATGAAGACTGGCATTTTTTAACATTAGGAATAAAACAAAACTTCAGTAAGGTCGTGATGGGTAGTAGTGCCACACGAAGACACCAAGGCAACCTTACACTCCAGTACAGAGGTTCTGCACCTTCCTAACACTGCAGCCCTTTAACACAGTGCCTCATGCTGTGCTGACCCCAACCATAACATTATTTTGTTGCTACTTCATAACTTTGATTTTGCTACTGTTATGAATCATAATGTAAATATCTGATATGCAGGATATCAGATATGTGACCCTAACCACTGCTCTAAGACATTCTAAGTATGTTATCTGTCTACTGGGAAACAGCCATATTACAAAAGTCACTTGATCCTTGAGTTTAGCCTAAGTGAACCAGGACTGAAAGCTTCAACCTAGTACTAAGCTTTTAGATGTTTTAGGGACAATCAAAGTTGTATGTGACCATGTAAGTTCATATGACTATAAATGTATAAGACAGAGAAACAGAACATTCATAGAGTAAGTATTTCTCAACAATCTTTTATAGTTCTTGTGAAGATCTAAGAGATGATAATAAAAGCCTACAGCCCATAACACGAAAAGAAACAGCCAAGTAGAAGCCACCATTCTTTCTTTTGTTAAATGGCACCGTGTAAATACCGATGAGTAAAATGCCAGGCCCTCAAACTGACATCCGGGGGTTAGGAGACAAAGCATGTGCGACTGGATTTGAGGTAAAACACACTACATCAAAAGATGGTACACACTTATGTATCATGAAAAAAAATCAGCAAACAGAGCTGCTTGTGTGTTTGCCATTCACCAACTGCAGTAGTAGTTGGCTCAGACTGCAGGTGTGGGTGGAAAGGCTGTAGAAGAGGGCATGCCACACAGAAGGAAGAGGTGCACTAGTGGGAAAACAAGCAAAACATGGAGCTCCTGAGCTTCAATAGGAGAAGAGGTTAAGTCCTGAGGTTGACAAGGGGGAAGGCAGATGACAAGGGTGTCAGAAGTAGAGGCAAGGCTGAAAGGCCCCATATGCTGAGCTAAGCACTCCATAATTCAATGTGCAATTACACGTCAAAGATGGGACACGCAAAGATGAAATGTGCTCGTTAGTTCATTCAATAAATGATTTCCAATGTGTGTTAGACAGTTTTTCAGACACTGGGAAAATTGTATTAGACAAAAAAAAAAAAAAAAAAAGAAAGCGTCCTATGACTGTTACATGATAGAATCAGTTAATAAGAAATTATTATAGGGCTAGAAAGATGACTTAGTGTTTAAAAGCACTGTTGCTCCTGCAGAGAATCCAGGCTCCATTGTCAACACCTACATGGAGGATCCCGCTGTCTGTAACTCCAGTTCCAGGGGAATCTGACCTGTTTGGCCTCCACAGGCACTTCACACACAGACATACGTATGGCCAAAACACCCTTACACAGAAAATAAAAATAAGTCTTTTAAAGTTTTAAATACAAAAATAGCATTAGGTCTATGGAGATAAAACAAGGAAAGAGGGGTGTTAGTGGCAGTGGATGAGGTGTTTTATTTTTATTGGCTGGCCAGGGATGGCTCCTTTTCCATAATGATGCATAGACAGAGGTGTAAGGGAATCGAACACATGTGGTGTCATTGGGAAGAGCACTTCAGGAAGGAGGAAGTGAGCATATGGAGCTTTGTTCAAGGAGGCCTTGCTGGTTTTTTGTTTGTTTGTTTAATGTGGTTTAGTAATAACAAGCAATCACTGCATCTGACATCCAGAAAGAACAGGCCAGAATGGTGGGGACCATTCGGTACTGAACAGGGCATCCTGCATAATGAAACCTACGTAAACTAAAGTGAATTCTTAGAACAACAGTGGACACATCCCTCTTCCCTACACTATCCCTGCTGGTGCAACTATGGACACACTTGCAGAGCAAGCATGTTCTGCTTCAGTGGAACTCATGCACAATTTGCATCCCTGAGGTTGTTGCTTCATTTGTCCTTTGATCTTTGCAGCCTGAGTCCTAATTTTTGCCCCAATTAGTCTCTGAAACTGACATGCTCTCCTGGACTTGGGTAGCAGCAGAACAGACTACTGAACATGAAGGGGCAGTGACGGTGGGTTGCTACTCAGTGACTCCTCAGGCTATGCAGCCATGTTCAGGAAGACAACTTGCTCTTCCTTCCTGTAGGAACCTTGGCTGACCTTGCTAAGGAGACCGTACTCTCTAGGAATGATTTTCATAGACAGGGCAAATACTGCCTATTCACCTATGTTTCTCCTCTTTGATCATTCAGATTAACATGTCAAGGGTAGTGTCAATTACAAAAATATTTTTGGTTTAAACTTTTGTTGTTTACAGATCTACTATCTTCAGTTAAATCAAAAGGTAAATTAATTGCTTAATTTTCAACTCAGAAGTCTTTCATGCTGTGATGTGGCACACACTGAACCTCTTTCAAAATGCTGCCTCACATGAAAACACAATGAATTGTTGCTTAGTGGGAAAATGGATGGCTCACAGAGGATCGAGTATAGTCAGCAGATAAGAATGAGTTGTGGAGGTAGAGACCTGAGTTTAAATAGCAGCTTTGCTTTGTCACAACCTGTGAGTTTACCCCTTCAGCCTTAGCTTCCCTTCCTCTGATACTGGACCGAGACATCTTAAGGTTGTTGTAAGGAACAAATGAAGAACATATATAGCAGATTGCCCACAGTAAGGGTACACAGATTTCTGTTTCTAACCCTACTCCTTTCCCCATTCATTTGGCAACTATGCATTGAACACATAGCATGTTCTGAGCAATAGAATGCACAAATGTGTAAGGTATAGAATTCCGTGTGGAAGAGAAACATTGAATGTCTGAATGCTGGTGTCATAAAAGTTATTTAGGGAAAGTGCACACTGGCAGAAAGCCAATACAGGCAGCTTGTCTCACCTGTGTCAGGTGACATTCAAACCATTAACTTAAGTCTCTCAGTCTCATCATTGTTGAGACTTGTACCTCTCTATCTGAGCCTCTTTTTCAGTGTTCTGTCCCTTTCCTCAGCTTCAGGTAGTGGGTGAGTTTATATGCCTTTCCCAAACAGGATTTAGGTAAGTGGCTAAGGATTTGGTAGAATGAGGAACAAGAAGACTAGAGGCTGCTGGACAATGCGGTTTCCCCAGGAAAAACCAGCATTAATTGAAGACACAGGAAAACACCAACATTTACTGTTTGGCCTGATAATAAAGGAGATTAGACATAACACATTCCCAAGGTTCATGTGTGCACAAACTCTAGCAGTGTGTGGTAGCACGGGATGTCCTGTTTCTCAGGGTCAGATAGAACTTGGACTTGAGATGATGGGGCAATCAACTCTCTCAGTCTTCCATGGCAAGCTTTAACTTCTCCCCTTTTTCTCTTTTCCTTCTTTTATTTAATTATTTTTGAAGCAGTATAAGAAAAAGGGAAATAGGTTTTTATGATGAATGTCCTGTTTGTTATCAAAGGTATGCTTCTAATCACTCTTAATCAGTGGTGTTTGAAAGCATAAAGAACATAAAAATGTCTTGAAAGAATTTAACACTTCATTGACTTAGAATTCTGAAAAAAATGGTATCTCTCTGATAATGCCTTTCCATACAGTTAATAATTCTTGCTTGACTTACTTCCATGTCAAAGAGAGTCATTATAAGTTTATTGTCTGAATATTTGAGATTTCATATAAAGTGTAACATATTTTCACAATATAAAATTGCTTAGCTTGGGGCTAGAGAGATGGCTCAGCGATCAAGAGTGCTTAATACTCTTACAGTGGACCCAAGTTCAGTTACCGGCACCCACATCAGACAGCTCTCAATTGCCTGTAATTCCAGCTCTAGGGAGATCTGATGCCTCTGGCCTCCATGGTGTACTCACAGATGTATAATTAAAAACAATAAAAATAAACCTTTAAAGAGAAATGCTTAGCTTACAGAAGGATCTGAAATGTAAGACAGTTCCATAGTAAGCACAACTCTGAAGATACATTTCCAGTCATATGTTTTAGAAGGTGGGCATATGAGTGGTAAGGATGCTTTCTCTTCTGGATACCTGTGATTTTAAAGGAATCTCAGAAAGAAAGAACAAACACTACAGGCTTCATGTGTCATAAAGCACAAGCCACATCTTCCTTAAGTTACCTCCACTCAGGGGCTGGAGAGATGGCTCAGCAGTTAAGAGCACTGCCTGCTCTTCCAGAGGTACAGAGTTCAATTCCCAGCAACCACATTGTGGCTCACAACCACCTGTAATGAAATCTGGTGCCCTCTTCTGGCATTCAGGGGTACATGCAGATAGAATTCTTATATATGTAAAATAAAGAAATAAATCTTTAAAAGAAAGTTACCTCCATCCATACACCCCAGGAAAGATATTTGATTAAAATGCCAACCTCTCCAAAGCTTACCCCAAGACACACTACTTTCTCTTGTGACATTCTAAAGTGATTCTGAACTGTTTTCATTGTGTGTCACTAAATAAATTTTAATTCAAACCTCAGAAGAAAGGAATGTGTAATTCTTGGTGATTAGTACCTGAGACTCTCTGAGACATTCCTTTTGGATAAGTTTACTGAATAATTAAAATAAAAATTTAAAGACAGGCAACAGAGGTGCAAGGTTATGATTGTTTTCAAAACAGGCCTTGCTACGAGATACATTTAAAGCAGCCAATTGATATTTAAGAAAACAAAATCACTGTCATGCCTGCATTTTGACATTAAGAAACAAACTTACAGGTTTCTATCTGCCTGTCTGTTCCTACTATAAGTAACATCTTTGAGGCTGAGGGTCAGTGTCCCCCATTCTTACAGAACACTAGTCACAAAAACACCTTTGCAATCTCATATAGAACTGAGAGTTTTACTCTTAAGGGACAGTATCAGTAGGAACAAATCCATCTTACTGGAAAATGAAATTGCAAAATGAATTCATTATGGACATATGAATTCTGGCATCTGGGTCTGATGCAAATACAGACTTGAAACAAAATAAATACTAATCAGAATTCTAGAAAGGGTGAACAAAATGTAGACTTTATTTCTAAGATGTAGAGACTGCTGTTGTTTTAGAAGTTTTATGAAGTGATTTAGATGAAACCAGAGCATACTGAAACAAGGGAAAGTATGTTAAAAATGGAAAACAAGTCTCCCATTCTTTAAGGAACAGTAATAAAAATATTCCCTCAAAATAGATACAATCCCCATTGCGTGAAGTGGTGTGGTCTTCCCCATTGGTGCAGCTATGATGAAAGGTGATACAGAACTTATCCTCGACTTTAACTCACTGTCTAATTTCTTTTCCTAATTGAAGTGGTCATGATGGCGATTTTTACTGATAGTAAATGCTTACAGAGTCCCAGCAGTGAGCTGGCTGCTGACTGGTGCTACATGTAGTTGGCATCTGTAAAAAGAGGACCTGGCACTTAGGAGAAGAAGATCTTAGGTCACTTAAGATCTGACCCAATGATTGTGCTGTGACCCAAAGACACAGGGAGGCCACTGTGAATTTGGATGCCATCTGTGATTTTGATTTACTGTCATGAGGTTCAGTGACAAGGCTGTTCTCTTCCATTTTATCCCAGAAAAGATGAGAAGACATGCCCAGGAGGCTGGCAAGCTTTAAGCTTATGTCCAATGTCAAAGGGTCAAGGAAGAGGGCAGAGAGAAGAAGAAACATGCTTATTAATGAAGTCCCTAGAGTCAAGAGAAGCACAGCAGCCTGTTGCTTTGGTCCTGTGGAAGGAAGGACTCTTAAATTGGAAATAAGATATGTAGGAATTATCTCAGAAGCAGAAGCTTGAGGTCAAAAAGAAGATGATGAGGTTTCTACTGAGGTTTTTTGAGGGGAGACAGAGTCTTGCTATGCAGCCAGACTGTCATTCTTTGTTCCTGAGCCTCTTGGGTGCTGGGATTACAGGAACAAGGCACCATGTCCTGCTCTCTATGTTGATGAAGTAAACATGACAAGAATTGTATATATAAGAAATGTAAGAAAGCTACAGCATTAGTGGGGAGGTTTTCAATAATTTACAATGGTCTCATGTGAGTGTGTCCTTCTCTAAGGGGAAAGTTCTTAAATTTTCAGATGCCTGTTTTTTTTTCCACTGGTAGAGATCAAATCTAGAGCTTTGTACATGCTAGATACACACTCTACCACTCAGCCACACCACGCACTTCCACGTAGTACAGTGCTTACATTGTTAGTATGCTAGACTCAAAACTCTCTGGGGGCAGTGACTGCTAACATACAACATCATATGCAACAGAATTTAATAAACATTGTTGAATAACCCCATGAATAAATTAGGTCAGTACTCAGCAAGAATTAAGAAGTACTCAATTACAAAACAGCTCTCTCTATATTATTAATATATCTACCCTTAACAATATTTTGAGAAAAATCATTAATTCTTCCCATAAACAGGCTAAAATTGGCATTGGAGCTGGAAACATTTAGAAGTAGAAGACACAATATACATACATGAATTTAAACTCCAGACACTAAATTGAACCAGAAATGGACACAAGAGAAAATGAGCACCTGAATCAGCGTGGTGCCATTAATCTTCAACAAAAGGAGCACTATTAAATTATTTAATCTGAATTTATGTTAATTTGAAGAAGAATGAGGAAATCCTTGTGACAGATGAGTTTAAAACCTCATCCCTTATGTATTTTATACACTTAAAAGATGCTTCAAGTTATAGAAACATCAAACTAGTGACTTCATGTTTTAATAGAAAACCCAGAGAAGTATCACTATGCAATTGCAATTTATCTTCACAAGGAGTAAAATAATCTAACCTCCTTTCCAATCACAGTCCTGTCAATTACCTCATTGGCTCTTATCAATGGGCTAGTACCTGTTCCCAAGCACACTCAAGAACACCAGTTAAAATTACACTTTTGTTAGCTACTCACCTCATAATGCTGAGTGTCTCTACCACCTCTTTCATTTTCTTTGCTATCAACAGCAAAAACAAATAAGTAAATCATCTATTTTATAATCTTTTTTATCCATTCATATTGTAATTTTTTTTCTTTTAAAAGTGGCTACAGTATCTCCAAACCAAATTCTTATGAAATTCAAAATGAAAGTAGATCAGAAAGTTAAAATTTAATAAACAACCCAGAAAATGCATTAATCTATTGGGTATAGCAACACATTTGGCTTCACAGCAGTTGTGTGTGCAAGCTCAAGCTGGATAGAATCCTAGCATTGAAGGGTTCAGGGCATGAGCCCCAAAACTTCTGAGGAGCTATTGGCATTTTATAGCTGGCAAGAGAGGAAGAGTCCGTTTTATTTAAGGATGTGATCCATTCTCCAGGGCAGTTCCCACACCCAAGAGTATTTGGACAACACACTTGGGCTTATCTGTCTTCTGAAAAAATGTGAATATGAAGTTGGATGGGTAAGGAAGTGGGGGTAGATCTGGAGAACTTGGAGGAGAGAGGTTGGATATGATCAAAATATATTTTATAACATGCTCAAATAATAAACATGTTATCTCTTAAAAAGAAGTCACATGGAAAAAAACCTATCCACATGCAGATGTGATTATTTGCCATAATAATAGAGTCTATATCCCAGATACTCTTGCAATAAATACTGCTGGCCACCCACAGTCCTTTCTTTCTACTCTTTTTTTTTCTTTTTTTAGTCCTTATAACTTACTTTGTCTTTAGTGAAAGAAATCTTTCACACCCTTGAAAATAGTGTGAGAAGAAAATTCTCAAATTACCTCTCATAAGATGGCAGTTCAACAACTTCAGGTCCAGGTCTTTCATGTGACTGCATGGAACTGAGACTTTCCATGTTCTGTAATGTAACAAATGTTGGTTGCTATGAGGCAAGGAAATAAAAACTCAACAGCATATTCTCCTTTCTTTAAAATAGACAAACCAGGGAATGTGTAGACAGAGACACAGTTCTGTTTGTTAAAATGATGATTATTGGCATACAGGTATAGTGAGCTCTATCATCCTTCTAACAAAGACAGCTAACAACATCACAGAAATGGTCAATTGTAACACTCTCCTTGGCTACAAAAGCTTCTATGGCTAAAGTACAATAACTTTAGGCAGAAAATCAGGATGGTCAGGAAATACAATGGAGGAATGATCTGGAACCTAACTTAACAGTC
>CAJQZJ010000594.1:994073-1016956 GCA_907164525.1 Lophiomys imhausi
ACTTAACAGTCAGGAAATACAATGGAGGAATGATCTGGAACCTAACTCAACAGTCACTACTTATTTAATATTTTTTTGTTTTTTGTTGTTGTTTTTGAGACAGAGTCTCATGTAATGGAGGTGATGCTCATGCTCCTGTCTGGAAAGTGCTACATCACAGCTCTGTGCCATTCACACGCAGCTTCATTTCGTACCATTTTGGAATATAATGTGACCTAATATGATCCTGAGTAAGCAATAGGCACTAATAAGTAGAATGGTCTGATTATAAATCAACTTGATCCAAAGTCTATCTCATGGACTGGCATGTAGCTCAGCAGCAGAACACCTGCTTAGCTCGAGCAAGGCTCTGGATTCGATTGCCTGCATAAGGAAAGAAAAAGAAGTGTTCTTTGCATTTCTTATCTGCTATTGAGGGCAGTATAAACTAGTGCAATCACATTGGAAATCAGTTTGGAAGTTTCTCAAAGGATTAAAAATAGAACTGTCATATAACTCAGAAATACTAATACTGGGCATATACACAAAGAACTCCATATCCTACCACAGAGACACCTGCACACCCATGTTTATTCAGTGCTACAAAGGAAAGAAGCCAGCATAGACGCCCATCCACAGAAGAATGGATACAAGAGTGAATGTGGTATATGCATAGTGGAATTTTAGTCAGCTGTTTTCAAAAAAAGTAAATCAATGAAATGTGCAGGAAAATGGGTAGAACTGGAATGATTACAATAAATGAATTGACGCAGTCTCAGAAGACACAAATGTAACTTCTCTTTCATATCAGGACCCTAACTTTCAATTTTGTTTATAACAAGTAAGGAGTTAGGGGAATGGGTAGAGATTTTGAAACTAGATTGGAAACCACAAGAGGAGAATAAGGAGTGTGAAGAAAGTGGGGGCGGGGCAAAAGGTCTTATGTGACATCAAAGTGAAAAAGAGGCTATGGGGGAGCAAGAGGAAGGAGAGAGATGTAGAACTCCACAGCACAACTGGATTCTTCATAAGCCAGTACCACTTTTTTTTTTTTTTTTTTTTAAGAAAAAGAGTCAAGGCCACAGCACAGGAAATCTGACCAGTTTCTCCTCGGTGTAACCCTTGTGTTTGAGCTACATCTTAGCTTTCATCTCAAAAACCAGTTAGTAAGTTCTGACTTTTCAAAAAATCTTGCCATGTTTCTTTACAAAACTAAGATTCATTTCCTTTGTGCACCATTAAATACAAACTGGCTTCTGCATTCTCTGTTTTGACTATTAACATTTCTGTCCGGGCCTATGACAGAGCCAAAGGACCTGTAAACACTATGGCAAAGTCTGTTTGGACCGGGAAAACTAGGAAAGTGATGAGGACAAGATCAGGAGTCTGCCTGGATCACATGTGTTTCTGCACTACAGAAGCCCAAAGCTCTGTGGGCATGCCCCGGGAGCTTTCTTCTTCCTTCCAGCAAATGAGACGTCTCACCAGACAGGTGTGGAAGCCACACACACCACTTCTTACGTCTTGGCAGGAGAGAAGTGGGACATATGCTGTTACTAGGCTACCTCACAACAGGAAGAAGAGGAGAAGAGGGGGGGGGGGGGGGGGTGAGGAGCCCTTCATGCTGCCTCGTGTGATATCAGGAGTTCTTTGTGTTTGTGCACGAGTGTGAGGGCACACATATGCCTGCATAGGTGTGAATTCAGAGGATAACTCTACAGGGTTAGTTTTCTCCTGCCATCTTTCGGGGTCCAGGGATCAAACTCAGGTTGCCAGTCCATGTACACCAGTTGATTCCATTCCGCTGGCCCTAGCCTGTATATTTTGAGCAATAAAACATGAAATGCAGAAAAGTAGCAAAAAAGCATTTAAGCTTGCCACTGATCCTTTGCTAATGAGGCCATATCACAGTCTCCTTTCTTTAACTCAAGGTTAGAACACAGACTTGTTTTGACTGGCAGCAATGCCCTGACCTTCAGGGTGACATGTTTGTTCACGGGGAGGCTTTCTGCCCTTGTCCTTCCAACAACCTCTGTCAGCATGCACAGCTTTTGAAGACAAAGTCATTTTCCTTGTGTGTTGAAGTGCTTCAGACTGTGGTCAAATAGGTTTTGAGTCTAGCTTTTAATGCTAACACTGGGTATTTAAAATAATCTCCAGTCCAAAGCTAGCTGTATCAAGCCACTTGTTTGTTTAAACTTGAAGGTTATATTTATAATTGAACCTACGTTGAAAACATCCATAAAAGGTAGTGGAGTGAAGAACCCACCTTTCCTACAGTATCTGACATTAACCTTCATAATAATTAGGAGACCAGACTGTAAAGTGGACACATATTTAGAACAGTAGATATTTCAGGTTGACTAAATGAACTGAATGCTTATCAGGAGGCATGCTTTTAAGGACTTTTCCTGCCCTCTGTGAATGTGGTCAATAGTTTCTCTTGCCTCTGCGTCCTCTCTCCTAGACAGCGTCCAGGTTTTCCCACAGCAGCCTCCCAGGTAATGGGATTATAGGCATTACAACCATGCTCAGCTAAGGTTGATGCCTTCTAAATTTAATTCAGGGAATTGAGCATAGAATAAGTCTGCCTTAAACAAAGACTGAATGTGTTTTTACTTGACTATGTGTAAGTTCAATAATCTCAGAAGAATAACTGGTAAGTTTTGCCTCTGACTGAATGTGTGTATGTACCTGTTACCTGTCCATCCTCTGAGAATGCAAACTTCTGGTGCACAGAACTCGTGTGCCTGTTTTGACCACCATTTATGTCTCCAGTACCAACAGGAGTGCTCATTGAAGACTTGTGTGACTAAGTCAGTGGCAGGCATATTTACTAGTGACCCTCCCTAGAAAACTGCCATGTGGTTTGGTGGGGATCTCTTGCTGTATTACGCTGTACCTGAGATCAAGTGTGAAAGCACTCTGTTGGGTGGGTGATTTGTTTTTGCAGCAGCAAGATGAACTAGTCTAGTGGGGGCAGCCTGGAGGTGTGCAGATGGGCTAGCTTTTGGTGCTGACTCCAAACTAATTAGAAAAGGGTGTCAGCCATGCAATGGCAAGACAGAGGGGAAAGGGTTCAAAATAGCTTATTTTTTTAAAGACCTTTTATTTTTATGTGCACAAGTGTGTATAGGATGAGGCGTAAGCTTGCCAAGATGTGTACGTGAAAGTTAAAGGGCAGCTTGCTAGAGTCAGTTCTTTTCTTCCATTATGTAGAGCCCTTGAACTAAGATAGCACGCTTGGCAGCAAGCATCTTTACCTCAAAGTTGCATTGCTGATCCATGAATCAAGATATTTTAAATATAATAAACTACATTTTATGGGGGAACTGTGTAGGAGGATGGGACTGGGAAGGGGGGAGGGAAAGGGGTTGTGACTGGGATGTAAAAATAAAAAGTAAATTAATTTAAAAAACTACATTTGACAATTATTAGAGAGTTTGAAGAAGGTCTGAAGGAAAAGAAAGAGGCTTAGAACAACTTAGAAGACCACGATTGGGATGGATCAGAGGTGAAAAGAGATCACAGAGCAGAAAAAGAGTTGGTTCTAATATGGTAGCTTGGTACTATGTGAGGCGCACAGAGACAGCATTCATCAAATGTTGCTGTGTTACATTTGTGTTAACACATGTTGCTGTGTTAATTATCTTTAGAGACAGCTGAAACCTTAGAATTGGAGATCATAAATAAAGATCTGAGAGAGAGGTGTCAAAAGTTTGAGTAACATTTACATCCAAGCATGACTTAAGACGGTAAGCCAGTGAGGCTCCAGCAGAGGAATAAACAGTCACTGAGAAAAGGGTAAGGAGAGATCAGTATTGCAAAGGACATGAGACAGAGACGTGTCAAATACAGCACATAGGAGGCCACTGCAGAGGGTTCTTAAAGGGCCAGTTCATAACATACTAAACCTGGTTTCTGCAGTAAAGTGTTCATAAAATTTGACTACAGGGGTGGGCAAGTGAGGGATACAACTTTCTCACTGGGATGTGTGTTGAGTGTGTGAGGTGGTAACTGTGAAGAGGAGTGGAAAGGAACATTCATTTCTTAAGATACATGTCTGAATTTTGTTTTAAAATATTCTGATGGGAGATCTTTGTCCCAGCCATTAATATATGTGGTTAGAAAGCATCCACATTTTCCCATAAGTAAAACATGTGTAACACAACTTTTGGAGGAAAACCCTTTCCTGTACTTTCTTCCTAGTGATTATCATGGTTTCATACTTTATGCTTTACTTTTTTTCTCCATTAGATTTTAAGCTTCATGAAGGCAAGGATTTTTTCGTTTTCCTTACTATTTTCTGACATACAGAAGGGATATAGTTATTTCCTTTTTCTTCTTTTAGATTTTGCATAAAAACAAATATTTCACCCAAGTGTAAAAAACTTGAATTTGGATGGGGAAAAAGTTTCTGAAGTTGGAGAAAGTGAATCTAACACACACTCATGAGGAGAAACTCTACTCACTGTTGTGTTCCCTTCCCTTTGAATCTTGTTTACTGGTGAGTGTTAGATTTTTACAATCATGGAATCACCTGGGAGCAGATGCAGATGGATCTCTGTGAATTCCAAGCTAAACTCGTTTACAGACTGAGCTCCAGGCCAGCAAGAGCTACATACTGAGACACTGTTTCCAAAAAAATGAAATAAATTTGGGGGCTGAAGGGAAAACTCAGTAGTTAAGAGCATTTGCTGCTCTTCCAGAAGATCCAGGTTCAAATCCTAGCAGCCACATCAGCAGCTCATAACTGTCAGCAACTCCATCTCCAGGGGATCCCACGTCCCTGGCTTCCACAGGCACCTGAATTCATGTGCACATACTCAGAAACACACACCTAACTACACATAATTAAAACTAATAAAAGTAAAACTTTAAAACTCATGGAACACAAAAATAGTCAGAGGTCTTTGAGAATACCATCACTTTGTAGAGGAGTAAGTTTACCTGCCAAATTTGCTGACAGAATTTAAATTATTAATTGGAACAAAGTCCACTGAGCTTATTTGTGTTAATGTGATACTCAGTCCTTGAATGTAGAAGCTGGCAACTGGGGAGTGGCAAATTCTTTCACACACCAAAATGAACTGGAACAGGGAGTCTCACAGTGAAAATTTTTTCAAAGTTCAGACATGTATCTTAAGAAATGAGTTCCTTTCCACGTTTCTTCACAGCTACCATCTAGCAAATTCACAGCATGGAATGGGTTAAACTCAGTTTTCAAAAAAGGATTCAAACTAAGAAGCATGTTCTGTCCAGGTAATAAAGCCAAGCTTCAGGCTTTTAATCACCATAAATCTCTTTGGCAAATCATGGGTCAAATAAAGAGCTAATGAGGTTATTTTATTTAATTATTTACTCTTTGGGAGCTAGAGATATAGCTCAGTGGTGATACACATGCTTAGCACACAGGGGGACTGAGTTAAATCTTTGGCTTTCTCTGGGTCTCTGTTTTTCTCTCTCTCTCTTTCACACACACATTTTTATAAAGAAAGAAAACTCACTGGTGTTAAAACACAGTTCATGTGCAGTTATCCTTTGTTTTGAGAATACTATCATACATAAGTTTCTAGTTTGTGTTGTATATGTTTTACTTACAGGAAAATGTGGATTCTTTTCTAAGCACATGCAAAAATTAACAATGGGAAAGTAGCTAATATATAGTTTTAATAAATGTATAGAAACCCTAGCATGAAGCTATTAAACAGCAGAGTGATAAAGGAGACTAGAGAATTGGTTCTACAAAGAGATACTCCATTTTCATTTCTATTGGAGACTCCAGTTCTGTTAACCATTTATTTATAGTTTATTATTTTTAATTTTGTTTTACTGAAAGGAAAAATAGCAAAAAAAAAAAATCAAAAGGGAGATTTTGGGTTTCATTTTTCAGAGAAGCTGCAGCATGAATGAAAAAGGAAGATGAATATTCAATAGTTGTATTGATATTGTAACTGACTGAAAGAACAGCAAAACCTCGGATATCAAATTAGTGCCTCAAAGTTCTGCTATGAGGTAACTGTGTTGACCATTAATTTCTTGTTGTTTTTGATTAGTTCGGAGGAAAATTGAGGTTTAATACCACCAAACACGAGAAGATTTCTGAGCCCAGGACTGAAGCCTTTGCTAGTTACCTTCGTCCATTTTGCTTTGTGTTCATCCCATTCAAGTGTTCATATGAACAAGAATGAATAAGATAGAGGAAAGAAAGAGAATTTGTTTTACAAACATTTTCATTTATAAAAGCGTTAAAGTGCTTTAAAAGCCCGTTTAAACAACACCAAAGTGTTGTCTCTTGCTCTCTGGGCAGAATGTCACATTTCTCTGCCTAAATCACTGTATTTACTAAAAAGAAACTCAGAAGTGTCCACTTTATGGGTCAGTGATCTTTTTCAGAACTCCTATAATTTTGTGAAACTCTATTTATTTTTAATTAGGAAAAGAGATACTGCTTTACAGGCTAAAGTAAAGAAGTCACTGAAACATCTGCTTACCAGGAGCCCTTCATGGTTCTCACTGAGCTCCGCAAGCCTGGAGCTGGACTTCTGACGCTTGGGCTTGCTTCTTTCCTCCACGTAATCACAAGTGTGGTCCTGGAATCGTTCTGCTTCCTGACTGTTCAAAATACACTCATCACAGTTGTCGAAGTCATAGGGAATATTCTCCTTATTGATAAGTTCCCTTGAGTGGGAAAAAAAACCCAAAAAGCAAACCTTTAATCTTATTTTCAAATGTCTTGCTCACAGAAATGTCATAATCACGGGCTTTAATTAATTAGTACTTTCAAAACATTAGTACTTTTAAGCTATAAGAAGTTTTCACAGAATTAACTTAGCAAAGTTTTGTTTTAATCTATACCACGGATCAAATTAAACTGCCAACACAGTACTATGACTTGGTAAGGTAGAAGTAATTTAGAACTTCACAGCACGGCTTAGTTAGTGTAGCTCCCTACCCTAAAACTGCATCTGGAAACAAATGAGTTTGACAATTAAGAATAGACATCGTGCCGGGCGTTGGTGGCGCACGCCTTTAATCCCAGCACTTGGGAGGCAGAAGCAGGCGGATCTTTGCGAGTTCGAGGCCAGCCTGGTCTACAAAGTGAGTCTAGGACAGCCAGAGCTATTATACAGAGAAACCCTGTCTCGAAAAACCAAAAAAAAAAAAAAAAAAAGAATAGACATCGTATTTTACTGCCTGTCATCTCAACCACATTTCCCAGTGAAAGACAGCAATAAATATTTATACTGCAATAAATTTAGACTTTTAGACTATAACAGAAAGGAAATTATGAATTAAAACTACTATTATATTTTCAAAGTTTTATTATCTTTAGATATTTTTAGTGCTGTATAATTTGGTCATTTTAGAATGGAGAATATACATATGTGTTAAAATTGTGTGAAGATTTACATACATTTATCAGAAACACCTTAAGGACAAACAGAGTAAAGAGAGAGGATAAAGCTGACAGGGTCTAGCATACAGGCATTACACTCATGCCCAGTGTCTTGTCCAGATGACTGCAGTTTGGTTGTAGATCCAAAATATGATTTATCCCTCAAATTCTGTCTTCTTCTTACCCTGATATTTCCCAAACCTACTATGTGTCAATTATAATTTTTAGTGGAGTCCTATCATACTTGATAAAACTCATTTGTGCCCCTTCACTAGCCCTGTGTAAATGTTCCGGTACCTAAAATGCCCACAGTGAGAGAAACTTCTCAGAAGTAACCTAACGAAAGTCATTGCAGCAGGACATCCAATGTGAGTGCTCTCCATGTAAAAGACATCAGGAAACGAGTACTGAGGGAAGGTCAAGTGAGGACAGTGAGAAGATAGTCATGTGCAGGCCCAGGACAACAATCTTGTCTGAAACCTGTCCTGCACCTTGATCATGGACCTGCCAGTCCCTAGATCTGGGAACAAATAAACCCTGTTGTTTAAGACAATCAGTCTTCTATGTACTTTGTTGTGGGAGCCAAGCAGACTACTAATACAGAAGCTGAAGAATTTTTAAGAATCAAATGGAAATGCTGATTCTTTTTTTGTCATTTGGAACAGTGAACAAATAAAGAGAATAAGCTGCTGAAATCGCTAGGCAGCAAGGTGGCAGTGCAGCTGTGCATATGTGCACGAGCTCCCGGAGGCAGATCTTTGCTTCCTTACCACCTGCGCATCTCAGCCATGGTGCACAGTGAGGGTTTGGAGCGCAGAAACCCACCCCTTCCCCAGACACACACTGAATTGCAGTCATACTTGACATTATTTAAATTTTACCTGAACTAGAACTGTGGGCCTTTTCTTTTAATTACTTAGATCTTTCCCCAGGCTTTCTTTTTTTCCTGGATTTATTTCTTCCTCCTTCATGCATATGTAATATTCTAATAATATTGATATTTTTTATTTGTGCAATTGAAATGCTTTCCTTTCTACTTCACAGAAGGATTTAAAAATAATACTTACATAACAAACATCTGAATTAAATTTTCAGTTCATTGTGTTTTGGAAGGTTTAAACTACTTTCACTTAAAAATGATACCTTGCGGGGATCCAAGATGGCGGCGGCCTGCACATGTGTATTTTGATTTCGGGGTCAACAGTCACAAGGCGGCGAGTGTTGCAGGACGCTGTACAAACAGCACGACCCCTTCTAAATCTCACTCAGCTACCCAGGGACCACTGAGAGTCCCTGGGCAGGACGCTCCTTCCCACTCTCGGACACACAAGGAAGCCGCTGGACCCAGGAATCGGGATCACCCATCTCCCACCAGGAGAGACTCCTGGTAATTTCCAATCTAAAACCCAGAGGGCAGATTCAGATCCCACACAGAGATAATCCCCACCCTGCTGGGTACCCACAGGTCTCCCACAGACAATCCAACTATCTGGCGAAAGGTTGCAACCCTTGGAAGTGAGCATAGCTCAGCTGCAAAGTGCCTTCAGACTGCAGATCGCAACACCACTGCTGTGAAGTCACTGGCCAGTTTCCAAGCCATGGGAGCAGCAAGGCTATTGGGACTGAAGGGCAGGCAGATTTACCCACTACAGGAACCAACCCCGGGCAAACTGCGAGATATTTGAAACTGTCATATATCGGACTTTTGTACTAGTACTGGCCCTTCCGGCGAGGAACCAGAGCTTACTTGTACACAGCTCCACCACCTGGATTAGTTAGGTCTCCACCTAGGAGGCGGGGCTGAATGACTCACCTTATAGGGGTAGAGTAAGGCAACTCGAATCGAACACCAAAGCGCCTCCTTTAGACCCAAGTCCAGATGACAGCAAAAAAATTCCACATGGCCAGAGGCCCCAGATCAAAAAAAAAAAAAAAAAAAAAACAGAGCGAAATGTCTCCAACAAAAGAAAGCAACGCTATTCCCTCCAACCCGAACCACCTCACCACAACTGAAACACATGAAAATGATGACAATTCTACATTATGGAAAGTGATAGAGTCCCTTCAAGAAGAACTTAAATCTATGAAGGAATTCAAAGAAGCCACAATTTTACAAGTCAAAACAATGAATAACACCATTAAAGAGCTCCAAGTCAAGGTGACTCAGCTTGAACAGGAAAAGGACAGAGCAATGAAAGATTTCTAGGCAAAAACAAGCAAACTGGAGAAGGAAATGTACAAAACAAACAATACCATTCAAGACATGAAAATAGAAATTGAAACAATAAAGAAAACACAGGCAGAGATAAAAGAGGAAATGGAGAATCAAGGGAAGAGAACAGGAATTATGGATGTGAGTATCAAAAATAGGATGCAAGAGATGGAAGACAGATCACAGGTATGGAAGATTTGATGGAAGAAATCAGTACAACATCCAAAGAAAATGAGAAAGCTAAAAAATCTCTCACCCACAGCATCCAAGAAATCAAGGACTCAATGAAAAGATGAAACCTAAGAATTATAGGCATAGAGGAAAGAGAAGACTCCCGACTCCATGGTCCAGGAAATATCTTCAACAAAATCATAGAGGAAAACTTCCCAAACCTAAAGAAAGAGATGCCAGTAAAAATCCAAGAGGCTTACGGAACACCAAACAGATTAGATCAGAAAAGAAACTCCTCTTGCCACATAATAATAGAAACTCCAAATGTAGAGAACAAAGAAAGGATATTAAAAGCTGTAAGAGAAAAAGGCCAAGTCACATACAATGGCAGACCCATCAGAATCACACCTGACTTCTCCTCAGAAACTTTAAAAGCTAGAAGGGCCTGGACGGATGTCCTACAAGCCCTGAGAGAACATAGGTGCCCAGCCAGACTACTATACCCAGCAAAACTCTCTATCAACACAGATGGAGAAAACAAGATATTCCATGACAATATCAAATTCAAACAATATCTCCTCACAAACTCAGCCCTACAGAAGATCCTAGAAGGAAAATTCCAACACAGAGAAGATAACTACACCCAAGAAAACGGAGGAAATAGAACCCTCCACAGCAACTAAACAAAAAGAAACACAAGACAACCAGCTATACCAAAATAATGGGAAATAGCAACCCTTGGTCACTAATATCCATCAACATCAATGGACTCAACTCACCAATAAAAAGACACAGACTTACAGACTGGATCCATAAACAAGACCCATCTTTTTGCTGTATACAAGAAACACATCCCACTAATGAAGATAAACACTATCTCAGAGTATAGGGCTGAAAAGGTTTTCCAAGCAAATGGACCCAGGAAACAAGCTGGAGTAGCCACTCTAATATCAAACAAAATAGACTTCCAATTGAAGTTAATAAAAAAGGACAGAGAAGGGCATTACATACTCATTAAAGGAAATATCCACCAAGAGGACAACTGTATTGAACATCTATGCCCCAAATACAAAGGCACCTACATTTATAAAAGAAACACTTCTAAAACTTAAATCGCACATTGATCCAAACACTTTAATAGTGGGAGACTTCAACACCCCACTCACCACTATGGATAGATCATCAAGACAGAAGCCAAACAGAGAAATAATGAGTCTAACAGAGATCATGAACCAAATGGACCTAACAGATATCTACAGAACGTTTCACCCAAACACAAAAGAATACACCTTCTTCTCAGCACCTCAGGGAACCTTCCCAAAATCAACCATATAGTTGGACACAAAGATAGCCTCAACAGATACAAGAAAATTGAAATAACCCCTTGTATCTTATCAGACCACCATGGAATAAAGCTGGACTTCAATAGCAAAGGAATCAACAGAAAGTCTACACTCAAATGGAAATTGAACAACTCTTTACTAGAGGATCACTGGGTCAGGGAAGAAATAAAGAAGGAGATCAAAGACTTCTTAAAATCCAACGAAAATGAAGACACAACATACCCAAACCTATGGGACACAATGAAAGCTGTGCTACGAGGAAAGTTCATAGCACTAAGTGCCTTCAAAAAGAAAATTGTGACAGCTCGTATTAGCAAATTAACAGCTAAACTGGGTGAATTGGAAAAAAAAGAATCAAACACTCCCAAGAGGAGCAGAAGGCAGGAGATCATCAAACTTAGGGCTGAAATCAACAACTTAGAAACAAAAAGAACTATACAAAGAATCAATGAAACCAAGAGTTGGTTCTTCGAGAAAAATCAACAAAATAGACAGACCCTTAACCAAATTAACTAAAAGACAGAGGGAGAAAACACAAATCAACAAAATCAGAAATGAAAAGGGAGAAATAACAACAGACATTGAGGACATCCAGAGAATATTTGGATTCTACTTTAAAAATCTATACTCCACCAAATTTGAAAACTTAAGTGAAATGGACAATTTTCTTGATAGATTCCACCTACTGAAGCTAAATCAAGATCAGATAAACAGATTAAACAGCCCTATAACCCCTAAGGAAATAGAAACAGTCATTAAAAATCTCCCAACCAAAAAAAGCCCAGGGCCAGATGGCTTTAGCACGGAATTCTACTGGACCTTCAAAGAGGAGCTAACACCAATACTTTTCAAACTCTTTCACAAAATAGAATCTGAAAGAACATTGCCAAACTCATTCTATGAGGCCACAGTCACCCTGATTCCTAAACCACACAAAGACCCAACAAAGAAAGAGAACTTCAGACAAATCTCCCTCATGAATATAGATGCAAAAATACTTAATAAAATACTAGCAAACCGAATTCAAGAACACATCAAAAGTATCATACACCATGATCAAGTAGGCTTCATCCCTGGAATGCAGGGATGGTTCAACATATGAAAGTCTATCAACGTCATTCACCATATAAACAAGATAAAAGAAAAAAACCACATGATAATCTCGCTAGATGCAGAAAAAGCATTTGACAAAATCCAACACCCCTTCATGCTAAAAGTTCTGGAGAGAACGGGCATACAAGGACCGTACCTAGAAATAATAAAGGCAATATACAGCAGGCCAGTGGCCAACATCAAAATAAATGGTGAGAAACTTGAAGCATTTCCTCTAAACTCAGGGACAAGACAAGGATGTCCACTTTCACCATATCTCTTCAATATAGTACTTGAAGTTCTTGCTAGAGCAATAAGACAACTAAAGGAGATCAAGGGGATAAACATCGGAAACGAAGGAGTCAAATTATGCCTATTTGCAGATGATATGATAGAATACCTAAGCGACCCCAAAAATTCCACCAGAGAACTCTTACAGCTGATAAACACCTTCAGCAAAGTGGCTGGATACAAAATTAATTCAAAAAAATCAGAAGCCCTTCTTTATACAACAAACAAATGGGCTGAGAATGAAATAAGGGAAACAACCCCCTTCACAATAGCCACAAACAACATAAATTACCTGGGGGTAACTCTAACCAAGCAAGTAAAGGACCTGTACAACAAGAAGTTCAAGCCTTTTAAGAAAGAAATGGAAGAGGCCTTTAGAAGATGGAAAGATCTCCCATGATCATGGATAGGTACGATCAACATAATAAAAATGGCCAGCCTACCAAAAGCAATATATAGGTTCAATGCAATTCCTATCAAAATTCCAACACAATTTTTTATAGACTTGGAAAGAGCTATTCTCGATTTCATATGGAACAACAAAAAGCCCAGAATAGCTAAATCAATCCTGTACAATAAAAAAACATCTGGAGGTATCACCATCCCAGATTTCAAGCTGTACTACAGAGCAATAGTTGTAAAAACAGCATGGTATTGGTATAGAAACAGACCAGTAGATCAATGGAATCGAATTGAAGATCCAGAAATAGACCCACACACTTATGGCCACCTAATTTTTGACAAAGAAGCCAAAACGGCAAAATGGAAGAAGGACAGCATCTTCAACAAATGGTGCTGGTCCAACTGGATGTCCATTTGTAAAAGAATGAAGCTAGATCCATACTTATCATCTTGTACAAAACTTAAGTCCTAGTGGATCAAAGACCTTAACATAAGGCCGGTCAAACTAAATCTACCAGAAGAAAAAGTGGGAGAAACCCTCAAACTTATTGGCACAGGTGACAACTTCATGAACAGAACACCAACAGCTCAGGACCTGAGATCAACAATCAATAAATGGGACCTCATGAAACTGAAAAGCTTCTGTAAGGCAAAAGACACTGTCATTCGAACACAACGACAGCCTACAGACTGGGAGAAAATCTTCACCAACCCCACATCTGACAGAGGGCTAATATCCATAATCTACAAAGAACTCAAGAAATTAAATGCAAAGAAACCAAATAATCCAATCAACAAATGAGGGACAGAGCTAAATAGAGAATTCACAAAGGAGGAATCTCTAACGGCCGAGAGACAGTTGAAGAAATGCTCAACATCCTTAATCATCAGAGAAATGCAACTCAAGAAGACTCTGAGATTCCATCTCACACATGTCAGAATGGCTAAGATCAAAAGCTCAAATGACAGCACATGCTGGCGAGGGTGTGGAGAAAGGGGTACCCTACTCCATTGCTGGTGGGAGTGCAGGCTTGTGCAACCACTATGGAGGTCAGTCTGGCGATATCTTAGAAAACTTGGAATAGCTCTGCCAGGACCCAGCCATACCACTTCTGGGTATACACCCAAATGCCTCTTCACAGAATCATAAGGAAGGTTCCTCATCTATGTTTATAGCAGCCTTATTTGTAATAGCTAGAATCTGGAAACAACCCAGATGTCCCTCAACCAAAGAGTGGGTTAAAAAACTGTGGTACATCTGTACAATGAAATATTATTCAGCTATCAGAAACAATGAAATTATGCAACTTGCAGCCAAATGGATGGAACTAGAAAAGCTCATCCTGAGTGAGCTAACCCAGACTCAGAAAGACGCATATGGCATCCATTCACTTATAGCAGGATTTTAGCTATATAGTAGAAGGTATCGATACTACAACCAACACACCAAAGGGAACTTGGACATAGACTTTTTATCTTTTATTTTTATTTATTTTTTATATTTATTTTCATATTTTTTCTATTTTTTAGTGTTTTTATCTATTTGTCTGCTTATTTGTTTGTTTGTTTTTTAGTTCTCTCTCCCGGGCAATGAGACGCTTTTCACTAATGGTACTGCCTCGTAGACCCCCAATGAATGAGGATGCTCTTGGCCCTCATACGACCTCTCAACTGAGATGAGGGACTGTTATATAAGGACACCCCACCCCAGAGAAATGGGATGGAAGGGTTAGGAGGTAAAGAAAAAAAATGAAATGTGATGTTTCAGCCTTTTACTACTAATTGTCATAAACTGTTTAGGATAATTAAGAAATGCAAACTAATGGTTATGCAAGCCGGTCATTCTGTTAGGTACTATGACAGCCTATTATAGTTATTTTCTAAGCTAATCAGAAATAAAGCTGCTAAGAGACAAGCAACATCTGCTTACCCTAATAGAAGAGACAGATAGGGCCTCTTCAAAAACCTCAAGAGATCTGCAGAATATGGCATTCAAAGATGTTTTCATAACTTTAGATTTTTTTATATCAAGACATATCAACTCCTGACAGCACTCCCTATTCTACACCAAGTAGAAGATGAGCATCGAAGAATCTCCAGTGGGAGATTATTGAATTAGTCGCAAGCCTATCTCTTGGTAGGAAAAGCCCCTCGCTTCAACTGTAGACAGACCGCTGTCCGAAAAGGACAAAACCTGGAATCAGGTAAATGGACAGCCTAGCTCTGCCGAGACAGGGTAGGCAAGTCCTTTATAACCCATGCTCTACAATCAATGTCTGTCAGAGAAACGGGGCCAAACGATTGAAGATCGATGCTGTAATGTATGGAGAGAAAATGGGAACTCTCCAGGCAGCCACTGGTATGTCATTTCTTAGTTTTGGAAGCTGCAGGTCCTGTACTTCCTATAAAATCAGATACATTTATCCCTCTCAGGTCTCTGAGGTGGTTGAAGAACAGATAGCTAGAATCTCATAATTTAATTTTGAGTTGTTTAGGAGTCAAGAGAGTGTTATAGATCTAAGAGGATACTTTTAAAATTGTGTTGCATGTTAGTATGAATGTTGAGTTAGATAGAACTTTAAACTCATGGAGATGGTTAGATAGTAGAATGTTAAAGTCAGGTACCAAATACATATGGACTGGACATTGGGAATGTACGCTAAGCCATATAACCCTCATAACTGTGGCCTAATTACCTCTGTTGTTTTGTATTGTATTTATTATTATAAGAGAAAGAGCCATTTGTTGAACTGAAAGGGAAACTGTAGGGGGAAATAAGATATAACTTAAACTTAAAAAAAAAGGGAAGAGGATGAGGGGTTGAGGGTGGAAGGGTGGGACTGGAGGGGGGAATAGGGAGGGGACTGTGATTGAGATGTAACTTGAAGAAATAAAAAATAAAGGAAAAAAATGATACCTTGCTTTTAAAAAATAAAAAAAGACAAGCATGCATATACTATTTAGGTGATAGCCAGCAGATTCTTTAAACAAATAAAATAGAGGGAAACATTTTGTGTACTAAATATATTCCTTAAACATTTATGCTTTTTTCTATAGCAAACAATCATTTGAGTTTGATCTTTTTCTTGTAAATTTACAAATAGCAAATCATTTGCAACAAAATGAATGATTCATGCTCTTTATCTACCTTTGGTGTTACTTATAGAAAAAGTTGTGATTGCCTCAGTAAGACTTCTGCTACAACCAGACCATCACTGGCTGGGGACAGTGTTTAATTGTCACAGATATAAGTAGCGAGATACAAAGTAACATAACAAAACAGATGGATTTCCTTAAAACACTTTATAACTATTTCATGAGGCTCACAGCTTTGGGTAAAATGTTACCAAGTCTAGACAAATTGTTCCATTTTAAAAAAGAAAAATCTGACGGAAATCTTAGCTGAACTGATTTAATCATTTATAACTAAGCCATAGGAACAAAACACTTCCTACATGCTACAATGATGAGTCTTGGTGTTCTCACAATTTATAAAATAAATAAAATATTAATGGCTCTACTGGGGATATCAGAGAGGACCAAGTGTTCTGAAGTCATTACAAGGAGGAGGGAGGCAAAAGAAAATTCTGCGGTTGTAGTAGAGGTGTTGGAAGAATCAGCAGCTAGCAAATATGCAAAAGCAAAAGGGTGAGGAATGGGAAATGAACATTTTGGGAAAAGGTACGGTGCAGGTGAGTGAAAAGATTAGGAGACCCAGTCAGGGTATAGAGGATTCCACCAAAGACTACATACTCTGGTCAAAGTTGGGCCAGGTAAAAACTGTAGCTCTGGGACCTTGAGAGATAAATGACCTTGTTCCCCAGAAACCCAGAGAAGACATTCAGTGTGTTCTGGAAGTTGGAGAAGCCCTGCCCAGCGAGGCTGTGGATCAGCACATGAGGTGAGTTGGTAAATGTCTCTCAACTAGCCACAAGCAAGGAGCACAAGGAAGGGGCCAAGAAGGTGTCCAGGAAATTGTGCTGTGATAACTTCTGTATGTTAGCCATATGTGGTGCCCTAGGACACCCCACTCTGGAGGAGTAGGATAGAAGGGAGAGGGGGTAGAGGATGGGAGGGTGGGTCTGGGAGGGATGGAAAGAGGGCACTGTGATGGAGATGTAACTTGAAGTAATAAATAAACATTTTTAAAAAAAGAAAAAAAAAAGTATTTGTACACCAAGATTGAAGACAGGGACCAGAATGAGCAGTGACAGGGATAACAGAACTGAAAAATTAAGGTTAGAGTCCCTTGGGTGGTCTACAGCTGACAGACTCCACTATTGTCCATTTGTGTTGGTTCTCCTGATGTTACTAGTTGAATACAATCAAAACACCACATGCAAGAAATACCCCTGGACTTGGGAGACTAACCTCCCCAAGCTCTCTCTGAGGGAGAGGTTAGCCTGTAGCTCACAATTCTTGGTCCGTTCTGGCCCCTCCCCATTGTTGACCTGCCTGCTACCTGCACAGCTGTACTGCCAACTTGTTGCTTATGGATTTCAGCAGCTCATTCTCCTGACTAAACCCTCTGCTACTTCTTGCTAAGTAATTAAAAGAAAAAAGGCCCAGTGTTCTGAGTCCAAGTAAATTTTAAATCATGTCAAGTATGATGGCAATGCGACGTGTGTCTGGGAAAGGAGTAGGTTTCTGCACTCCAGACCCTCACCGTGCACCATGGCTGAGATGCGCAGGTGGTAAGGAAGCAAAGATCTGCCTCCGGGAGCTCGTGCACATACATACAGCTGCACTGCCACCTTGCTGCCTAGCGATTTCAGCAGCTTATTTGACTGAATAAGCCCTCGGCTTCCAGCGCTATCTTTTTGCTATGATACCACTTCTCACCCTAGAAACTCATCAGCTGTCCAAAGAGAGAGGGTAGAAAGCAGGCTGTCATGACACATTGAAGATATTTTATAAACTGCCAAAGCAGAGGGTAATAATTATGTTAATGAATAAATTACACATGTGGCAGAATAAGACAGAATGCAAATGAATTATGCTGCTAAATGCTTTATATAAACCCATCAGTGGCTGATTTCAAATGTGAACATTTCTGGTACTGTAGTTTTTCTAGTTTCTAAGGAAATGTACAACTACTCTTTTCTACCCATTCTAACACAACTTTTTTTTTCCCTTTTGGTTTTTCAAGACCAGGTTTCTCTGTGTAGCCCTGGCTATCCTGGAACTCACTCTGTAGACCAGGCTGGCCTGGAACTCACAGAGATGTGCCTGCTTCTGCCTCCCTAGTCCTGGAATTAAAGCCATGTATCACCATGCCTGGCTGTAATACAATTCTTTTTTTTTTTAACTAATTAATTTTTTTAAGATTTATTTATTTATTTTTTATGTATATGGATATTCTGTCTGCATGTACACCTGCATTCCAGAAGAGGGCATCTGATCACATTATAGATGGTTGTGAGCCACCATGTGGTTGCTGGGAATTGAACTCAGGACCTTTGGAAGAGCAGTCAGTGCTCTTAACCGCTGAGCCATCTCTCCAGCCCCCTGTAATACAATTCTTAAACGAATGAACACTTCCTTGTAAAGTCAGTGGGTTTGATCATGGTTCCTGCTGTTCATGTGAATTCATCTGTTACCATAGCTCTTGAACACTGTGATGGTATATGGCAGAGGATTTATTGACACAACTTATCTTTTGTGATTTTCTTCCAGCAAAAAGTGAGTTTTTTCATAAAGACTTTGTTATGGATTATGAGTCCAGGGGAAAAAGAATGTGTAGAACTAGGGTCAAATTTAGTCTTAAACATTTAGTAAGCAGGTCAGAATATTAACCACATACTTAATGGAAACAAACTTGGAACATTGCAGGGAAACATGAACATAGTAAATTAACAATATATAATAATTTTCTTTGGGAATCTGCATTGTCAATATTTATATGAATGGCAATTTGCATTCAGACTTTTCTGAAGCAATAGAGAACAAATTCTTTGTAATACCATTCTTGAAAGTTATGCTCCAAATTTTAAAGTTTTAAAGTTAGGTAATATTGTAACATGAAAGCTTTCTTCCTTTGATTAAAAAGCTCAACTTTTTTAAAAATACTGAAACATAACCACGTATTATAGCTATTACAAGGACGCTCTACTATTTAATAAAGGGGGTCTCTGCAGACTAATAAGCTAACTTCATGTTGACTGAACAAGTCAACTGAATGTTGACTTATACAGAAGAAAAAGCACCCGGTTCAAAACTACTGCACCAAAGGGAACATGGACATAGACTTTTTTTTGTTTTGTTTTTGTTTGTTTGTTTGTTTGCTCTCCCTGTCATTGAGACACTTTTCCCTTTCCCTGGTGGTGCTGCCTTGTAGGCCTCCAGTGTATGAGGAGGCTCTTGCCCTCATATGACTGCTGAACTGGGGCAGGGAACTGTTATGTAGGGACACTCCACTCCAGAGGAGTGTGATGGAAGGGTTAGGTGGTAGAGGGTGGGAGGGCAGGACTGAGAAGGGCGGAAAGAGGACACTATGATGGAGATGTAACCTGAAGCAATAAATAAATAATTTTTTTAAAAAAGCACCTGGACAGGATTTCTCTAAACAAGTTATTAAACAGGAAGTTAAGAAATATACATATGAAGCATGGCTTCCCAAAAAATACCAGAGATGTAGCTCTAGATGAAATGGAGATACTAAGTCACATAGGAATGTGGGAATGCCCATTAACTTAAGAATGGCCATAGTAAAATTTGTGAAGTTTGAATGTAGATACTGAAATGAGAGGAGCATGTGTTCCTGTAACATAGTAACTTCCTTGAAAACAGAACGTCTCAAGCTGTAAAGCCGGTGAAAGTTTACTGCCTTCACCATGCCAAACATCATCCTGCTTCCTAAACTGAAGCCCTCGCTGCCTGGTCCTGTAGAAGATGCTGAGGATGATCCAGGCTCCAAGTCCTCTGAACTTTGATCTCCAAAGCTGTTGACATCAAAAAGATGCTCTTCTACTGCTGACCTGATGGTTCTTTCTAAGAGTCTAGTTAAAAACAAACCACCAAGTCAATGAAGCAATGAAGATGACCAATGACTGCCTTTAAAATACACCCATATTTCAGAAGTATCTCTATTCCCACAGAAGGCCTTCAGTACTTCATGATCAAAGAGAGAATGGTATGTTTATCTAAAATATTTGTAAATTGCATTAAAAACAAATTGAGTTAAGGCACACCAGCTTATTTGTCTCATTTTTGCATCTGTAATGACTGAAATACTCAAAGCAAATCTAGCAATAAGTGTAGGTAGTCAGGAAATAATGGACACCTGCTGTGAGGTAGAACAAGAAGTTTTCATTATAGAGTAACAACTGAATATCTTTACAAAGCATGAGTCTGAAACTCACAATCTTAGGAAACTACCAGCTCTAATTTCATCAAACAGTCTTTAAGAACTTCAACTTAAAATCTACAAAATAGACATAGTTTTACTGAAGTTTTATTTATTTTCTCAAAATATTTTGTTAAAATTACTTTAAGACGGGGGCAAGTGTAGCCTAATTGAGGTGGCCACTGCAACTTTTGTTTCCTCTGTCCTTAGTGACTAACTGGTGAAGAGAATGTAACTATACTATCATCACAGACAGAGCAACTTATGTTGTTACCAACTACATGAAAAAAGAATATCAAGCACAAGGCAAAAAGATGCCCATCTTGGTTCAGTTCTGGAATCTTTAAAATTGATCAAGGCAAGGAAAGTTAGTTCTGCCCTTGTCTGCATCCTCAACTAATGGAAAAATCTGAGCCCATCTTTTGAGATTCCAATTCTATCCTATCAATATCCTTCTTCTCTTTCTTGTTCTTTCCTCCATACCACACCTTCCCCACTTCTAACACTTGATTATTGCCCAAGGAAGATGCTATGAAAAGGCTTCACGTGTCCCAGAAGAAAAAAGAAAAGAGTTAGAGGTGACAGAAGGGCTTGTGGGCTAGAGACCATTTATCTAGTGAAGTAAAGAGCATCCAGGTGGTGCCTAATACTTGTTTCCTGGCACTGGGGAGATAACCATGAACATGCCAGAAGAAATCCCATGCTTACGGAGCTTGCATTTCTACAGAGCAGGACGAAGGGGACAGTGCAGCCGTATGCTGCCTGACAGTGGGTCAGGAAGAGGTCCCTAGAAAGGAGGAATCAAAGCATGAAAGCACTGGCTGGGGACAGCCGGGGACTGTCTTAGCAACAGAAAGTACAAAGCCAAGTGATCAGGAGAGGCCAGCTGGTGAAGAAAGCCCAGCCACGGGCAGGGCAAAAGGCAGAGCTATGCTTAGCCTACATGTACCTGGAAGCTTCTGAGGGAGAAAGAATGTGCCGGACGTAACTAACACTGCCATTGTTGTGCAGAGAAAGGACCTGGTGCCACCATTGCTTTGCTTTCTTTTCTACATCCCTATAACAACAAAATAAAAGGACTGCAAAAATCCAAAAAGGCAGAGCCAGGGCTCATTCAGTATCACATACTTAGCACCGTGAATGGCACATCGTGGGTACTCAATAAATGTAGTCTCAATAAATGAACAAAGTGGGAAGAAAAGTCATGGGTAATACCTTCTTAGCTTTTACTTACATTTCCACCACAAGATGCCTCCAGGGACCAGACGTGGCTTTGCAAATGTTAACTGAACCTGACATTGTTTTTACTGAAGTAAACAAAAACCTAATTGTGCCAGGGATAGTGGCACACATACTGTAATCCCAGCACTGGGGCATAGTGAGGAGGACTGTGAGTTAGAGGCCAGCCTTGGCTACATAGTAAACGAAGGCTAACCTCCTACATAGTGAGACTAGCAAGGAACCTAGTTGGTGGTTTCAGATGTGGAAGGGGGATTGTGTATAATCACACACATAGCTACTTTCTGGACATGAATGACTTAAACATCACTGCTTGTTTATTATCTTACTCTTCCAATTCTAAACAACACTAGAATTGCTTTTTTATTAATAAGTGGGAAAAGGCATAAATAGGTATAAATAACTTACTCTCCAGTTGTTGAAACATTGCTGACTTGAGATACATGAGCACTGTGAAAAGAAGCAAAGAGAAAGAAAATCAGGTTGGTTGAGGGTCAGAGGTGAACAACATCTGAAAGGATGCCAGGGTACAAGAATGAGCTGGGCCCCGAGAGTTCCTTGGCGATTACCAACCAAGGCAGGACTCCTTCCACTGTGTAACTGGTAGAGATGGCTTGTTTACTTCTTGGAACACTGGCCTTAGGGACCACCTTGCAGCTCTAAGCCTGATGCAGCAGCCTGGGTTTGTGGCCTTCTGCTTCCTTTGAGGTGCTAGTGTGACTGCTGCTGTCTGTCACCCATTGTCCCAGGCCTGCAAGCACAGGCATGTTTCTGCTGCTCAGAACTCATGGAGGTTAGCATGGACCTTTGTGAACGTTTATAAACATGTTCTATTTTCTAAAAAGCCTGATTCTTTTAGAAATAATTAAAATGTTTATTCCACACCACAAGTATGCACCCATCAGAGCTTCCTTCTTCCTGGGGGAGCTCCATACTCAGAAACCTAGGTGAGGGTCCAGCTTCGGGTATCTGAAATTATCTGTTAGTTCTTTCTCGTAGTCCTCCACCCCCAACCTTTAGTCTGTCTTAGTCAATTAAGTCAAAATCTTAGTCAAGATTTAAATTTCTATGCCTAAAAACGAAGTTAAACATTGAATAGATTTTTAAATCTATTAAGATAGTTTTTATAAAAATAGCTTTTCGTCTTTTTTTTCAACTTTGCAGAATACACAGGAAGAAGATGAAAGTGACTAGAGATTGCTACTGGTGGCTGCATTTCAACCAACCTCAACTTTAATTCATCCGGTGTCATTTCAACACATGCATGTAGTGCTTCAGAATCACCGATCAGGCTCTGTTCCTGTGTAATAGTGCATTTCAGCACCTTCATGTCATGATTCGTTGCCTGGAGGATTCTACCCCTCACCACCACCACCACCACCACCACCACCACCACCACCACCACCACCA
>CAJQZJ010000594.1:1032600-1072350 GCA_907164525.1 Lophiomys imhausi
ACACACACACACACACACACACACACACACACACACACACAGAGAGAGAGAGAGAGAGAGAGAGAGAGAGAGAGAGAGACACGCACACATTAGATCTCTGTGTTTGTGCCTGTGGTGCCAGGATCGAGCCCAGGGCCTTGTGTATGCTATGCTAACAACATTCTCCAGTTGTGTTGCATACCTGGCTAGGTTTTTATTTAGTTTACTGCTTTAGCATCTGGCAGTTTTGATAATTAGATTTTGAATTTAAAGTAAAAATGTCTCATTCTAGTCTTTCAATTATATTAAATATTAAAAGAAATATCCCAATCACCACATAAAATCAAGTGTGGTGATGCATGTTTGTAATCTTGGAATTCCAGAGGTAAAGGCAGGAGGATGGAAAGTTCAAGGTTGTCTTCAGGTCAACCTGGTATATATGAGAGTGTTTTTAAAAAGAAAGGAAAGAAAAGTGGGCAAATAAACCCAAAGGAATCTTACCTCTCTTCTATGTCTTACAGCAGACCATAATAAGACACAATAAATAAAGAAGTAGGTAAATAAATAAATACCTCAGATAGAAAGGTGACAAAGTTCTTTCATCTTCCTGTGAGCTAAAAGGAAAAACATGTGAATCAATATAATTTCTATTAATAGAACATGCAAATTTTGCTAAAATCTTGTTCTACTTGTCAAAAATTGTGACATGTTAATTTTTCTGATCTTGTATTAGATTCAAGTTAGCAAAACACTCTCCCTAGGACCTAGCCAACATCAATTACTTCTTCAAAGAAGCCAGCTCATCAGACGTATTCTCAGATAAGCCTAACACAAAAGTAATTTATATCACACTTCAAGAAGCAGCTTTTTAACACATTTTCCAACAAGTCTAACTCAAATACTCATATATTACACACAACCCTTACAAATGATTATAGAGAAAATTATTTCAAAAAAGTTAATTGCAAAAGCAAAATAAATGATGAAATATGTCTGTTAATTGTGGGCTAATTCAAGAGTGATTCCTAGAGGCAGAAAGTGCATCGCTGAGGCGAATCTCATGCTATTTGTTCTTCTGGGTTTGCTCTAGTAAGAATAACTTGATACAGATAACAGGAGAGAGTGTAAGGAAAATTCCAAACATAGTTCAAGTCCCTCAAACAAAATGGAAATAATAAATATAAAGGCATTTAATTTTTAAATGTAAAATACATGCAAGAATTTTCCTCAACATGTATTTTCTTCTAATGAACATAAAAGCACAAAGTGAGTCTCCCCTGGTTACTACTTTTCTTAAGCATTATTCATGAAAATGGAAATGTTGGATTTAACTAGCCATATTAAACTGGAAGTGAACAAGCTCTTACTATAGTGATGTAATCTCTCTCTCTCTCTCTTACAGGCATAAATAAATTGTGCTAATTCTTCCCATGTGAGGGGTGATGCATCACTTGACTTTAGACTAATGTGTATGGGCTAAGGGCAAAGCTGGTACTAGTCTGCTGTAACATTGAAGAGTTAGAGGTGAACACATCTGGGGAATATTTGGGTTGGTTGCGATGTAGCTATCCAGAGCAGTGGTTTCACAGGGAGCAACTACTTTATGCTAACCCCACACGAGAAACTTATATGTTTGAAATCGAACTATTCCTAGAATACACTTGACAAAACAATTGGGATTGTTCTCTAATCACGGACTCTATATCAAAGAGATATTATGGTCAACATTGTGCCAAAAAAGGTACCAATACAAACTTCCAGTGATTTCATGTTACAGGAGAGGAATACTGCCTTGTGTTCTGAAGTGAGGCATGTAAGTTTTTCTCAGGTCAGAAGGAAGAACTCCTTATCACGAATATGAAACTACTTGCAGTGACTTAACATGCTTACCATATTAATTAATTGTAATTCATTAATTCATTAAATTAGTCCTATTCTTTTTTTTTTTAACTGCTATGAGTTTGCAGTCATGTCCAACCTCCTGGCAATATCTTATGACACTGTCACCTACAAAGCTCACATGAGAATTATGCAACAGAGATAAAAGATCAATCACAGAAATACTCCATTTTAAGTAACGTTATGATTTTGTTTTGAGCCACATTCACAGCTGGGCTAGGCCACATTGCCACATGGTACAAGGCTCTGGACAAGGATGTGCCTGTGCCATCCACTAATGTTTTTGTAGGTGAGTGCTCCAATTCTTTGTAGGAAACAGAGGCAGTCTTCTTCTTTTTCTTCTTCCTTTCTTTTTCTTCCTCTTCCTCCTCCTCCTCTTCTTTTTTGTACATGCCTCCAGCACCAATGGAGAATATTAATTATTGCCTTTGGATCCTCACAGAGACTCTCTGCATTTGCCCCTTGGTGTCATTTATCCAGAAGGGCAGGTTCTAAGTGGGGACATAACTCATCCAGGCAATGCTGAGAACTGAAGATAGAAACTGGTCATGTAGGGCACAGACCCCCCAAAGCAGCAGTGCAGAATATGTCGTAGGTGTGGACTGCGGTGCTAGTTCCTGGTTCCTTGTCTTTTTCCCTTGTCTGGAAGCTGTATATAAAAATGTGACTGAAACAGAGCAGAAGCTCTGGACAACTCATGGCTGGGCCACCTGGCCAGCCGTTCTCTCCCTTGGTTCCACCCAGTGTCTACCATAAGTTCTTTTAAAAGGCCTCCGGAAGTAGCAGACTGATGGTGTCCTACCCCCCATGGAGTCCTGATACACAGGAGCTCTGTGTTCGCTTTCTCTTAAGTGCCTACTATGAACCTACAATAAACTTCTCTCTAAAACTTGCCCTCTGTGAATCTCAAAGTTTATTCTTTGAATTCTCTGGACAAGAACCTGAAAGCCACTGGCTTGGGGCCACTTTGGAGGCCATTCTGTGATCCTGGCCTTTGAGAAAGGTCCTGCTGTTCTCAAAGAAACCCAGTATTTCCACATCACTATTATGGGCAGTGGTGCGTACAATTTATTTTTATACCCAACACTGTCTTGGTTGTTTATTGTCTCTTAATTAATTTTAATTCATTAAAATAGTTTGTCACGGGCCAGGGATGTGTCTCGGATGTTTGAATGCTTGCCTAGCATTGGTATTAAAGGTGTGGGCCACCATGCTAGTCCAAGAATGGACTCTCTTGATGGAAACAGGCTTAGATCCTCTGCAAACATCTTTCCAGGCTGTGCTGGCAGAAAATAAACTCATCAGGGAGACACAGTGTAGGAGTTAGATGAATTAGATTTAGAAAATATATAGGAGTTTCTGATACTGTCTCTTAATTCGGGGCCTGAAGAGCATTATCAGCATGAAGTCAGCAAAAACAGGAAAGACTCAATAGACTGAAAAACAAGTTTGAAGTCAGGAAAACAGGAAAGACTCAATAGAATTGAAGAAACAAAGTATCTGGCCTGACATTGTTTTCAGCTGCTAAGTGGCAGAGCCCAAATTAAGCTGAAACAGAGTTCCTCCTATTTAAGGACAGTGCGTGGAGCGGAGAAGAGAAGAGGCCCCTGATGCTAGAGAGCTCCAAGAGTCCTGCTGAAAAAAGGGCTGGCCATTGATGGCCAGCTCTCTCCCTGAAGCAGAAAGAAGCCAGTGAGCAAAGAAAGCCTGAGCAAGACACCAAAAGGCCAAGGACTGGACCCTGTGGCTCAGCTTTTGCCTAGAGCGGTTTGATCTGTCCAAACTGGCCTAAAGGAAATTGTGCCTGGCTTTAAGGACTGAGGCAGAGCAGCTGAGTTCCTGATTCAAAAGAAGTAAGTTGGCCTGCAAACGGCTGGAGTCTCCCACAGAAAAGAAAGCATGAAGCCTTATTTAAGGTGAGACTGCAATAACCAACTACCCTGACGAACCTGCATCTGAGAGATCCAGAAATAGGACTGCTAAGTGTGTTAAAGAATCTACAACAAAGACTGTGTTCCTGACGACTGAGGACCTGCCCCAGAGACTGTATCATTCTAAAAGGTTATGAAAGTAGTTGTTATAATTATCAATAGGTTTAGTGGACAGGTTAAAGGGGTTGTAGGAATTTATAGGATTAATAGTTAAGAAATTGTTGGTGTTTGTTATAAGTGAATTTAGTAATAAATAAATAAGTGTTGAATAATAACTTGAAAGTTCGGTTACAACACAGAGTCAGAAAACACAAATTATGAAAGAAAAATAAAGCATAGAAAATTAAATAAAATGAAATAGACTTTATATTATATTTTATGAGTAATTACTATACATCAGGATGTAACCCATGTATGGAAAAACAAAAAATGAAAATAAAACAGGGGTACATAAATCAAATTCGTTAAATAGTGACAAATTTCTTCCTTTCTTTTCTTAGAAGTACTCTTGCCCGAGGCATGGGTTTATATGATTTTTGACAGCAGTTCACAATACAAATAACTAAAGCACTGATTTTAAAGTAATTAAGTCAACTTTGAAGAATAATTAGTTACCCTGATTTTGGAAGACTCGCCAAGTCAAAAATCACCAAGGACAGTTCTTTTTAATAGCACCGAGAAAATGATCTGCTTTACAAAACTTACAGTCCAGAATGGGAGATAGTCATCATTTCTATATCGTTGTCAAAACAAATACATTTTTGTCCCTGGTCCCAAACTATTTAGCTAAATGATGTTCATTTTTAGACAAACTTAGTCATTTCCAAAGACACTGAATGACTTCACGTAAGTTCTAAATTAAGTATAATCCTTTGCCTCAATTCTAAACTTAGAATTCTGATTCACTTTTAAGTTTTAAGAGCAAGCACATACACCACCGTGGATAAAGAAGAGAGCTGGGCTGTGAGACTGTTTCAGTTGCAAACAGTAACAGAGGTGTGGAGACTCTTAAAACAGTTGCTTGTGGAAAGAATGTTTAGCGCAGACCCAAAGAGCCCACTTCTAAGAAGCTACAACTGTAGTGGCAATAACTTAGTTAGTGGACTCTTCTGAACTCACTCAACACTCTCATATACGTAAATGGCACCTACCCTTGGAATAGTTCCATGAACCACAGAATGTAATGCCTATCAAGATCACGGGACAGCAAGCTAACTAGAAACAGAAAAAGTGTGGAGTTTCATGTGTGAAACAAGCAAAGAAAGAAACAAACCAAAACCCAGATGCTGTTGGGAGAATTCTCAGAACAGGGTATTCAGTTGTATCTTCAAATTGCCACTCTGCTCAATGTCTTTTGACACTGAATGTTCTCACAAACAATCTAATTTATTCTACTTTCTAATCCCTGAGAGTAGCTGATTATCAAAAAAATTAACATAATTTACATATCCATCTTCACTCTTTAAATGTAGTTTCAATTAAGTTAAAAGAGGAGATTTTTAAAGTGTTTCTTGGATACTGAATATATAGAAAAACAGGTAAATGCTAAGAATTGGGTTCCATTCTCTTTAGAAACGAGGAAAACCATTTGTGAGGACTTAAAAAAAGAAAAAAGAAAATGTGAAAATAAGTCACAAGTGAAAGCACACAGCTAGGCAAATCTTTCAGGAACTCGGATTTTCCCTGCGGCTCGGCTCTACACAAAGTGCTCCTCAGAGGACTCTTTGAGAGTAGGAAGGAAGTGACGTTGCTCTGTCTCGTTCTTGTCATTCAGTGCTGCCCTTACTTGAGTGGCCTCACTTTGTCCACGCTTGGGCACTGACCACAGGCCATGACAACCAAACGCTGAGGCGCCCTGTGTTGTTCTGTTGTTAGCTTTTAAGGCTGATCCCTTTCAGGAACAGAAAACAAACAACAAATCCCTACCCTTTTTGGAAAATGAATGGAAACGTTTTCAGTCAGTTTGCAGCTAAATGTTTGTGGCTGTAATTTGAGGAGCTATTTACAGTTAGTTCTTTCTTACAAGTCCAAGCAGCAGCTTTACAATATTCTTCCTATGTTTGTTACTAAGAATGCAACACATAGCCCACAGAAACACAAATTACCTTCTTTCAAGAAATGGCTCTCTCTGACCCAAAGAAGAAATGCAAACGGGGTGGGTAGGGGGCGGGGTGGAGAGCTTAACCTATGCTGAAGGGTGTTATCTGTCCAGCAAAACTGAAAGACAAAAGACTTTTCAAGATTTGAGTTTTGTTTTGTTTTGTTTGTTTGTTTTTTAATTTCAATAAAACAGGAAAGTCTATCTGCTATCTTCTCCTCCTCCTGTCTTCTTTGCCCCCTGCCCCCATTTCTGGTGGTACTCTACCTGAACCAAGAGACTGGGAGCTTGATCTCAGCAAGCACTCTGGCACTTAGCTATGCCCCAGGGATGGCTACCATTTTCTTTACTGTGTGTGCAAATCTTAAACATAGTTTTATGTGCTGGTGTAACTCACTACCTGGCAATAACATACAGAAGTCCAATGTCCCTCAACTTCAGGATGTGACCATATTTAGAAACTTGCCTTCCTGCACCTCACCTGGACAGCACGGTACAGTTAGCCCTGGATGTCAGGGTGTGGGTGAGCCACTACCCAGGGTGTGAGTGTTGGGGAGGCATCCCTGCCTGCCTTTTGCCTGCTTGATCATGGTGTTGGCCAGGGAGAGATCCCCTCCACAATCTGATCCTCTTGCCACAGGCAGGAGAATTGCCCCTGATGGACTCATGAGAGGAGGAGAACTGGCCCAGTCCTTTACCAGCTGCAGGCCCTGCAGCTTATAGGGTAGCACAGTAGAACTGACCCTAGATATGGGGGTTGCAGGCCCAGAACGAGGGCTTTGAGTCGTCCGACCCCAACATACACCCCATGGATGAATTGCTGGAGTGCATGATGAGGCCAGTTCCACAGAACCAAAACTACAGGATCTCCATGACACCAGACAACAAGAGGATATCTGAGAGGAGTCCTAGTGAGGTCCCAATACTGACAAAGTAGCAGAAGTCAAGGGCCCATACAAGACCAAGGAGTCTTTATAATGAACATTTGCAAAAATTATGGACAAAAGGCAATATTGTGGGACACACTGAGACACACTACAGCTTCCGTAATAAGATTGTTTTTGTAATGTTGGGAGAGGTTTCAAGGGTGTATGGTGGGTGTGAGGAGAGGTGAGAGAGAAGAGGGAACAGGTGCATGATGTGAAATTCACAAAATAAAAAAAAAACAATAAAAATAACAACAAAAAAGAAACTGGGCCTTTAGGAAGCAATCAAGTTGAAATTGAGCCTCGAGTCAGTATGACTGTGTCATTATGAAAAAAGAGAAACTTGAACAGAGACATGAAAGTTCTTGGGAGCATGGTGTGTGAAATTTCTGCTGCAGTGAGGGAAGAGGGACCTAGTACACACCACTGCCTCGCTTCTGAAGACAGAATGACCAGCAAACCCCAGGTCTACAGATCTGTTAGAACCTTAGACAATGCATTGCTGCCATCCTAAATTCCTGGGGCTGTGGTACTTTGTTACATCAGTCACCACAAACCTATATACTGATTAAAGTGTTCTTTCTGTTGGCGTATTTGCTTTCCAATTCTTCCTCATTCGAACATGCTCAATTTTGCAAAAAGATATGTCCTCAAAGACAAGATCAGATGTCCATGGATGTGGACATCTGGACGTGGACCCTGGATTTCACTTCCAGGCATGCATTCACAACTCTGCTGAGGTGCTCACATACACTCACACATACATACACACATACATACACTGCAAAAGTATCATCAAGGGGTTCTTATTTTGGTTGGATATTTTCCACTTCGAGGAACTGTAAAATACTTGTATAAATATAAAATAGATGTGTATGCAAATGAGGGTCCTAACCTGTTAGCTGGCCTCATGAACACCATCAGGTTATGGCTGAGAGTATATGAACAGTATTCTAAAATGCTGTGGACTGTTGAATGCTTCCTGATACACACCTAGGGAAGGCTCTTGTAGTGAAATCTGCTCATGAAGGAAGTCCCCTTCCTTATTAGCCCCTCAGCCTGAACCATCCTGATTCCAAAACGAAACAGCATTTAGTTGATTGAGTGTGTATGGAGGTGGAAGAGAGACAAAGAAAACTGGTAGACATAATGACATAGCTCTGGAAGGCCATGATCACTATTAGGGTGTCCTCAAGTCTCTCGGTAGTCTCTCTCTCCTGACTGTATTCGAGACTGTTAGAACCATAACCCAGGAGCCTTCGAAGGAGGCACTTCTGCATGCTTCTTAGGAACTCTTTATTCTGTAACATCAACATTCTATATTACCTGTATTGCCTTCTCTAACCAGGTTGGGACTGTGGCTCAGTTGGGAAAAATGCTTGCCTAGAATATACAAAGCTCTAAGTTTGGTCTCCAGACTTGTATAAAGCCAGGTATGATGGCCCATGCCTGCAATCCTGCCACTCAGGAAAGTGGAGTCAGGAGGAACAGCAGCTCAAGACGTCTACATAAGGAGCTTGAGGCCAGCTTGGGTCACATGAGACTTTGTGTCAAAAAAAAAAAAAAATCAAGGAACTGTTTATTATTTCCATAAGGATCTAAGAATCGTCTTATTGCACTCCAGTTCCACCCATACAATCTGTTCTACTCTGGTCATCTGATTAACAGCTTGCAATTGTCTAAGAAATGGAACAGGGTGAGGGTAGCTACAGAAAGGGAGTGGAATTCTTATCCAGGAGTAGGAAGGTAAAAGTTTCTTTTCCAATTCCTTTGCATCTCTCCTTCCAGTTGGTGGAAGGTAAACCACAGTCCCTAGCTAACTGGTTTTGCCCAGGATCCTGCACTAAGAAATGTTTAAAAGCCACAGCGCTAAAGGAACTCTCACTCTTGTTACAATATTTAGAATGCATTAACAAGCCAAATGTTCTTTTTAAAGTTTATCTTTCCCCCATCTTTGTTCAGTCACTAAACTTCATGGACTCCACCTCTGAAAGCCTCTCCCTGTCTCTTGCATTCAGCCTTTCCTCTGTGACACTCTTCCAAGGTGGCAATACTCAGCCCTTGCTGTGCACGCCAATTCACCCTCAGTCTTTTCTGCTTTGCAGCTGCCTTTGGGTAAAATCCAAAAGCTGAAACCTGGCCCATCAAGTCCCTCCCACTCCAGCCCTCCATGCTTCTGTAACAGGACTTCTCAACCTTCTCCTTTTGCACACATCATTCCCCCTTCCCACTCCACACCTCTCTGCTTGGTGAATGCTTTGGGTCTTATCTAAAGGGCCATCTAATCTGGGAAAGCTTTGCCAGGACCCTGGAAGGGAGTGGCTTCCTCAGCTCCAGGTTCCCAGACACTGCTCACAGCTGTATGGCAGTGCTGAGCCCATGCAGAGTGGTGGAACTCAGTCTCAACCTTGTCTCACTGTAGGGATGTGTTTTGATCTTGGTGCCTCAGCACCTAGTATAATGCATGTGCCCAGTAGATAGCTGCTGAATAAAAACGGCATCAAGATTTTGCCAAGTGTTTACACAACGCTCCAGTTAAATATTTCTAAGATGTACACTGTTTATCATTTGTGAGATAGGCTTAGACAATTAGAACATTGCAGGAATCTGTATGCTGATTACGTTAAATTATCTTGTTCTTTTCTATTCTGGTTTTCTTCTACCCTTACTTAAGGAAAAGAAAATAGTGTCTTTTCCCCACTTGCACAAATAGAGGTGGGAGCTCTATCATTACACCTGTAATGTAAACACTACTCTGTGGTGTGCGGGGAACCCAGAAGAGGGTATGTTCAGGTAAGGCGATGTTTGAATATGGCCTCGCCAATGTTTGTTCTGGCTTGAGAACAGGAAAAGAAAACTACTTCACTTTACTGAAAATCCAAAGGTTGTTTGGAACTTAAATTCTTGGTTTATTCAAACTTATTTTCAATGCAGCTAGAAGATCTCATGTACCATTGAGGCCTTGTACAGGAAAGTGATTTTGTAATATCAATACAAAGAGCCCCTCAGCAAGGTAGCAATTTAGAACGCAAAATCTAGTAGCAGCTTTCTTTGGAACAGTTTAGCTTAGTTGGTGGGAAAACATGACTATTGGAACAATAGTCATTAAGCTAAAATATAATCAACTCTAGTCACCAAAACAAAATAATAGGTTGATATCTTCAGAGGGAAGTAGGAAAGAGTAACCAACTTCTTCTAGCATTTACCATTGGTCCAAAACTTCAGGAATTTGTCAGCAGAGTTTTAAATAGGTATATAATCTCCCAAATGGTAAAATCTGCACGTAGGAGTTTTGAGGACAATGACAGATGTACATAAGCCACTGCCTATCATCCTCTCACTGTCACCCTCAACTACTCCTCACTTCCTCCTGGGGGGGGGGGGGTGACTGCCCAGGTGACTTGAACCACTGCTGGGATCCAGTACTCGGATTAGGGTGGTCAGCAGCACAGAGGAGTGAGTGCGGGCTGGGCTCCGCACTGATCCACACAGATGCTCATGTACCATTATGGCAAGTGCCAAAGATGCACAGACTGCTAAGATACAATGGTGACCCTCAGAGAACCCCCAGACAGGGACAGGCAACTACTGCTCACTGAAAGCTCACCATAGGCCGGGCTTCCGTGCTAACGGGTAACACACATGGTCTCCTTCACTACCCAGGCACCCTCAGACGAAAGTACTAGTAATCAGATGTTTCAAATCAGATAAACACATCCAAGGCAGGCTAATGAGCTGGGAGAGCCCAGACGCTGGCTGCCAGTACAGTCTGTGTCTAACCCTTGGTCTCTGCAGCACTGAGTAGGCTGCGAATTTGGTGACATTTGTGAATCAAGCCACACTGGATTCCAAGGGCCATGTATGCATTATAGGGCACAAGAGGAAGGGTAGATGGAGAACTCCTCACATGGGGAGAGGAACATGGGGCTGATGGGGAGCACTGAGCACTGTAAGCAGCAGGTAACCTGGGACAGGGGCACCAGACACCAAAGACAGAGGGGTACCTGAATTTTTGTTAAGTGAAGGAGATGAAAGTAAATAAAAGTCGCTTAAGAAAAACACCACCGTGTATTAGCAGTCTGCACAGTGTGTGAGGGCGTGAGTGGTTTGTGCCATATGAGAGTGTATCAGCACTGTGTTCTGGCCAGACTCTAGTTTCTAAGTTTGTTTCAGGGCTCATTTTCACCTTGACAATGAAGTAACACTCTGTTGTATCCTCATTTTGTGGTGTGCCTTTGTAAAGTCATTTGTTCTGTGCTTTTAGCTCCATTCATTCGAAGTGATTTCAACAAATCTATCCAGGCCGTTATGTCAATTTTTGATAAAGTGGTTTTCTAAGTTTTATTCTTTATTTCTATTTGATGTTTTCTAAAACCCGGCCCTTAGGAGCTTTAATTCTGCTTAGCTCTCAGCCCCTCCCGCTCTCTATTTCTATTTAATTACATAGGTACTCCAAGTTAAAAACACTCTCCTAAGAATTCCACTTGTCTTGTTTGCAACTACAGTTCACCAGGGCCACCATCACCATGAAGAGACATCTTTCTCAAGCTGAGACTAAATCAACTTGGCTTTAAAAAGATTTGCGTGATGTTATAATGTCCTTGATCTTAAAATATGCTGGGAAATGGTGTTTTATGTTCCTAGGATCCAATATTTGCTGGTTTGGCAATAATAATTATAAATCTGTAGTCGATAAAGGAAACCAAACTGGTTTTAGAGTGTAATCTCAAGGTGACAATGTAGGATTTGGAAGGAATATTAAATTTCAAGACATACAGGCAGATCTGCACCAGAAAACAAAACAAAGCAAAACATGTAGCTCAAGAGAGAGTCACTTAGAAGTTTCAGAGTGCATGAATGTATACAAGTATACATGTATAAAGTTTATACAATGTATACAGTTCATCTTCCATTTTATGCATAAAATAAATGCTATAATCTCCAGTGTATAAGTTTCTAAAAACACTTCATACAATTTGGAATTAGGAATCCCATTTTGGTGTGTCTGTTGAGGAAAATGAATGATCATATGTAAAACAGTTCCTAAGAGTCTCCTGGTCTGTAGCTGATTCCCAGTGTTGAAGACAAAGAATTTCTCCCAATACAAAAATAGTGCTCCTATACAAGGAATCAAAGAATCTAATTACCACTCCCATCCCCAATTAGCTCTTTCAAACAAGTCTTCACCATTTTAAAACACAACAAAGTAGAAACAATTCCAGATGGCTGGTTATAAAACAAGCTTACCAATTACCATCTTATAACATAGAAAGAACTAGAAGACAACTTCAAATTTTGAATAACCTATAAAATAATACTTTTGGTTTTTTTTCCTAAATCAACAGTTATAATAGTTTTAGGAAATGAGGTAAAAACTGCTTATTTATTTCTCGGGTAAAATATCAGAACATTGTAATAGAGGTAGCCTTCCAGATTTTTTCCCTTTGTACTATACATCCATATAACAATTAACTGAATACATTATTTTCAGTACTTTAATATGAGAATATTTCCATCATTTGTAATGGAAACCCTTTGGAATTATGTGGAGAACAGTGTTCTGATGTTTCCACTAATATTGCCTATGGTCTCCAATTCAAATGTTTAGTGAGCACTTACTCCATGCCTGACACAGAGAATCTTTTCTGGCCACAGAGTTATTTTCAGCCTCTATTAGAGTAGTGTCTATGTCCCAGACCTCCATGCTTCTGGGAACAAGGTGAGCAGGTCATTTTCCTTTATTGCTCAGTGGTTTTTATCTTAACAGTGTCTCCCCCTTAGCTCTGCTGCTAACCCCTCCCCCACACACACCATGATCATCAGTTTCATATATAAATGGTTTTTATTTAAATATATGGGTCGCGATTTTTGTGTATGTTTTTATGTACTTGACTAGGCAACTATTTTGTTTCTGGGAGATTGAGTTTAGCCACATGGGAAATGAAAGGGATTTAGACAACCCCTACAGATCCCTTTGGCTTTAAAGTAGAGGCCATATTTTCAGAATTCTCCAAAGCTACTTCTGTATATGAGCAAAATTTATTACACAAATATAAGAAATTGTCAAATAGTACAAAAATTAAGTATTTAAACATTAAGAAAAATAAAAGAGGAAAGGTCCATGAACTATCAAAATTTGACACGTCTATAAATCAGAATATTATTCAGCCACAAAAAGAAACTAAGAACTGTACCTGCCCTAGTGTGGATGAAGTTTGAAAACATCATAAAAAAGGAAAGAACCTGGTAAGAAGATATTACTTGAGATGTAACGACAGCATTCTGTTTATAAGTCCAGAGAAGAGAGGTCCACAGAAACAGAAAGTATATTAGAGGGCTCCCAGCAAGGGAATGAGCTGAAAGTTAAACATTGGTTTCTTTTTAGGTGATGAAAATGTCTACAGTTAATTCACAATTCCGTGAATATGCTGAAAGCTATTGAACCACGTGCTTCAAATGGATAAAACATATGATATGCAAGTGGCATATCAATAAACCTGACTGAAAGTTATTTTTAGTCCCTTTAAATTTTTCCCTAGTTCTTAAGGAAAGACTAAATAGTTTATTAAGAAGTTTCTATGCACTACAGACTATTTCTTTGGCAGTTGATTCTCACTGCCACATGCAAATATATATGCACAGGAATGAAACAGGTGAAAAGTTTTTGTGTTCCAAGGAATTCAGCTTGACATTATTTGTGTGTGTGTGTGTGTGTGTGTGTGTGTAAGAAAGACAGAGACAAAGAGAGACATACAGAGGGGAGACAGAGAAGAGACAGAGACACAGAGAGAGGCTTAGCATGAGGGTGTGCACACAGAAGTCATAGTAAGATGATGACACACCAGGAGTGAGTCATCGAAGGCAACAGAGCTCTCTCTGCCTTACTGTTTTGAGACAAAGTCTCACTTATCCTACAGGTGACTGTCTTTCAGTTAAGTTGGCTGGCCATCGGGTTCTCAGAATTTGCCTGTCTTTGTCACCCAGCCCTGCAGTTACACACAGCACTGCCCTACTTTCAATACAAGTGCTGAGGTTTCTAACTCAGGTCCTTGGACTTGTACAAATACAAGCACTGAACGCTGAATACTTCCAACTCCTCAATATTCCTTGAAACAAAAAATCCTTGGTTTAGCTATATGTTTTGGTTTGGTTGTGTTTGTTTGTTTTGAGAAAAGGACAAAAGATCTCACTACAATCTCTGGCTGTCCTGGAGCTCACTATGTAGACCAGACTGGCCTCAAACTCAAAGAGACCATCCTGCTTCTATCTCTCGAGTGTTGGGATTAAAGGCATGTACTACTAATCTTGGCCAAATTACCTTCTTTATGTGAGGAATTGGCAAACATTTTTGCTCTACTGGTAAGGAAGGCACCACACAGTGAGAATAGAGTTCACAAAGGTCTTTTCTTCTTTCAGGTTTGTCACTATCAAATACGGCCCATATTGTCAATAAAGAATAAATTCAGATAAACAATCTACACAGGTCTGAAGTGAGGTAACTTTTATCTCCTTATATTGTGCAGGCAGGCAGGACGATGAGTAGTTAGGCATCACCCCCACAAGCAGCAGGGGGCTCTCTAACACCACACAGCAGCAGTTCAGGAGCAGGCTCCATGTGACCTACGTTTTCACCAGTGAAATCAGATGTCATCCCATTGTCAATGCTGATGTGTTTGCTGAAGGATATTCTTAAGACCAACATTTACAGGCCAGATAAACTCCACTGATAGGAAGTTTCAGCAAAATTCTCGATGTCGAATCATTAGTACATTCTGGTTAACCATGTTGCTTTAAGTCTCTGAAGTCCACTGAAATTTGGAGTTACTACTACATGCTTCACCATGACAAAACTAATATTCAAGAGCATACGTTAGCTATTACAATTTTCTGGGTTCAATGAAGAAGATTGCAGAGACATCTTTAATGTCTGTTTTCTCACTTAGTAAAATAAACACAGACATGCACAGGATGTTTGCCCGAGGATGAAGATACATTTAAAAGAGGAAGCTAAATCAATCACTAGCACTCATAGTCTTCCACATCATCCTTCATGGGGATAAGCTGAGTTAGGGGATATTGGAACGTTAATCTGGCAAATCAAAGCACTACCTTGAAAGCTGATTTTGTCAAGGTCTAAGATGAAGACTTTGTATGGCGACCTGCTCCGTCTGTCTGCAGACACATCTCTAAAGTGATCCGTACCGCAGAGTCACATGTTGCAGGGAAAGAATACCAATACAATGTGAATCACACAAAGAGCTGAGCTATCAGCTGATCTGGGATCTGATAAAATGCACCCTCATTAATCACTTAAGGGAAAAGTTTTACATTCTTTTTAATTCTTAACAGAGTTCTTCGCTTTAATTTTTTCCCCTTATTCATTTCAGGGACCCCTTTCAGAGAGGGAAAGGCCATAAAGTGTGATGTTTTATCATGAACTGCAAGAATTGTGTAAATATTTTAGAATTCTTAAACATAACTGGGGAAGAGGTTGCAAAGGACTGAAGTTCAATTATCAGCTCACAATCATCTAAAAGTCTAGATCCAGAGGATCTGATGGCCTTTTCTGGCCTCCAAAAGCACATGCATACCTCTTCCCCCAGACAATAAAAAGAGAGCTAGAATCTTAAAAAAATAAAAATTTGTGGCAATTTGATTATGTTGTAGTATTTAATAAGACTCCATTTTTAACTGAAGTCATTTGAAATGAGTCCTTTACAGCAGCTCAATACTTCGTCTCTTCAGAGCGTTCACTGAGGCCCAGGCATGGCTAAGAGTCAAGCCTATTCTGGCAACTCCACAGACAACAGAAGACGGGAAAGAGGACCAGGGTGTTTTTAAATCATTCTTACTTTTTAACTTTGTGTGTATTCTCATCTAAGTTATACAGTAGTAGTATCAAAGTATCTACTATACCTGTACACAGTATGCGAAAGAAGGCTAAAAAGTTATCTATGAAAATTATAAGTTAGGTAGACATTACAGTACATGTGTACCCTCTAATAACATCAGTCACACAGATGAGGTTGAATAAAACACAGGGTAAAATGCATCCATCTAGGTGCGTCTGTTATTACCCTAATCACGTTGTGAATTACAGAATTTGCCACATGGCATTGCAATTGTCTGGTGATGTATCTGCATCCTCACTAGAGTGGGACAGCAGAACCTGTGTCTTAACCCCATGATCACTGGGAAGGCAGTAGTGTTTGATCAGAGAGAAAACATTAAACAGTGTTGTAAGTTTTGTTTGAACAGGGAAAACTGAAAAGAATACCTCCCATAAGGTCATAATATTAAATATGTTATGTGCCAATGTTATGCAGTATAGTGCTAGATTACTACATGAACCAGCTGCCAATAGCTTTCTGCAGGCTATAATCATTAACTAGAATTTACACCAGTAGTTTCAAGGGAATATTCAGCAGGAATTTCTTTACTTGTTATTTAAAGCTAATATTTTACCTATTTATTTCAATTCAGTTTCTAGTATTCTGGTACTTTGAAACACTGCATGATTCCATAAACATTCTCTTTGGGTAGACTGAGGATGGGATCTTCAGCAATGGTTACCATTTCCATGACAAACATGGAGAACAACAGCCAAAGACAATGGCTGAAGAAACACCGTGCAGGAGCATGAGGGTGTCTGCATAAACACTTCAGCTCACAAGGGACCTCCATGCAGAAAGCCTCATCATAGACCTCATTATTGTCTTCAAGTTGTTTATAATGAAAAGCAGAAATAAGCTGGAAGTGAAGGTTGGCAGGGAACCAATCACTACCCATCCCCACCACCCCCAAACCCCACCTTGGAAGTGGTGGGACATTGACTGCACAGGGTGACTGGAGACCCAAAAGTCATGGCTCAGCATTCTTGAATGCACATTTAGGTATTCCTAAGTTCACTATAGTGAGCACAATAATTTTCAGAAAATCACATTGCTCCTCTTGTGCTTCATAGCAGGCATTCTATTATCAAGCAGCTACAACAGGGTTTAGTGATGGCATATATATATATGTATATATATATATATATGATATAAAATACAACCTGGTTAGAATTCTTCAGGACTCACATCATTATAAGGGCACAAGCTCCCAACCTTAAAATTAGACATCATTAACACTCCAAAAAGTGTACATTAGTTTTGTTCTCTTAGAAATTTCAAGCATGTGGGCTTTTCCACCAAATTAATATAGAATTATAGATTCCTCTATACAGCACTTCCTTCTGCATTAAAATATTAATTCACTAAAAGGAAACTCTGAACACCATAAGCAAGTTCCTATTACAGTGGACATGTCAGAACAGCTGAAGAAAAATGACCGCTAGGTCTCACCACAGCCAGTCTTCAGGAATCCTCTCACTATAAATGATACATTGTTCCTCATCATACTTCTGTTGTTAAAGCACAAACAAAATATCCAGGGCATGTGTTTTTTAAAGTAAAATTCATTCTGTCGGTTTTTTTCCTCAATAAATTGTCATTATTGTCTGATTTTTGAAAATATCATTTTACATAGAAAACTGGAAATGAAACATTTATATGAAGTCGAATGTCATTGTACATAAAAGTAGTTGGAATTAAAATGTGAACATCTGACTAGCAAAAGTAAGTTTTTAAACTATGAACTGTGACCTTCGGCAGCTCAGACTTTCCGTGGGGACAAGACTCAGTCATTACTGTGGTGGCTTTCCACTTTAACACTCCAGGACACAGCACTCCTGTCCAGCTCACCAACAGCGTGCTTCCTAACAGGCAGGACTGTTTACAGCTACCTTTCTTTATTTGTATAGGACTCAGAGAAAGCCCCTTCATCACAGTCCCCAGCAGCAGAGCAAGAACCCTGTGCTCAATCACTCTTACGCAGCGTTTTTTTTTTTTTGTTTGTTTGTTTTTGTTTTTTGTTTTCCAGAGTCATTTGGATAATACATCTACCTAGAATTATTCCAGGAGAAACACTGTCCTCAACCTTCATTCCCATGACTATAATATACTTGAGGAGAGAAAGTCCTTGCCTCGACAGCAGATAATAAGATCTGTCTACTGAGCCCACTGAAGTGCTCTAACAGCCTGGACACCCTAAACACCCATTCAGCTCTAAAGCAAGCCTGCTTTGCTTCGAGTTGCGCAGGCATTATATTAAATACACTTCCATTAAGAGAAGAATATAATTGAGCTCAATAGTCATAAGCAACTGCATAAAAGTGTCAGTGAAAGAGCAATGCGCTATGTAAATGTTTCTACCTGATACGAGAAAAGAGCACAGTGCAGATCAGACTGCAAGGTTTGCAGCCTGTTACTAATGATGCCGAGGACTGGCCAAGTACGCTGCTCAGAAAATATCAAACAGCATTAAGCAGAGCACACTACCTTCGCAGCGGCATGATTTCACAAGCCATCCTCGCGTGTGAATCTGCACGGGATCCCCGAGTGTCTTCCCGTCAAGCCCCGTGTGCACGGCCCACAGAGCACCCAACCTGCTGCAGCTAACGCTGCCTCTCCACTTCCAGCTGCAGGCTAGGATATTTATCGACTGCCTCCACATTTACACTGCAGTCCACTTTGACCTTTTGTTCCAGCGAAGCAGCTGAAACCCGGAGCCAATCAGAAGAGGAGCAGCGGAGTGTGAACGGCTGCTCCTCCTCCCGCTGCTCCTCCCGCTCCTCATCTTGTCTCCACCCTGCTTAGCTCTGCTCGCTCCTCAGTGAGCTTGGCAGGCCCCAGTAACCTGAAACTTTCCTCTGAGAGATTCCAGACAAGCCTGTCAGTCTGTGAAGAGCAACCAATAACTGCAGGGGAGCCCAGTGCTGTCTGGCACAACGTGCAGGAAAGCCAGCAAGGAAATGCATTGTCAAGGATAGACAGCGTCTCTCTTTTTTTTTTTTAAATACTTTATTTTTTTTTTCTTCAAGTTACATCTCACTAACAAACCCCTCCCTGTTCCCCCTTCCTATCCCGCCCTTCCACCCTCTTCCCCCCAGAAGTTTCCCCTTTCAGTCCAACAGATGGTTCCTTCTCTTATAACAGTAAGTATTATACAAAACAATAGATATAAATATGCCACATTTATGAGAGTAAATTGGCCCAGTATACCTTCCCAATGTCCAGTTTATACATATTTGGCCCCTGACTTTAACATTCTACTATCTAACCAACTCCATGAGTTTAAAGGTCTATATGTGACTCAACATTCATACTATCTTGCAACACACTTTTAAGAGTATCTTCTTAGATCTACAACACCCTCTTGATTCCTAAACAGTTCAAAATTTAACTATGAGACTCTAGCTGTCTATTCTTCAACCACCTCAGAGACCTGAGAGGGATAAATATATTTGCTTATATAGGAAGTGCAGGGCCTGCAGCTTCCAAAACTAAGAAAGAACATACCAATGACTGCCTGGACAGTTCCCATTTTCTCTCCATACATTCCAGCATCAATCTTCAGCCTTTGGGTCCTGTTTCTCTGACAGACATTTGTTGTAGAGCAGGGATTATGAAGGACTTACCTACCCTGTCTTGGCAGAGTTAGGCTAGACAGCGTCTCTTAAGGAAGCGTTTTCGTGCCCCAAGAGAAGAGTTGGACTGCACCTTATCTTCTTAAAATAAATAAATAAATAAACAACCAAACAACCAAATAAACAAATAAATAAATAAATAAATTAAAAAGGACCTAAACACTAGACAGAGAAGGCCTAAGACTTTCCCAGACAAAGGCATACCTGGACCCTTGTTCTACTCACATTTTCTTCCTCAGATGCTTGTTTACTCTAGGCTGTGAGCAGTCCCTGGTGACATCACTCAAGGGGAGGAGAACACAGTGCCCTAAGAGGGCTCAGGTTCTCATGAGATCAAAACGTCCACTTGCATAACCTTTTAGTTTGCTATTTCTACGTTTCATTCACATGAACTGAACATAGCTATTTATTTTTGTTATGTCAACTGCATTTTGGAGAGACTTGTTTCTTGTTATATATTCTTCCACTTTACAAAATCAATTTGTCCATAAGTCTTCTAAATGTTTGTTAATTATCATGTCTTATAATTTTGTATTTTACAAGTATGTATGATTACCTGCATACACACATGTGCACCACATACATGTGTGACTGTTGCCTGAGTAGACCAGAAGAGGGCATAGGATCCTCTGGAACTGGATTTACAAATGGCTGAGTGGCCATGTGGGTGCTGGGAACCAAACCACAAGAGCAGCAAATGTTCCAGCCCCTATTTTTTCTTTAAGAGCACTATTTCTAGGAAAATAATTGCAATTCATAGATTTCAAACAATCCAAGAATATACCATAAACACATTATATTCAATTTATTTCACATTATACAAGTTTAAAGTCCTTTCTTTCTTTCTTTCTTTCTTTCTTTCTTTCTTTCTTTCTTTCTTTCTTTCTTTCTTTTTAATCAAGAAAAGACTCAGTGAGAAACAGTTCTCCAAAGTAATACCTCACTTGGCTAATTATAATGTCTGAGGATTATTAAACAAATATACTTAACATTTTAATCCTGATTATACATTCCTGTTTGGTGTTGAAGACTAGGTATATGACTCAAATTAACCATTTTCTTTCTAATGTCAAGGCCAATTGAACATCTGTCCCTCATGTGTTTCTTGGGCTTGGAAGGAACCTCTGGCTCGTCTTGTCTTTAGCCAGTTCTTTTTTGTGAGGATAAGTAAAAGGCCGTGTTTGATTGCTGTTTCACTTGGAAGTATAGAGGAAATATTTTCTCTTTGCTGATTCTCTTTTTAGACTGAAAGCTATAAGGGTCCTTCCAGTGCTGTCTTTATGGTCTCCCTGAACAAGAGAACAGGTGATTCATCAGCCTTTTGAGAGACGTTCCACAGTCCACTGGTACTAAGATTGACCTTGGAGGGCAAGGAAGAAAGTACTCTCCCTCTAATCACTTTGACTGCATCAGTGTAGGACTCCAAGTATGGGAATTGAAACCGGCTAGTTACACAGCTCTGCTATTTCCCATTACTGTTCAACATTTAGATAAAGGTTGAACAAAAATCAAGTACTTTAAATAAATCTTGATTAGACACACATTAAGTCAGTGTCCTCTCCGTCTCACCTTTTACATACCTTAAATAACTTGTTCAGACATTCATAATTTGTATAAACTTTCTAGCTTTTTTTCATTTTGAAATAGAATCTATCCATTCTAATCAGACACGTCTCTTTTTTTACTAAGAATATTTTTTTATATTTTAATATTTTACTGTTTTTTTAAATACCATGAGAGATAGTAACACCAACAAATGAATTCACCATCTGTTGTGAAAATTGGGGTGGGGGAGTAAATTAAACAGTGTCTATCCACTCTTCAAGAGGCTCCAGTGGCAAATCAAAGTTCTGATTTTTCTGAGGCTCATTCCTTGGGGACCAGTGAATGTGTAAGGTTTACTTACAGAGCACAGGTAAGGAGTTAGTCACAGGGGCATTCTGAGAGCAGCTGCACTGGAAAGTCTTTACTAGTACTGATCATGGCTTTCCCATAAACGCAAAGGTGGAGCCTCCTTTCTTTAGCCTTTTAGTCCATATATTATAGTTACTCCCCAAGACCACTGTGCCATGTGCAATGAAGGAACAGTTGCATGCTAGCTTGGATGAGTGGTTGGCCACTCAGGTGAGGATACAATGACCCTGTCCTTCTGTTAAGAAGCACTTACAATGAGCAAATATTGATGTGTTGGATTTTTGCAACCAGGCATTGCTGAACTCATAAAGATGGTAGTTGGAAGATAGCAATGTGCCAAAATTCTTTAATAAAACAAAGTTTAAACCAAATTACATATATAGGATAATACAATGTCCTGCCTAGCTTTATGTCAACTTGACACAAGCTAACGTTATTGAAAGGAGGGAACCTCAGCTGAGAATATGCCTCCATAAGATCTGGTTGTAAGGCATTTTCTTAATTAGTAATTAGATGTTTATCCTGATTTATAGTCTTAGATTATAGAGGACATCCATTTCCCATATTTTAACTAGGATAGATTAGTGTACAGCCGATGGCTAGAAAAGCCATTTTCACTACCTCTAGTCCTACCTTGAAATCAATTAAGGGTTTTGGGTGGGACCCAATAAAAAGCACTCCTGACTCCCTTGATTCTCAAGGCAAAGGGGACTAAACTTTTCTTTCTTATTTTATAGTTTCACAGTCCAAAAAACAACCTATCCCAGCTGCGCTTTTGAGTTTGAATGCATGTAAGCAGTGGATAAAGAGAAGCAACAGAGGTCCAGCAAAACATCCTCAAACCCATGTCTACAGTCTCCCCTGGAAATGAGCTAAGGAAACTATGTAAGAACTGTAATACTGGACTCTGTGATTGAAAGTTTCTAGGCAGAAAATCCTCTCTATCCTCTCAAGGACAGCAGCACAGATTAGGTAGAAGTGAGGTAGGCGGGGAAAAGGTTGGTGGGCTTTTTGGAGCAAATCGGATCATGGGAGGAAGAAGCCAGGGGAAGGAGAGAAGACATGGCATGGGTTAGATGGAAGAACATCATTCCACGTGGCCAGGAACATTGGCATAGTGTAGAGAATAATAGCCCAAGGGGATATATGCATATATTGGGGTTTTATTTGGGGAATAAAATTTAAAAACTAGCTTAGATGGGCTAAGATTGCACAACCCAGGCTAAGACTTGTTAAAATCCATCAGGTGTCTCTGTGTGCAATTATTCATAAATGGGCTAAGGGATAATTCCATTGCTCTAACAATATTATTAATCAATTATAAATATTATTATTTCCATCAACAATCCTCTCCATAGATGAGCCTCTCATTAGCTGTCTTTACTATATGCATCCCTGTGTCATGAGATAAATAATAGTAACCTGTACTGGAAATACTTTACCCCTTAGTTATCCTTAAGGACTCAATGCCTTTACTCTTGAGCTGTGTTCTTGTTCTTCTTTTCCTTGTCACAGAATCAGGGGCCAGTGTGACTCAGGCAGGGGTTTGGGAGGACATTGAGACAAACATGCTTGAATCTGAAATGGGAGCACCAAGTCCCTTCTCTAGAGTCAGTTTCTCAGTGAGCTTAACCAGCACATGACAGTGGGCCAATATGGGATACATAAAAAGGCATTTTAGGTTCTGTGAAACTGAACTCGCTGGCTTATATTGGACAGGAAATTTGCTGGTTGAATCTTACCACACCTGGGTGGACCAAACCTACCTGCACTCCTTGTCAACCTGCATAGAGTTGTCCAAATGACTCATTTCTGCTGGGTCACTCTTTAGAACAGGAATTGACAAGACTCAAAAGACGATGACATTAAGCTGTTTTTTTTTTCTTATCCTCTCTTTCCTTCTGTAACTGAAAGACAAAAGCAAAAGTAAGGTTACCCATAGTGCCATAGGACTGATATGAAAGCAGATAAGTATGAAGCAAAGCAATTTTGAGGCATGGGGAGGGAGAACCTTCTGTATCAAAGGAAAACAGACGTGGAGATACCTGGCAGGGAGAGCAGGCAGTAAGATTCAGTCGTATCTACATCTCCATTGTCCAATGCTTCCAAGCAGGCCAATCTTGCCTTGGCTGCGGGAGGTGCCCACTGACAGCAGCTTGTTTAGCACCTGCTAATTTATCCTTCTAGTCTCTGTTAGGATTTGTGATTTATTGATATTCAACCCTAGACCACTACAAATTTCAGTGATAGCTCCCAATGTAGGAAGTTAGTGATGGAAACATGTGGCTGGGAAACTCTTAGGTCTCCTCTAGAAACTAGTAAGTATATCATATAAAACAATGTGTTACAATGAAAACAAAACAGAACATAAAAATAAAATAAAAATAAATCAGCTTAGAGATCTGATGTTATATCATGATGTCTAATATGAAAAGGAGTGGAATGATCTACAGAGGGCTCAATGAGATCAGAAGCTTTTATGGGTTATGTCATGTGGTTATGTTAACCAAGATGGCAGTGAAATCACTAGGCATTTGTCATCTCTATGATATCATTAGGAGGATGGTGACCAAATCACATAGTTGTCTCCATCCTAATGAGGTCACCAGCCAAGAAGGTGGTAAACCATATGGTTACTTTCTGGTCATGGTGACCCCATCTCCCATTGGGGCACAAATCCATGTGGGATTCACACATATCATTGTTGTGGATTCTTGTACCCTTTTCTTTAAAAAGACACTTTAGTTAGGTTAGCAGGAATATAAAAGAAGACAACAAGTATTCCCCATTCTTCCTCCAAAAAAAACCCTTAAAAACAAACAACACCCCCCCCAACAAGAAAGAAATAAAAAAGGAAGAAAGAAAGGAAGGAAGGAAGGAAGGAAGGAAGGAAGAAAGATGAGAAAATTCCATGGTCACAGCTCTGGGGAACAGTGTCTATACATACCTAGAGTGAATTTGAGGCTCTCAAATAGCTTCTAGAGCATTTGAGAGAAGTTTACCCATCATCCAGTTTTAGTTCAAAACTATAGTGAATTTGCCTCTCTGGGGTGCTGAAGAGTCAAGAGAAAGATGAGAAATATAGGAGTTTTGAACAATACAAAAATTTGTCTTCCCCAAAATAACTTCCCAAATCTGCTTAAAATGTCCCTCCTTCAGGTATCTGTATCAGAGTACCCACTTTCACCCTAAGCAGTGGGACATAACCTTACCATAGAACCAGGCCTTAAGTTAATAGTATCTATTCACAGGTCTGTTAGTTATCAACAGTTTAAATTGCTTCCTAGGACACATAGACATTAGGGTTAGAAGGACAGTGTCTAATGGGGCCTCATCTTGTTGAAGAGAAGAAAATGACCAGATCCATGCTAGGATGGAGGAAGTGTGTTGGTGACTTCGACACTCATACTTTCCTAGCCTTTCAGGGTTTGGCCTGGTTTATTATACCTTGTGCATGAATGGTCCTTAGGAGAAATCCCAAGAGATGTCTCTAAAGTGCTACTGTCTAGGAGTCATATCAAAGTAGTTGTTTTTTTTTTTTTAATTTTTTCTCCTAGTTAAAGAATTAAAAGATAGGAAAAAACTTGAGCCAAAAATGTAGCAGTAAAAAAAAAAAAAAAAAATTCTTGAACACAGAAGACAGAATCAGTGGAAGGAAGGTTTTTATTAGGAGCAAGGAAACATACACATAACAATAGACACACAGAGAAAAGAGAAGAAAGACCCTCCACAAGCACAGAGAAACTCAGGAAGCTCAAGCTTTTTTTTTTTTTAATAATGTTTATTTATTACATCAAGTTACATCTCCATCATAGTACCCTCTTTCCACCCCTCCCAGTTCCACTCTCCCACCCTCTCCTCCCTATCCCACCCATTCCACTCCTCTGATGTGGAGTGTCTCTACATATCAGCCCCTCTCAGTTCAACAGTCATGAGGTCTGAGAGCTTCCTCTTGCACTGGGGGCCTACATGGTAGCACCCCTAGGGCAAATTGTCCCACTAATATGTAACAAAGTCTATGTTCCTAATCTTTTTGGTGTGTTGGTTGTAGGATAGTTATCCTGTACTATATGGCTAAAATCCAATTATAATTGAATACATGCCATCTGCATCCTTCTGAGTCTGGGTTAGCTCACTCAGGATGAGCTTTTCTAGTTACATCCATTTGGCTGCAAATTGCATGGTTTCCTTATTTCTGATAGCTGAGTAGTACTCTATTGTGTAAATGTACCATAGTTTTTTTTATCCATTCGTCAGTTGAGGGACATCTGGGTTGTTTCCAGTTTCTAACAGTTACAAATAAGGCTGCTATGAACATAGATGAGGATATGTCCTTGTGGTTTGGTGAAGAATCATTTAGGTGGACACCCAGAAGTGGTATGATAGAGTCTTGAGGTAGAGCTATTTTATTCCAAGTTTTCTAAGATATCGCCAGACTGATTTCCATAGTGGTTGTACAAGTTTGCACTTCTACCAGCAATGGAGGGGTGTTCCCCTTTCTCCACAACCCTTGCCAGCAAGTGTTGTCATTTGAATTTTTGATCTTAGCCACTCTGACAGGTGTGAGATGGAATCTCAGAGTTGTCTTGAGTTGCATTTCTCTGATGATTAAGGATGTTGAGCATTTCTTCAAATGTCTCACTGCCATTAGAGATTCCTCCTTTGTGAATTCTCAGTTTAGCTATGTTTCCCATTTTTTTTTGATTGGATTATTTGGTTTCTTGGTGTTTAATTTCTTGACTTCTTTATAAATTTTGGATATTAGCCCTCTGTCGGAAGTGGGGTGGGTAAAGATCTTTTCCCAATCTGTAGGTTGCCATTTTGTTCAAATGACAGTGTCCTTTGCTGTACAGAAGCTTTTAAGTCATGAGGTCCCATGTATTGATTGTTAGAGCCTGAACAATATAAAATACCTGGGGGTAACTCTAACCAAGCAAGTGAAAGACCTGTATGACAAGAACTTCAATTCCTTGAAGAAAAAAATTGAAGAGGACATTAGAAGATGGAAAGATCTCCCATGCTCATGGATAGGTAGGATCAACATAATAAAAATGGCCATCCTGCCAAAAGCTCTATACAGATTAAATGCAATTCTATCAAAATACCAACATAATTCTTCATAGAGCTGGAAAAAACAACAGTCAACTTCATATGGAATAAAAAAAAACCCAGAATAGCTAAATCAATCCTGTACAATAAAAAAAAATATCTGGAGGTATCACCATCCCAGATTTCAAGCTGTACTACAGAGCAATAGTAATAAAAACAGCATGGTACTGGTATAGAAAAAGACTAGTGAATCAATGGAATCACATTGAAGACCCAGAAATGAACCCACACACCTATGGTCACTTACTTTTTGACAAAGGAGCCAAAACTGTATGTAAAAAAAAATTAATTAAATTACATTGGGTGCCATTTGTAGGAATAATTAATTAAATTGTTTATCAGTTTTTATATTATATTTAATTGGTTTGGGGCTGTTAATTTTTAACCAGACATTATAAAAAAGCACACAGACACCACGTGGATTTTAACAAGCCTTGGCCTGAATTGTGCAATCCTGGCCCATCTAAGCTAGCTCTTAAGTCTATTACCCAAATATGACCGCATATATACATCTGTCCCCTTGGACCACCATTCTCCACACTAGCCGATGTTCCAGGCCATCTGGAATGATGTTCTTTTTTCTAACCCATGCTGTCTCCTCTTTTCTGCTGCTTCTGGCTGGAATGCCTTAATCCTTTGTCTAAAGCACAGTCTTCCTGTTCTAATCTCAGGAAGTCCCACCTTCTCTGTCTTTGCCCAGTCTCAGGCCTCAGCATTTTATTTAACCAATCGGAGTCAATGTAAGTGACAGACAGCAAACAAGACCAATTAACATTTAGAATACTTAACACTACCCCAACAACTGTACAATGGAAAAAGGACAGCATCTTCAACAAATGGTGCTGGTCTAACTGGATGTGGACATGTAAAAGAATGAAATTAGACCCATATATATCACCTTGTACAAAAGTTAAGCGCAAGTGGATCAAAGACCTTAACATAAAGCCTGACACAGTAAATCTAACAGAAGAAAAAGTGTGGAAAAGCGTCAAACTCATTGGCACAGGTGATAACTTCCTGAACAGAACACCAACAGCTCAGGCTTGAAGCTCAAGTGTTTTAAAGCACCTTGTAAGACATCAAAATTTTAAGAAATTAGTCAAGATTCACTCATTTTTTTTCTATTTCTTTATGAAGGCATTGAAACCATCTAGGTAAAACAGAAGGACTAAAAAGTTGGCTCAGAGGGTTAAGGCACTTAATTCTAAGCCTTATTAAGATCTAGGATTGATCTCTAGGCCCCACATGATGGAACCAATTCCTGAAAGTTTTACTTTGGTCTCCATAGGCACTCTCTCTCTCTCTCTCTCTCTCTCTCTCTCTCTCTCTCTCTTAATATTCTAAAAGCAAAACCTAAAAGGTCAATAATAAAGAATCCAATATTAGAAAATTCTTAAAATTGAACTAGAGTTTATGTTCAATAAGTTTCAAGTATATCATACAGAACCCCAGTGTTGTTCATGGTCTGCTCTCAAGTACGTTTCTTGGAGACCTGTCTCCCTAACAAAGTTCTTCCAACCCTTGTATCACATGGTGGCGAGCAGTTGTTTTTTGAAATCTACTCACATCTGCCATTTCTAATTACATGACTTTCAATTTTTTTCTGTTTATGTATATTCCTTTTTTGGATTATTTTGTAGGCATTACTTGTGATGGTCAGTACTTATTCATAGCCTTTCCTGATTTCTCTACCAATTATTGCTTAACTACTTTCATTGTTTCTATTTCTAACTCCCTCTACTCAAGGTTCCACAGGCAGGTGGCTGTAGCACCATTCTGTCCATTGTCCCTTCTAAATTCTTGAAGGCTGCATCTCCTCCTCAAAACTCCTGAACATGTGCCTCTCTGTCTTGGTCCCTCTTCCTTTTTACCTAACTCTCTGATCATCTTTCCTGTTCTGGAGTGTCTGTAGAGCAGGACCTGCACCCAGCGGTGTGCAATGTGGCTTTAAAAAGAGTGGTGGTGGTGGTCACCTTTAATCTCAGCACTCAGGAGGCAGAGGCAGGCACATCTCTGTGAGTTTGAGATCAACCTGGCCTACAGAGCTAGTTTCAGGATAGCCAAGGCTATCCTGAAAAGAAACTCTCTCTTGAAAAACAAAAAGCAAAAATCAAACAAAAACACTTCCTGGCTCTCCTCAGCATTTACTAGTTTTTAAAGTGAGTTCATTAGTATCCTCTGCCCTTTAACCCTTTTAAGTCCCGCTTGCTAGCAGACTCCTGCCAGACTGCTAAATAATGTAAAAGAAACTCTCAGACTACTGGCAACTAGTTAGACTAGAGACTCATGCTGTACTGTGGCTCTTCTCCAGCAACAGGGTCTTCATGCTTTGCCACATGTTAACTGCTTCCTAATTGAAAAATGCACGATCATTAAGCAGGAACAAGCGCCTTTGGTCTTCTTGGCTTCCCACAGCCTACTCTTGTCTGAGCACACAGCTTGCCACAGGAAAGGGCCCTCAGCATAGCTCCCTCAGCATAACTCCTCTTAGCATAGCTCCCTCAGCATAGTTCCCCTGGGGGAAGTGGTAGAAGGAGAGACAACTTAAATAAAAAGAAAATGGCAACCAGGAGGTTAGAAAACACAGGGTCTCAACATTTTCTCTGGAAGAAGACTGGTGTCTACTACACTCAGTCATTTCCAACTGGAGTAAGTGTCCCTTAGCCTAAAAATAATATCCTAGAGAGCTATGCCTCTGATACTGCACCTTGGTTCCCATCTTTCCACAGACACATGATTTTCTAGTTTTCTCAAAGTCCTTGTGTTTCTGTATACCCTTTCCTGGGATTTCTCAAAATTCCCTGATAACCATTGCCCATTCATTTCATTTGTCTTTCCTTCTCCTTTCTCTGCCTCCAAGACCAACTCAACAATTTGGTATATTCAACAAACTGGGCCCTGGAATTTTGCCTCTAAGGATTGGATTCTAGCCTCATTGCTGTCAGTGTCGGTTCTACAAACTCTAAAGGCTTATCTTGAAACTGTGAGGGTGCTTGAACATCCAGTAAGACCACACACATAAAGCACACAGCCTACTGTGGCCAGAGGATAAGCACACACTAATTTTATTAACACCCCAGTCGAAGCATTCAAGCCCTCCCACTGTTCTGATCTCCAGTTTCTCCCCCTTTTGCTCCTTCTTATCAATGTTATTATTCTCTGATTCACGTTAAAGCCACAATCATCTTCACTCTTCATTTAACCAAATCCACTGAGATCTCTGTGTAGTCTGCCTATGTTACTGGTCCCAGTATGATCACTGTCTTTCTTGCGCTATTCACTGTAACTTCAGTGCCTATATTCCCTTGCCAGACTAAACAGCTTACTTGTTCTGCTGCTCAAAACAACCTCTTACTTAAGGCCCAGAGATTTTAATATGGCATTTAGGACTCTCAGCAGCTCAGTTTACTTCCAATTCAGCTTTCTATACCTCCTCAGAAAAAGCTTAGTTATCCCTGGTCACTATTTCAAATTTTCTCTGAATTTTATGACCTAAAGATTTGCTTGTGGTATGCCTTTATTTAGGACTACCCTTTTCCCACATTTGTGATGACTCTTCAGTTCTATTTCCTCTGAACAAATTTCTACTCACACTTCAAGCACAGTTCAGTTGGAATAAATCTCTTGAGCCTCTGAACTCCTTTAGCCCATTGCAATGATATCTGCACTTTTCCACAGTGTTTTAGAATTATTTGGTTCTACACATGATCTTACTTTTGGAAGGAGTGACAAGAACTCTATCTTTCTGGAGCATTTACTCAGTAAGTGCTGAGTAAATTGTGAATAATCGTCTTCTAGCTATTCTCAAGCATAACTCCTTTTGTTATATTTAAATTACCAAGCAGTGTAGGTATCTGCATTTTAGCTTTTTTTTTTTTCCAAAAATCACTTAAGATAAACTAAAAAAATCCTCAGGATAATCAGTAATTTGGAAGAAATGGAGCAACTGAACTGCATGTTGTAGCTCAGTGACAGAAATGAGTAAGGTTCTGTGTGAAACCTTTGGACCCTCTCAAACACTGTCACTGCCTGGTTTCCCTAAAATGCCTGTTTGCTTCTCCACACTTTACATGGCTTGCAAATTTCCATTTTCTCCCAAAGATTTTCAGCAGATTCCAAGTATTTGGTAATATCTGCATTTGCCCTTGTGCTATCAAGATCAACAATTGTTCCAACAATGATGTGGCTACATTTGCTTTAATTTCAACATCAATTAAAGACAACCATGGAGCCAGGAACATTTCTTGGCTACATTGGTTTGTTTTCAAATATCATTTCAGAATGAGACTGATTTGCTTTTTATGAAGTAGTGCTATATTAAAATAAGTTATTTTATTGGAAGTTTGGTAAAGAAGATTTTCCTCAGGGAGAGTTGTCCCTCACACATACATCCTAAAATTAGTCTTTGAAGAATGCATTAACAATCAATGTCCTCTACAGGATACTCACATGATGTTTATAAATAAATAAATCTGACAGATTTAAAAAGTAGGCCAAAGCTGAGATTTTGAGGTACAAATGATTGTAGTAATTTAGAAGCTGTGGTTTTGCTGCACAAGGCCCTTATGTAACTAGTTCTCTACCAGTTTGCATTAGACCACTAGTGGGTTTTGGGAGCTGATTGCAGGGCAATATTATCATTACCATCATCATCATCATCATCATCATCATCATCATCATCAATAACAAAATGTCAATAAAAGATGGAGGGAAAAGGAAGAAGGACGACGGTATTAGGAAGGTAACTGGATGTACTGAGAACTTGTGCTGTGCTCAGTGTAATAGAAGAAAAATGAAGTATTCATGCTAGCACTCAGCTGGTAAGTGGTTGACAAGAACTCAATATTCTAATACCAACTTCCATGTCCTTCCATCATTAAGTAGCTTTCAAAACAGTAAAGTAGTAAACTTACCTGCACACATCTATCATCTGTCCATCTACCTACCTATACATTATCAAACAACTGCAAGAAATATTGGATCCTTTATTCTCATTTAAAATTTGGGTTTAAATGACTATATAGGTAATATATTAAATAAAAATCTTATAGTCTTATAGTGACTGTCCGAATAGAAAGACATTCACAGGATCTCAGTAGACATCTTCTGCTACTGTGAGTTAATACCATGCTCTGTGGTGTGTGTGTGTGTGTGTGTGTGTGTGTGTGTGTGTGTGTGTCTGTCTGTGTGTGTGCGTGTGTGCTCATGCTCAAGGGTAGATACATGCATGTGAGTACAGGTGCCCTTGGAAGACAAAGTGTGGGATTCTCATAAAGCTGGAGTTATAGGCCATTGTGAGCTCCCTGATATGGGTGCTGGGAGTAAATCTCAGGTCCTCTGCAAGAACAATAAACAATCTTGTGAGTTGCCATGTGAGTGGTAGGATTTGAACCCGGATCTCTGGAAGAACAGTCAGTTCTCTTAACTGCTGGCCATCTCTCTGGCCCACAGTAAGCAATCTTAAGTGCTGGAAATCTCTCCAGTCTAAATTTTATTTATTTTCATTTTTTAAATATGTTCCCTCTTTAGATATTATAGAAGTGGTAGGTGGCCTGTGGGTTGTTTTATGTAAATAAGCCAGCACATTTCTTAAAGTATTAGAATATGCCTGAGGGGGCCTGCTGAGCTTTCAGATGTCTCACAGGGTTCAGCTGTTAAGATTCCAAAGTCCCAAAGGAGCTGCCAGGGAGAAGTGGTAAAGAAAGCTACAGGCAGAGGGTAGCTGTAGAGACACAAACACCCAGGGGTGCTGTCTCCATGCTCCCTGCAGAACCTGACCAGCTAGTCTCACCACAGCCACTGTAGAAAGTGGGATTCAAAACAGGACTAAGGACAGTCAGCAAATTATGGTGGGCAAAGTAATACAGCTATACAGAAAGAGAGACTGACAAAGCAAGGGAGACAGAGAGAGTGCACCAAAGCCCAGAGAGAGAGAAAGGGAGAACAGAGAGCATGAGCTTATGACAGAGAGCACACTGTGGTGAGGCAAAGCCAGGTTCTTTTTTTTCCTTTTCATTTATTCATTCTTTTCTCATATGTTACATCCTGTCTACGGTTTCCTCCCCCTCACCTCCCCTTAAACTCTTCACCCCATCGCCTCTTTCTCCTAGCCCCCCACCACTTCATTTCCCCTCAGGTAATAGTAGGTCTTCCAGGAACATCATCCAATAAGACCAGGTGTACAATCTCACATCAAACCTGGACCACACAACCCAGTAGTAGGAAAGCGTCCCAAAAGGAGGCAAAGAAGTTAGAGGCAGCCCCTCCTCCCACTGTTAGTAATCCCTCAAGAACACTGAGCTACACAACCATAATATATATGTGTGTAGAGGATCTAGATCAGACTCATAGAGGTTCCCTGACCTCTATGAGCCCACCTGAGTCCTGGTCAGTTGATTCTGTGTTCTTGTGGTGTCCTTGATCCGCTTGGCTCCTCCAATCCTCCCCTTTCTCCGCAGGACTCTCAGAGCTCTCTGTCTAATATTTGACTGGGGACTCTGTATCTGCTTTTATCAGTTGCTGGATGAAGTTTCTCTGTTCTCTCTGATTATGATTATCCTACGTCCTGCAAGCATAACAAACTGTAGGTTGGAGGTTTTCTGGCTGGATTGGTGTCCAGTCCTCCACTTGAGGCCTTGTCTGGTTACAGAGGATGGCCGTCTATCCTCCATGTCCCCCATTACTAGGAGTCTTTGCTAGGATCATGCTTGTAGAGTCCAAGGAGTTTCCATTGTACTAGGTTTCTACCTCACTCCTGAAATGCCCTCCACCCCATTGCAATCGCCTCTCTCACTATTCTCTTTCTCTACCACTACCCCTTGAACTGATCCCTCCTATTTCCATCCCCAGCTGTCCCCAGTCCACTTGGAAAACCAAAGGGCACACCAATCCTACCACAAGGACACTTGCTCAACTATATAGCACTTTATTCATAATACCCTAAAACTGGAAACAACCTAGATGTCCCTCAACTGGAGAATGACTTAAAAAAAAAAGTGGCACATTTACACAATGGAATATTACTCAGATGTTAGAAAAAAAGGCATCATGAAAAATTTCTGGCAAATGTCTGGAACTAAAAAAATCAAAAAGCAACCAACCAAACAAACAAAAAAAGCCCCATCATCCTGAATGAGGTAACTCAGACCCAGAAAGAAAACATGGTATGTACTCACTTATAAGTGGATAGTAGCTGTAAAGTAAAGGATAATCATGCTACAATCCATGGACCCAGAGAGGCTAAGAAACAAGAAGGGCTCAAAGAGGGATACAAGGATCTTCCTGGGAAGGGGAAATAGAAAAGCCAGGTTCTTAATAAAAAGTATCTGCCAGACTTCAAGAATTCAAAAGAGCTATGACTGAAAGTTGAGGCTGTAGGAGGTGGACGAGAGAGAGGGAGAGAGAGAGAGAGAGATCAGCTATAGGTGACTTCCTGAGAAGAGTGCTACAAATAACTACTGGGAAAACCCATTCTTCTGAATTAGGGTGGGGGTGGGGACAGTGGCAACATTTATGACTTATTCCCTTGGTGTCCCCACAGATTTCATCAATTTTTCATCTTTGCATTGCTGAGGAAGATGTTGAAAATGTGAGTTTTGGTTTGAGGAGAGGCCAAATTGGGGGATAAATTTCTTGGAAAAAAATGGAATAGGAGAGCCTTTGCAGGGTAAAACTTTTTTGAGAGTGAAGCATTACCAAGGTTGTATCACACTTTTGAAAACATTTGACAGCATTTATTATAAAGAGGCAGAAAAAGAAAGTCTTGAACATCCCATTTCAGCAAGTGAGTGTTCTTCCCAAGATGTTGAGCTAAATCAAGAAATAATAGTGTGGTCCAGCCCCAGAGATGCGTTAGACTCTGTGCACAGAAGGATTTGGAACAGAAAGAAAAATGTCATGTTGGAGTGAAAGCAAAAGATGTGCCATTCTCCCCAAAGCATCAGTGAATTTCCACCTTTCAAAAAGATGAAAGTTTCTCATAAAAAGAAACCAGAGGAGAATGAAAGAGAAAGCCAAGGAGAGACACTGTGCCTAGTATACCACCTGAAAGGCAGAAGGTCTTAAAATGTGCAAAGGAGCAGGAGTATTGTAAGAGAATGAAAATACAAGCAACAGCAGAGAAAAGAATGACAGAAACTCCCTCTCCCAGAAACAGGACAACCGTGAAGAAATCAGTGAGCCAGGTCACCAAAGCAGCTACCTTAAACTCCCACAGAGATCAGCGGCACAGACAATATCCTAGGAAACAGGATAAAAAGGAAGTCAAGGTCATATTTGAACTGCAAAAGTATTTTCCATCTCTTGCCCAGACAAGAGATATACTAGTTTTTAAGCCTTTCAAGTCATCCAAAAGAAAGAAAACATTCAAAGAAGCAACTGCTACAACCTCAACCCTTACTAATGAACCCCAATAGACATCATCTGAGAAATAAGAAGACTAGTCTGTTACCCTCAAAGATCATGACCAAGATCTCCAGAGACCCCCAGTTTACTGTCTTGTAAACCAAATAATGTGCAAGACCTGTGACCTGAAAAACTACAGCTAAGGAAGTGACTGAGGAGCTTGAGAAAATGTAGTGGTACAAATTCAGATCATGGGAACTTGATCCCAGAATTCCTGAAGGTGGGTCCATCTTACTCAAGAAACCAAGTGTGGGTTTGATTTGGAAATGGAGAAATTAATCCAGCAGCTAGAGTCTAAGAAGATTGGCCTGCTAAGGTCTTGGAAGGTGTCATAGGTGTCCCTTGAAAAGAAGGTCTGTCTAGTCATTTTCTGCAAATCACCCGATTCTGCATGAAAGAGCCAGGTCTGGTGAATGTTCACCAGAGAGGCAGAAGAGGATGAACTAGTAGTGAGGCGAGTTCATGCTGCATCACATTATGGGTTACCACACGTGGAAGTGTCCTTTCTTCTTTGATTCTTGGGACAGAGAATTTCAGTTACAGACAGTTAGGAAAATAAAAGACATGCAGGAAGCATAGGTGCCCAAGTTTACAGTACTTTTCTTGCTTCAGTTGGACACCATTAACTGTCAGAGAAAAAGGCTAATGACTAAAGCTAGGCCTCTGTCCCTGGAGAGCTACGAAAGTGGCAGTCAGAGAGCTGAGGTGCAGAAGGACTGAAGCAGCAGAAAGAAGTAGTGTGCTTCCAGGCTCTGGCACAACTGTCTTCCTCAAAAAAAAGAGAAAAACTTGCTGTTCAGGAGCCTTTCTGTTGGCCACGGAGAACAGGGCCAAGGAGTTTGCTGACATGGCACCTGGGAAATGTCAGAGGATGCCACGAAACAGGAAGAGCAGAAGAAGGAGGAGCTAGCCCGGCTGTGGAATGATATATTCCACATAATCCAGTGGATATGTGGAATATATCCCATGGCATAATCCAATACGCGCAGTGGATGTGAAACCCAGTGGCCTGCCTCTAAGCCCGTGCCTCCTATGCTCTACACACCATTACCCTGCCCAACTGAGTTGCAGACACTGCTTGTCAAAGCAAGCTGCTCTACACCAGGCACGGAGAGAACACTTTCTCCACACTCCCTCGACCACATGTGGTGGCATTCCCGAGAGCAGTGGATGACAATTTTCTGAAAATCGTTTACCTACATTTTTGAAGCTAATAACGAGACTGAAGACATTTGAACCTTAATCAGGATTCTTGTAGTTATTTCCTTCAATCAGTAATTGGCTATTTAAAGTTGGTCTAAACTCTGACTAGAATTTCAAGTCTTTGTGTCATATCTTCTTCCCCCTTGTATATATGTGTTTGAAGCAGAAAAAAAAAAAAGGTACTTAAATCCTGGAAAAGCAAGCAAACAAACAAAAAAACACAAGGGATGCATTAAAAGTGTTTAAAAATAAATTCCTTGAGACAACTTACATAATTGTTCCCCAGCTTTCTGGGAAAACCCCACAGTTTTGTCAGACGGAATCTCAGTCAGTGAGCCTTGCCAATAAATAAGTGCTTCAAGCACATTTTTCTTGGAACAACACTCTTTGGGCCTGGGTCCCCACATCCTCCCTGAGTCCAGATGATGGTGAACCTGTGCTCACAGAGTGATGGCCCACAGAGCAGCTGCTGCAGCCGCACCTGAGACCACTGCTTCAAGCTCCCAGGGACCTTTCACCCCATTAAATGATATTTCTTCCAGGAGAAGCAGCCTAGGCCTGGCTTCCACATTGTCAAGTGCAATATAATAACGGGAGAGCTGGCACTGTGCCCACAGATACCGTATGTTTCTGAGTCATGTGATGTTGAAAAAAAAAACCATAAAATCTCAGGGCCAATGTTCTGCCTGGAAAAATTAATTTATTTTGACACAAAGCACAGTGTTTGCTCTGAAAAAGCCCAATAAACGAAAAAGCAAAAAATGTATTTTTAAAGGAAAATAATGGTAAGCAATAGTTATTTGTAGTGCCAAGGCTCCTTTATATGAAGAGAATCATAGTATCAGTCTTTAAAGTGTCAAAATCTCTAGTTCAGTTTGAATGATAAGATTTTTAAAACATCCCCTTTAAGTCATCAGAAAATTGGACCCAGTGTATTAAATAGTTGTATATGTGTCCTTTTAGTGCTATTTATGTATAGAGCATTTAGAATTCACAATGAAGCGATTTTTTTTTATTTTTCTCACTGAATTTTAATGAGCAGATATGTAAAGCAGAAATATTCACACGATTAGAAAAGTAACTGGGCTTATAAATAAACAGAGATAATAAAACTACTGGCTACTATTTATCCAGGTATTAATTAATTATTAAAATAAAGAAAATTAGTAGTCATTTTACTATATTTCACATTAGATTTTATTTTTTTACAAAGACATCACCTCAGCAATATTCATAGCAGCCTTATTCATAGTAGCCAGAAAAACAAACAACCCATATGTCCCTCAACTGAAGAATGGATTAAAAAAAAACTGTTTTAATATTTACACAGTTGAATACTACTCAGCTATCAGAAGCAAGAAAATCATGCAATTTGCAACTGAATGAATGGATCTAGAAAAGCTCATCCTAAATGAGGTAACTCAGACCCAGAAATATACACATGGTATGTATTCTCTCATAAGTGGATATTAACCATATAGCACAGGGAATCCATCTTAAGACCCACAGATCCAAACACACAGGAACCTAGCATAACTAATCTAATTAACATAACTAATCTAATTAACATATCTTAGTACCTCCTGGACTCAAAATATGATAAAATAGATATACAGTATGGAATAAGGTCAACCTGGGTGTGAACGAATGACGACTTCTTCAGGAAGAAAGCCTAAATGAGACTCCATTTTCTTTACCTTTGCTGTGGAATATTCATTCTCTTCCTTTTCTCTTCTCCTACTTACCTTCTTATTGCTTAACTGGTGCATCCAAGTATTTATTTTTCTAATAGGCTTTACTGATGTTCGGTCTTTCTCACCTTGGGTCCAGACTGTAGAGAACTGACCTTCTTAAACATTAACCAAGAAGCTCTGATGTCTCTTCACCGCCTATGAGTAAAATCCAAGTTCTGCATCATCTCAGCAGGGCACCATCTCTCTCACAAGAATGTGGACCCCATCATGCTTTGGCATTTCACCATGTTTTGCCCAGGCTTCTTTTCTAGCTGGGCACCACGTTTTAACCAACACCTCCCATGTAAAATCTATAAAAAACCAAACCAAAACAAAAACAAAAAACCCCAGCATTTTGAGGTTCTCACATGGGGCCCATTCTGTTTCTCATTCTAGTTCCCCAATCAGGCACTTAACATCCTTGACTAAGTCATAGTTGAAAGCCAAATGGAGTTCCTCAGAGGCAGTCCATATGTTTGTTAGCAGGGTAACTCTAATAAGGGGATGACTACCATTTCCTTCTTGGAAAGTTTGTTTTATTTAATTTAACATAAAAATTTCCTTTCACCTTATAAATTTTACAGTATATGTTCATTGTAGAAACACTTAAAACAGACAAGATGATAAAGGTCAAACACATCCCTATTACTTATAATATCAGTATTTAGACTCTGTGTCTGCTAACAATAAAAAAAGGATAATTACAAAAGATGGGACACTGTGGATATATTTAACACTATTGAACTACATACATAGGAGTGGTAATGTTGGTCAATTTAAGTTATTTTGTCACCATTTCAGAAAAGATGAGACCATGTCATATGTAATACTTTGTAATATATCTCTGGATGCATCCCCTTGAGATTTTTGATCCTCTGCAATATCTTTCATGCATGGTAGATAGCAGCAGTTCACAGACTCCAGTCTAAGTGCTCAGGAAACCCCCAGGGTAAAAGCTGTTTCATAAAATGATACCAAGAGGCTACCTGCTTAGTTTACTCTGACTTGCCTAGGAATGTGCAGTGGGACTTTCCAAAGGTTACAAGACGTTAGATGATGCAACAGATTTAACACAGCTGTCTCCTATTCTGTTGGCTTCTAAAAAGTCCTGTAAAAAAATTAAATAGTGTTTACTTCGTTCTGGAAGTAATTTACAAAACTTTTCTTTAGATTAAAGTGATTTTCATTTAAAAATAGTACAAACATGTATTTAAAATAATTCACATTTTAAGTTCTCATATAGTAAATATCAATTAAAATACACAGAAACAAAATGATTTGTGTTTTCAATGTCAACAAATATATCAAATGATTGTCAAACAAAATTACTGTCAGTTAGTAAAATACAAAATATCATAGCTGACTTGATAATTCCATACTGCTGAACATGAAAGATGGGGAAAGAATGGTAACATTAAAATATTTACTATTCAGCTCCTGACAGCACCCCTATTCTACTCCAAGTAGAAGATGAGCATCAAAGAATCTCCAGTGGGAGATGGTTGAATTGGTCGCAAGCCTATCTCTTGGCAGGAAAAACCCCTTGCTCCAACTGTAGACAGAATGCTGTCCAAAAAGGACAAAACTTGGAAGCAGGTAAGTCGACAGCCTAGCTCTGCCAAGACAGGGTAGGCAAGTCCTTCATAATTCTTGCTCTACAATCAATGTCTGTCAGAGAAACGAGGCCAGATGGCTGAAGATTGATGCTGTAATGTATGGAGAGAAAATGGGGACTGTCCAGGCAGCCACTGGTATGTCATTTCTTAGTTTGGGAAGCTGCAGGCCCTGCACTTCCTATATAATCATATATATTTATCCCTCTCAGGTCTCTGAGGTGGTTGAAGAACAGATAGCTAGAGTCTCATAGTTAAATTTTAAGTTGTTTAGGAATCAAGAGGGTGTTATGGATCTAAGAAGATGTTTTTAAAATTGTGAGGCAAGTTAATATGAAAGCTGAGTTAGATATAGAACTTTAAACTCATGGAGAGAGTTAGATAGTAGAATGTTAAAGTCAGGTGCCAAATACATA